>VWZV01014652.1:624630-644943 GCA_013397155.1 Irena cyanogastra | reverse complement strand
GCTCCGCACGGAGTCCCCGGAGGCGCTGCCGGCCCGGGCACCTGGCCCCGGCACGGCTCCCGAGCGCGGCGGGTCGCTGCCCGGGGCGCTGGCAGCCTCCGCTGCACGGCGAGGGCGGGGAAGGACGGCGGGCGGCACGGAGAGCCCCGCGCCCGGCCGGAGCCCCGCCGCTCCGCGGGACGGGGAGAGCCCGGCCCAACGCCGCCTGCTCGTTCAAAAGTTGCTGTGTAAACGTGCGTCAGTTTCGAGGGTGACAACTGCAATAGCGCCCAAACCCCCTAAATCCCGTTCCCCTCTACCCCAGAATTTCCCTGTGTTTTCCAGGGAAAAGCAGCCTGCCTTCACACACACAGATACGTACGTACACACACCCACCCCCTCTCACCCGCCCTTTTATTTTCTATTTCTTTTCGCAAACCGAAGAGTTGTTTATGTACACTTACCACTTCGAAAGTGCAATGACTGGGAGAGTTCTCCCCTTCAAAAAAAACAAAAAAAAAATTTATCTACATGCTTGATTAAACGCACCGTGAATAATTCCATCCCCTACATTAATCTGTGAACGACAGCACGGAGACAGAAGCGAGCAGAGGGCACATCAATCAAACCCAGACAAGCGAAAGGGGCACCGGGGACCGGGCGGCGGCTTTTTGCCAGTTCAGTAAACTGCGGGGCTGGTAATCAGCTGAGCAACATGTAGAGAACCATGAATGCACCAGCCTCTCAGCACTTGCTACCAAATAATTAAATTAATTAGGACGACAATTAAATTAATCAAATAAATAGGTCTACGGAATGTCAAACATAGCAGATAACTAATACTTAATCACAAATGAACAACCAGTAACAAGACTGTGTTTTTCTTTAATTTACTGCTGCTCCTGAGATTAAGAATTCATCAGGTCCATTGTAAGCGTGTTGCTCTTTAATCATTGATGTGTTTATGTGTAAATCAAAGCATAATACCCATGGGTTTAACAAGTATATTTGCAGTATAAGCAGAGGTTTTCTAAATGTTTTCAATGTATACTGGACGGTATTATCAATAAGGTTTATATTTGGGTTTACAGTAGGCCTTTCCAGTTTCAAGCTTCTTGCACATACCCTTAAACAAAACAAAGCAAAAAGTCCAAGTGTTGCTAAAAATTACTGCAGAAAATATATTCTATATTCTCTATATAAGAAAAAATAATACTGGAGATTTTATGCATCAGGAATGAAATCCTGGCCTTGTTGAAATCTGTGGGGATTCAGGGAGTGTTACTACCTTATATACCAGGTGATCTGGATTGTGCCACAGACTTGCAGATTTGGTCAAGTTAGTATTAAAGCTATTGCTGCTTCTTAAACAGAATGTAAGACTTCCAAGACACCATGTTTCTTCATGCTATTGGAATACATTTTTCCTTGACAGCTGGTCAGGTTGCTCAGTTTACCCAAAGTTTGCTGAAGTTGCTGAGAGGATTGTTGAGCTTTTGGCCTTTACTGGAAGGGGTAGGGAGGTAGAGAAGGGCTGACCACTGTTTTTCAGCAAAACTATTAGCTGAGAATAAGAACAATAAGGTCTGTAAATCTTCATAATCTGTTTTCATCTTCTTTTATCCTTTTTTGAAAAGTAATAATAAAGATTATATTGTTGTAAAGTTATAGTAAATCTTAAAATACAAAAGATTTGAATGATTTGAGAAAAAGGTTTACATGTTGCTAAAATAAGTAATGATTCATCAAACCCCTTATGTATAGTATAGAGAAGCCTAAATGAGGACGAATAATTTTTTTTCATTTTCATTTGTTCTTCCCTTTTCAGTCCTATAGTTTCAGATTTAAATTCTTCGTGGTTATACTACGAAAACTGCATGCTGAAAAAAGGGAAGGATTAGTAAGAGACAGCTGAAGCATGCAGTTGCAGATAAAAGTATCAACAACATACTAGGTCCCACAGTCATAATTTTCTGTGTAGTTATGGGACAGTTTTGCAGTGTGCCTGCTGCAAAGTTAGCACAGAGTCACAGCATTCAATACATCTTTTTCTCCACAGAAAAAAAAACCCGCATCCTCCAAAGAAGGCTGTATGCATTGTGCTTCTTGTACTACAAAACAGAATTAGAACATTACTTATCTTGGTATAATTGGGTGTAAAAGTACAGGCAAGACTTTTTGTTGCACTGAGAAAAAGCCTGAGATGAAAGTTAATGATAAATCTTATAGTGATTAATGACAACGTGTCATTGTGGAAAGGCATTAATAGCACAAAATTTTATGCATTTGTTGTTACTTATAAAGCATAAATAAAACTGAAAGAACAACTTCTTGAAGGCTATCTGAAGTGATGAGCTGTTTTTACCTTACTTAAGTTTTCATTACTCTTATATGCTTTTACCATCACCATCCTTGCACATTATCTCACCTCTCTTAGGTATATATCTTGCAGTGGCATAAACAGCAGTGGTTCCATAGAAATCAATGAGAACACGTCCACTTTCAGCAGTCAAGAATATGGCATTATAATTTCTCTTCCTGTGTAATCCATCCCTGTTTATAACATCAATCACTCAGGAAAAAAGGGTGGGAAAATTCTCTCTGTTCATTGTGTTCTACTGTCATACTGCTTGCAAGTGCTTGCTCTCACTTACATTGTCATTTAAGAATTTGCCTTTTTTCTTTTCTCTGTCTATTTTACTATGTCTATTTTCTTTTCTCTATTTTTCTCTGTCTATTTTACTATGTTGCTAGCTATTCTGCTTTGATAGATATAAGAAAGGCACCTCTCAACTGCACTCCAGTGCTAGCCTGGAACAATGAGTGCTTTTGCATTTGAGGAGTCAGGGGAGGATATCTCTGCTTAATTTGGGAAAAATAAACTGGTGGGGATAATTGCAGCATTCCTGAGAGAGGGGAGAATATATCTGTGTTTTCTTCCAAGAAGAAAAACCAGAGTTTTCCTGTTTGGTGAACTTGCACTTGCTGTTCTACAAAGGATTGTGTCTGCATATTAATAGACAGACTACAGCCATCAGTATTTTCTGCTGTAACTGGGGGATGTCTATCAAATAACCTGCTTTCCCAACTGCAGAGAGAAAAAGATTTAGGTAATTAATTTCGGAGCCATAAATAATACTCGATCGGCCAGGAGTAGTCCCCACAGGGACAAAATGGATTATGTGACCCTCATGGAGCAGGTAGTCCACAGTTTGATGTTATGAGTATCACAAATTGAAGCTGCACACGGCCTTTAATCCCTGAGGGTGAGTTTGCCACCGAGATTCACCTCCCTCCCTTTGGAGCTCTGCGCTGGTTAGGGCTCAAGAAGGTGATTTGTGTAGCTATTGGGAATTAGGCTGAGGCATTAGGCTTAGTATTGTCCAAAGGAGGTGTTAGAGCTGTGAACTTTGAGTGCTGCCCAGCTGGCAGCCACCTTTGATTTTGCCAGTTCAAAGGAGGAGCACAGCATTTTAGTTGAATCACTAAAGGGCACTGCAAAACTCAGATGTTAAGCATGAGGCAGAGAGGCAGCTTCCTTGTTAAATAGGGAAATACAGCAACTTTCCAGAGAAGCTGCATTGCACTTTTAAACAAGCCTTTGCTTCTTTCCCTTTTCCTCTGGCTGGGAGAGCCTTGAGCCTCACCACTCAGCTTTATTTTCTGGGAAAAGCACTGAGGTTCCCTTTCTGGTAAAATCACACCCAGTAGGCTTCTGCCAGATTCCCTGTAACTCTCTGCGAGGTGCTATATGAAGATACATGAGTTTGCATAATTGTGCCTAATTAGAATCTGTCCATAGTGTGGCTCTAAGAGCTGTGTGGTTAATGCCAGTGCAGCTTTGTTCAGCAGAGCTTTCTCCTTATCTCTAGGACAGCAGGACTGCAAACCTCCCACGTGCACTGCCTTTTGCCTGCGCCACAATGTATGGTTAGAGAGAGTTTCATTTGGGGTAAAGAGAGTTCAGATTCATGAAGTGGTAGACACTTTGTGATGTGAAAAGTAGAACTCAGTCTCATTATCTCACACTCTGATAAAATGGCTCACTGGAAATTTGAGGAGGGGAAAAATTAAAGAGGAACATTTCAGCAAGCAAGGCAGCATGAAGAAATAATAGAGTTTGAGGTTAAACAAAAAGTTTAATCCAAAACAGTTTTGATACTTATTTGAACCATGGAATGATTTTAAAAGAATGGAATTGGTTTTGAAGTGAAGCATACTTCCAGAATAAGAAACCAAAAAGTTCCAGCTAAAGATCATTTGAGCTCGAGATGCTTCAAACTTATTCTTTCCTTTGCAGCAGCGCTGACACAGGCAAATGCAATGCTGCACCAAGCAATGCCTTCGCCTGCTTGTGATTGGAGCTATGAGGATATTACTCAGCTTTGAAAGATGCAAGGCAGCAAATCCCAAAACAGGGCCTAGGAGTTCCCAGTCACACACCCCATCCTTGCAACTCCAGAAAAGGCTGTGGCTGTGACCCTTGATTTATGTCTGGGACAGTGATAGCTATGGATCCAGGGCTGGAGGAACTAGAAGGTTTCCTGAATGCTTCTGGCAGGGCCAGATTTAACAGAGAAGTTAGTATTTCAGTATAGCACTGGTCAGCAGGCTACAGTAAACCCATAGGAGAACTGAAAGAGGCTGGAGGGTGACACAGAAGAGAAAGCAAGCATGGAAATGAAAGTGAGAGAAGAAAAAACCAATTTTGTCAGTGACATTTCTCTATTGCTGTGATGAAAACCTTACCTATATATGGATGCAGGCTTTTGTATCCTGCACCTTACATGCACAGGATCCAAGCCTTTTTTCATGGATGGGTACAGGGAAAGTGGGAGTGGTGGCAGAGCAAGTCATTAGTTCTCGTTTAGCCAAGTTAGTGGGCTCAGCACAAGATAATATTCAGAATGGAGACATTTCTTGGTGGGCAGGGTGGTACCAATAGTCACTGATGCAGTCAAGAAAACTAAGAACAAAAATGTTCAGCTACAATTAAAACCAAATCAACCTCAAATATAGCTTTTCAGTAACCACATTTTCCAAGAAAGCAATCTTTACTAGAATCTGCAGAAGCATGCCAAGCTATTCTTCACTAAGTCCTTTCTTACTCATGATCTGGAGCTGGTAGGAGGGCCTGAGCAATTACTATGGCCCATACAGTTGTGAGTAGAGTTAACATTTTTAATCATTTGGGACCAAAGAAAGAAATCTGCTGCTGAGCACAGCAGGGGAAGGCAGACTGGATTTAGGACTGGTGTTAGAAAAAAGTAATTGGCTTGGGATTAGGTTTTAGGTCAGGAAGCCTGGGCAAACTTTAATGCTAGAATGATCTTAACAAGTGCTTAGCTGAGACAACTGACACAGGAGTAGCTGTGACACTGGCCTGTAGAGGGTCAATGCCTTGTGTTAATGATGGCTGTGGGGGTGGGGGAAAGGGACAGCTGCAACAAGTAGCCAAAGTTTGGGAGTTAAGTATTGAGAACAGCTACCACATTTTTGTGCAGAGGCCCCAGCAGCATAATGATCTGCTGCACATCCAGCAGCTTGTTGCCCGTTTGTCTTTCCAAACCTGCTTGCTCATGAAACCACACCACAGATTTCTCTTGCAGTTGGTGGTCAGGAAGATCTCTGTTGCTTGGACTGCCCCAGCTTGGTCCATTATGGGCATCAAGACAATAGTGCAATATTGCAAAAGTGCAATACGTCTGAAGCGCAGCTCAGATATAATGCTTTTTCTTCAATTCAACACTTGAAAGAAATAATACTATTGAACCACTGGCTCCCTTAAACGTGAGGTCTAAGGAGCACAGAACTTTGGCTTCCTCCCTGCTGTATGGGCTGATGTCTCTAGGCACAGCTGTCATATCTGATGAGCCATTAACCCCAAAACCTTCTTCAGTGTGAAGAAGCATTCCTGGCACAGAGATTCCAGCACCACACTGAGGTGGGAAAGCAGGGAACTGGCCAAACTGACCACAGAGGCCACAGCCTGTGCAGGCAAGGAATGGAATGTGTCAGAAACATTCTTTTAACGGTGGTTCCATTGAACTGAACTGAATCACATTCAGTACAGAGCTGATCTGGTTATGAAGAAATAAGAAATACAATTACTTAGAAGCTGTGCTGTCTTAGTTTCACCTTAACATATTTCCTGTGTGTTGTGATGGATCTTAAAATGCACTGTCATCATTCAGTGTGTAGAAATGCAGAGCTGATGTGCAAAATGCCCCTTTACTTGTGCTGATAGCAGGCTTGAGGAAGGGATATATCTTCAAAGAAAAGTATAACCTACCAAGTTTACTTCAATTCAGCTGCTGTGGCAATACTTCCTTTGTCAGGGAAATCTTTAAGAAGGGAAGAACTCTCCGGGAGCAGTTGGATGCTAAAGCAGATGAATGTCTCCTTTTATCTTGTTTTGAAGTGGTCCTTTCTTAGTTATCACAGGTTGAAAAGGTTTCTGTAGTGATTCCTGTCTCCAAGAAACACAAGAATTATTTAGTAAAAGGTAAGTATACCCATCTGCCAGGCAACAGGTTTCCCCTAAGCAGTAAGTTCTGCTCTCTGAGAGCTGCCACCCCTCTCTCCAGTAAGGCTTCCCTGTAATTTGCTTCTGCATGCTGGTTCAAACTACCCTTGAACACCTTAACCGCTATATAAACATTAAGATATGATTTTTCTGGGTTCCACATGCACCATGGAGCCTGGCTGTGTGCCTAATGAGAAATGGTAAGCAACTGTCCAGTGAAGGGTAGCACTTATTTGATGATTTTTCATGTCAGAAATTCACCCCAGATAAATGTTTATTGTGAGACTTTGATCTCAAAGATTTAGCTCTCCCTGCAGAGCAAAAGCAGATGCTTGGTAAGCTGTAGCTGTAGTCCTGACAACCCTTTCAAATGTCTAGACAGTGGAAAGAGATGATTACATCCTCTTTTAAACTCAACAATTCAGCACGCTTACCGTGTTTACTTCAGGATGAACCTATTTACACTGCTTTGTTTCATGACACTGCAAGTATCTCATACTATTGAAAGATGCAGGATGATAAGGGATAAAAACCTGCTTTCATTAACAGTCATAAATCTGACAGATATACTAGGTCACATATGGTCCTCATGGAGACTTTAGCATGGACCTAGAGATTAAGGAGTTTGATAACATGCATTTGCAGCTAATACTTATCATTTAAGAGTCTTGAAAATGTTAACACTTAGAGAAAGCCTGTTTAATTAATGCTTATTGAAGAACACATTAAATCCCAGAGACATGGCTGGGAAATATCCAACATTGCTGATTTACTTTATACCATGTATTGAACAGGGGATGAGCAAACTGAGTTATCATAGTCATCATGGATGAAGAGCTATCTTAGTCTTACAAGACAATAGACCTAGGAGAAGAGATCTGAAAAGAGAAAGGAAGGAGATTTCACCTTAGTCAGCATCCTCAAAATAGATAGCAATTCAGTAGTTTCTCCAAGCAAAGCCAGCCATGGAAACTGGAGTTGTTAATGTGCCAAGTCTGCCTCTCATCAACCACATCACTGAAGCAGATATGGAAAAAATTTCTGGTAATGTGATTCAGGACTGTATTAGCTGCTTTCCAGTTTTGTAATTAAGGACCTAAAACTTTTCCTTCTCATAGACTAAAACTTCTGATTTTCTTGTTAATCTGTTGTGGAGTTTAAAACTATCTCAGGTGCTTCTGATAAAGCAGAAGTACTTTTCCCTCTGGGAAGCCTAACAAGATGGTATTGCCAACACAGAATCCTGAGCAAACAGAACAAACTCTTTGGATGCTAGAGAACTCAGAAAAGTTTGTGAATCTCAGAAAATTTATCTAGTTCCGTACAATTTTTTTTAACAAAGGTCTAAGTAAATATAAACTGTGACTATATTAAACCTTTGTCAATGGGAAGCTGTTGATATCTTCAGAAAAACCCATACCATGGTATTCTTCTTTACTCTTGCAGTCAATTGTCCAGGCCAGAATACCTGCTCATGTGGAAAGCTGAGGTTATTATTGCTGAACTGTGATCTTAAGCTTGATCCAGGAAAGTTTTGTGGACTACTTTGTCAACTTCTCTGTCTTCTAACATTCATTTTGAACAGTCTTATTTCATGTGATCTAAAAAATCAGTTTCCCAGTAGTGTTTGTAAGATGCTACTAAGTGAAATGTCATCAAACCAACAGGAGTTCTTATTTTTGAGGATGATTTTCTGGATGTATTTTAGTGCTTGGTTACAATTTCAGTTTGTTGCATCTATTTCATTCACATAATAATGAAGAAATAAGTCTGCAAAGATGTTTTCAGTATGGTCATGTCACCAGTTCAGACTGGATTTCAAAAATAAGTAGGTAGTAAAAATATACAAGTTACATCTATCTATCTACTCAGTAAATATAAGATTTTTCTGAGATTTCAGTTTTATGCTTCACCATGAAGTCTGATCTGACTTTCCCAGCTGCAGCTGTCAAAGTTGCTCTGCTAACATCAATATTATATTTTTATTTCAAGTGCAAAATGAACCCTACATACAGAAGACATACTGTGTATATGAAGATTGTAAACCAAAGGTTTTTAGAAATTAAAATAGCCTCTAAAGCTGGCAATGTTTGAACTAGGAAACAAAAGGAAAAAAAGAGGATAAATTTTAAAATTGGAAGCACTTAGTGAACTTTTAGGGACAGGTGACACATGAAATCTGTTTAAGTCATGAAGTCATAACTCAGTTTCTCCTCAAACCATGCTGAAGTGCTGGCAACAAGTAGCTCTTTAGCAATATCAAATAAGCAGATGATGCAAAAGTAACAATTCCCTGATGTTCCTCTCAGTAATAAAATAAGTCTATAAAGCTAATACCTTTGCACACAGTCTCAGGATATTATTGTAATCTTATTAGGTATTTTTGCGGCTATAAATTTCCACTTGTAATGGAATGTATCTAAAAGATGCAGGCCAATCAGTGTCACAAGTCAAAATATGTTCTGAAAAATAAACTTCTTTTTTTTATAATCCATCATCCATTTCTTTCTGCCTATTTTTTTCCATTGCATTTCCCTGGTTTCTATTTCTTTTTGCTCATGAAGAATGGTGCTTTGAAGCAAGAAAGTTATAAACTGTAGGCTGTGTAAATAAGTTTATGTCAAATATACTTCAGAGATTTACACTCTCTTTATCATTCAAGTGAATTGGATTTTTTGAGGTTTGACCGTAGTTGCTTTGTCCAAATGTTTTTCCAAGTGTTGTGTTTTAATCCCAGCTGGCAATTAAGTACCACACAGGCACTTATTGACTGCCCCTAACACATTGCTGAAGGGGAGAAGAATCAGAAGGAAAAGGTAAACCTTGTGGGTTGATATAAGTACGTTTTAATAATCGAAACAATAATGATAATGATGAAGATAATAATGATAGTAATAATAACAGTGGCAATAATGATAACCATAACAACAATAATAATAGTAATGATAATGAGAGAGAATAATAGAATAATAGAATCCAGGAGAAGCAAGTGAAGCACGATTCAGTTGCTCACCTATACCCAGCACATCCCTGAAGAGTGACCAGCTCCTCCCGGACAACTCCCCCAGTTTATATACTGGGCATGATATTTATGGTGTGGAATGTCCCTTTGGTGAGTCCAGGGCAGCTGTCATGGCTCTGCTCCCTCACAGCTTTTTGTGCCCCTCCTCACTAGCATACATGAGACACTGAAAAGTCCTTGATTTAGGGTGGGCACTACTTAACAACAGCTAAAACATTAGTGTGTTATCTACATTATTCACCTACGAAATTCAAAAAAGCACTGCGCTGTACCAGTTATTAAGAAGAAAATTAACTCTGTCCCAGCCAAAAATGGGATAAAAAGAAGACTAACAGCTTTTTTTTTTTTAATTATAATTTGAGATTTTGGGTACATCTGCANGAAATTTTTTTTTTTTTTTTTTTTTTTTTTTTTTTTTTTTTTTTTTTTTTTTTTTTTTTGCTTTGGAGACCTAACAACAGAATAGCACATTTTTCTAAATTCAGAATTTTGTGCAACACTAGCTGTGACCCATTCCAATGTATGTAGCTTAATACTGTTTCTTTCAGTCATTGAAACACCAATAGAAAGTCTTACATTCCCCTTTTATCTACGTTCCTTATAAGTTCAGCTAAATTGGTCTGAATGGGAGTTAAATATGCAGGACCACAGGGAACTGACTAGTCAGTCACATCACACTCTAGATTCAACACTGCTAAGTATTTTTGCCAAGAATTTAGAAAACTAAGCCAGGGTGTATAAAATAAGAGCAAGTTGCAGTCTAGGGAGAAAAAGCCCCTAAACATATGCAACTGACTTGGGCCTCCTGATTTTTTAATTGTCTATACTAGTTCACTACAACAATTGTAGAATATTTTTGCTTTCTTGTGTGGTTGAAGAAAAAATTCCTTCCAGAAATCAATTTTAGAGGGCCACCCCAATACTAGGCAAAGGAGTTTTATCTAGTTAAGACATCTGAATACAGTCTTTAGATTTTGTGAATTGAAATACTTGGACGTCCAGGAGAGTTATGTCTGTTCAAAACATTTGGGGATCTGGAATATAGTGGCAACTCATGGCTGGATTTTAAGCTCTTCTCCAGAACATCCCTCTGAGAGTTACAGACTTGCTTGGAGTCTTTCAGTAGGTGAAATGGTCGTGCAGGGAACAATTAGATAATTGTTTAATAATTAGATAATAGTTTCCTTAATAATATCCAACCTTTAAAAACCTGTCATTCGTATTTTGATGAAAATGAGCAAAGTCTAACATGTCACACTACCCTTACTTTTGTTGAAAACAATCAAATGAAAAATAATTATATCAGCTGGCATTACTTGGAGGGTTTTACAAAACTGATTTGTGAGGGAAAAGGGAGGGTAGGGGCTTACAAGGTGTGTGTGTGTCATGTACATACACCTCTGCCTGCTGGAAAATGTGAGACCAGGCTGCTCTGGTAGCAAGAGAGTTGTGAGATAAGTTTTTCTCACTTGAACTTGGTCCAAGTTTTAATTAGCACCCTCTTGGGTTGTGTATACTGTGTATCTGGACACACCCATTTGAATCCCACTTTTATTTTGGCAGTCAGATAATAAAAGGCAAGAAAATTAAAAGCAGCCCATATAAATGACACATGGATGCATGGATGTAATGTTTCTAAGCCCCTTTCCTAATTTTTGACAGTTGTAGTTTGTGGGCAGATACTGATTTTCAAATAGGAAGATGTTCTAACATGCTTCCTTTTCCTGCTTTTCCCATCTGCTGAACTGCATTTTCAAGACATGAAAAATGCTTGAATTTTTCATATTATGACAAAATAAGAAAAAAGTGGTTGAAATTTTATATCCCTTTCTAGAATGGCAGCTATTTTTCAAGCTTTACGGTTAGATTTGAATAAATTTTAGTCTATATACCTTCCCTTACTTTTCACTACTCCATATAAATTTCCTTTGTCTTACTTTCTACATGCAACTCTAGAAAACATGTTTTCCTAATATAAACATTCAGTTTTTCTAATGCCTGCAAAATGTGATACAATTGCAGTTGAAAGAGAGCGTAGCTCAAAAATGGAAAGGTAAGGGTAAATACATTGCCTAGGATTAAAAGAAAAATATATAGGTGGTCTCATTAGCCTGATTTATCAAGGTTCTCAAGCAGCTGACACTTCATAGTAGGAGAGGAAACAGAGCCAGAAGGCCATAGCATGTGCTTGCCATTCAGAACAACTGGACTCAGTTCCTGCCTTATCACTGGTTTTCCCAAGTCACTAGGAAAGCAGATTGCTCCTTCCTAATTCAAGAAACTGCCCTGTCCTTACCTTACCAAGCTGTTGTGAGTGCCATGCAGTGGCAGCTGTGAGGTCTGATACAAGGTAAGGATAGCCCTGCAATAGATGGTGCTATTCTCACATTTCAGAATCAGGGTGCCCTATGGTCTCTCATCTACAAGTTGTGTGCTGAAAAAGTCTTGATATTTATTTTTTTTTTTCTTCTATGATATTCTCATAAAAAACAAGATTATTAAAACTTTCCTCTGGTAGTATTCAGCTTCCTTGCTTTGGGGTTTTTATTTGTTACCTACTATTATCTCTCCCTACAGCAGTTTTCCTCTACTAAATCAGGTCATTATTCATCTGTTTCTACACACTGCCCTCTCTCCCTAAAGCAAGTAGAAGCTCATTCATTCCATTCAAGTATGGAAAATACATTTTCAAAATGCTGGTCCTAACTGCTACGTGTCGGAATCAGCTTAACAATTTGTATCAAATCCTTTGTTCAGAAGACAAAAGAACCAGCAAAGAGGATAATGGATTACTCACTGTCGTGTCTCATCTGGAAGTTATCTACAGGCTGCTTTGATAAGTAGAGTGAGAGTTGTTGGTGTGACTAATGTTGCACCATTATATTGCTCTAACCTGTAAAACACAGAGATACCAGGATCATAAGAAATACTGCTACAGAGCATCCAAAGTGGTTAACAGCAGTGAAGCAAGCACTGCCATCTTATCCATTACATGTATGCATTGGCATAAGAAATTGATTTTTCCAGACAGAGTGGGTATTGGAAGTCTTTATACAAAACACCTTCTTGTTTATGAGGAGTTAGATGTTTTTAGCATGATGTAGGAGATCAATTGGATGAATACAGACATACTCAAACAGAAACCTTATTACTTGGTTGTCTTGCAGACACTATAATAGTATCTACCTCTGTCAAAGAATGTAGATATCAGCATTTAACAACAGAGATATTCAGGGTAATGTGCTGACCTCAGCTCTGCTGATGCCTGGCTGAAAAGGTGTAACTCCACTGGTCAGCCATTTCCTGGACAGTTACAGCACAAATCGACTCACAGTACTTCAAGTAGCTCATAAAAACCTCCCCATTAAAACAAACAAACAAACAATCAAACAAAAAATCAATCTAGTAATTTTTCAAAGACTTTGCCAAAAGTTTAGAAAAGATTTTGGTACCATCTTTGTCCTCCTTCTCCTGGTTAAAGAAACGGTGATATACAATACCAGATGTTTAACTCAATTGGCCCAAAGGACAGAATAACCTTTGTTAATATGTCCTATTAGCTCTATGCACTGTTTATTTCTTTCCCTGTTGTACATTGCAGGGTGCGAAAAATCACATCTGTCACAGCCTTCTCAAAATCTCTTTAGTAGAAAGTGGAGAACACAGATATTCATAATAATTATTTCATGGATTTTGTGTTCCTGCATTTGGCAAATTGCTTTTGCCCTAAAATTAATTGTTGTTCTTAAAAACTTGCAAGAAAAGAATAAGAAAAGTAAGTTTATACATAAATAGTCCAGGAAATAGATTGTAGCAATAAACTCCAGGAAATATTCATGGGCGAGAGGGTCAACAGAAGTTAAGCAGTGACCCCAAAGTAATAGCACATTATGGTTATCAACTCCAATATACCAAGTGCAAAGGAACAAATTGATTTTTTTAAAGCTTTGAAAATGAAACCACCCACAGTAAAAGTGTTTTATTATACATCAGCCAAAAAATTGTAAACCCTGCCATAAAAGCTAGTCAAGTAAAACCAAATATCACCACAGAAATAGAAGGCAAGAGTCTCTTCTTCTTATTTCAGGTGATTCCTCCCTAGGGCTGTGATTCCCTAATTGCTTTATTGCTACCACTGATGGCAGGATTTTGCCTAGTTCTGGGGACCAGTGCAGAGTGACAGAACAAGCTTCCTTTTGGAAAAGGAAGAGTTGAAGAAAGAGTTCTGAGATTAAACAGAAGAAGAAATTAATTGAATAATTTATTCTTAAAATTAATAACATTTAAAGCCCCATTTCAATCTAATCACACATGTTCTTAAAATCTCAGGATAGAGTACCAAAAGCCAACATCTATGCCTAAGGCATGTCCCATAGTGTCTGTACAGCCACTTCTCACTTCTCCTACACACAGCATGCATCACCCACCTCTAAGTAACTTAAAACCAGACATAGATTAGTCCTGCTTTATCAATCCCTTCATCTCAGAGCCACTATTTCCCCTTTTGCAGGGAAATCCAGATACCAGTTCAGCCTCTCTTTCAGGCTGCGAGCTGTGTTAACCTGCCAATGCCTCCTGCCCTGGGCAGGGCCCCTCTCCACACCCAGCTGCTCCAGCAGCTCTAGAGGCAGCTGAGATATCAACATCCATCACCTTTGCACAAGCTGATTTTTGGTCTTTTATAGCATCTTCCCCTCATTAACTGCTTGGTAGAGCTAAAAGCAGGAGGAGTGGACAGGGATGTTATTAACGTGTTCACTGCTGCACTGTGAAGTGCACAAGCTGCATCACAGTCTTTGGTAGTTCCAGCTGGTGTGACTGGGGGAAGAAGTTGCTAATTGCCAGATAAAAGCTGGCTGAAAAATTTTATCAGCTCCATTATATTCACCATAAAGATCAGCCTGTGCCCAAAATTGTTAAGTTATCAGGAACAGAGAGTTTTAAGTGGCATGATGTGGTTCACCTACATTGGTACTGGTCTCAGTAGTCATTTCTTGAAATCAAATCTTCCTACATTTGCAGCTCATGAAGAAGTGTGTTTGAGATTTGGAGAGAATGGTGTGGTAAAGCTATCTGTTAAGAAAACCTGAAGTATCTTTAAAATTTTTTTTACCATTTCTCAGAAATATCAATGCTAAAAGATCTCATTCTACTTTTTGATTGATTGCTGTGGTTATGAAAAACCAAACAATTTCCTCAGATCTTGGCTGTGCATTGATCATGTATTAAAAAAGCTGTCAGGAAAGTAATTGCATTTTAAGATGTATAAAGCACGTGCAAATTTGTGTTTATCTGTATTACTTCTTATGTGTCTGTATTCCAAGTTTAGAAATAGAACAAGAAGAAAATACATTTCAATTAACAAACTGTCTTTATTCTGGGTACATGTAGGACCCAAAATATAACATTTGGGGGAACTATATAGTAGAAAACTTGTGCTGAGCATTGTTCCTCATACAATAACGTGTTACTATATTCCAATTCCCTCCTTCCACATCATTAAAGAATGGGCAGCACAAGAATAACAAAAAAAGAAAAGGTCTGAATACTCAGGACTGAAGGTAAATAAAGTCAACTTTTAGACACTGTAATAAAATAATCTATACTGAAGGTAAATAAAGTCAACTTTTAGATACTCTAATAAAATAATCTATTAGAAATACTGCTGAAACAGTATCTCAAATTGAATTTTTAATAGATATATCTAGGTGCCAAATATAGTTTGGTCTGCTGTGAGGATAGATAGGTCTTGAATCTCTGCAGACACAAATAAACACTCCAGAATTTGGTGGATTTTCGACAATAGGTTGAATTAACCCTGCATTGCAGGGCACTCTGCATATCCAGTCTCTGATAATGGGAAAGGCACTGACAAGTATACATTGCATTGTCTGGGTTCTTAATTCCAGATGGCAGCATGCTTTCACAGGCTACTTGTTATTTATTCAAGCAACACTTGAATCTTTAAGTTCCAAAGCTTTGGGAGGAAAAGTAAATTCTTCGTCATTTATTGCTACTAAGCTAAATCTTTGTTCAGCTGTACCTACTGATGACGTTAACTGAGGACATCAGTTTGATTAACTATGAGACCCCAGGGGAAGTGGGCTCTTAGTGGTTTGTGGTCTTCAGCAGGCACTGGACTCAAAGGAGCCAGAGCAAAGCACTGCGTTCATTACTCACCCTGTGGGATGTTTGGTTGCCAGCACATGGTCAGCTCCATCAGGACCCGCAGCCACTTGAAAATGGGAGGCAAAGCTTGTCAATCACAACCCTGGAAGCAGTGGACTTGAGCAAATCCCTGTGAACTCACAGGCAGTGTCCCAGAGGAGCAGGATATGCAATGAGGGAGGCACTGCTCTGGGGGAGGTGTGGGGGAAGTCACCAACCAACCAAAGTTAGGTTGGTGTTAACCTGCCAATGCCTCCTGCCCTGGGCAGGGCCCCTCTCCACACCTAGCTGCTCCAGCAGCTCTAGAAGCAGCTGAGATATCGTATTAGTTAACAAAATTAGCCAGTTCCACAGGAAGATGCTTTCCACCAGGAGCACACTCAGGAGAAGCAAGCAAGCCTTGTGGTGAGAAGTCCTGAGGGCAGAGGAGCATCTGCCTTCCCAGAGCCCTCTAGCCCTAGCCAAATTGTTAAATTTGCATTCACAGCATGCAAGTCCCTTCCTAGAGCTGATTTTGGATAATAAAATAACTTCCTTCAAATCTCTGATGGGGACTGGGTCTTGATGTCTGATCCTTGCTTCTGAAAGACATTTCTTTGGGTGACGAAGAGGGAATTTTCTTTCGAGGGATTAGTCATGAAATTACATGATGGATAAGACCCAGAAATCAACATTCCTATGCAGCAATCTCTTGCCCCTAATTGTCTGGCAGTGAATCAGGGTGAATTTTCGAGTGGACTCTAAAAATGTGTGTTTTCAAGAGAATTTGTGGAGAGCATATATAGCTTGCCCTTGCCTATGTACTTTTCTGGAAAATGTGTAATTATGGGGTTAACAGCTGTTTTATTTTGCCTCTCACTCTTTCCCACCAGGAGAGTAACGTAGTCTAGGAATCCACATCTCACCATTCTGAGACAGATGCATGAACCAGCAGGTAATTTTCCTGCCCATATTTGTGAACACACATGTTGGCAATGCTTCATCCTTCTACAAGGGGAAGTTCAGCATGAGCTGGTCACCAGACTGGTGCAGGAAAATTGAAGTTTTCACAGGTTGCAGGCAGGATATTTGGCTTTATGTGCTTGGATAAAGTGATCTGAATTATTATGTTGCACTACATAAACCTAAATCCTTACAGCTGGAGAAGGGAGGGAGATCCAGACTTGTTTTCCACCTTGGTTCCCACATTTAAACTGAACCTCAAATACTGATGGCCCACCCAATAGTTTCATTATGGACCAACCATCTAATAAGGATATCCTAATGTTAGGGACCATATAAGTGCTTTAAATCGTTACAAGAAATTTAAAAATTAAGGTGGAATATCTAATTTTTTTCACCAAACTCCCTGACAGATTACGGGGGTCACAGTATGTTACCCANGGAAGGAAGGAAGGAAGGAAGGAAGGAAGGAAGGAAGGAAGGAAGGAAGGAAGGAAGGAAGGAAGGAAGGAAGGAAGGAAGAGGGTTTTTGAGACCAGTGACTGAGCAAGAGGAGTCCTCAGAGAAGCTGGAGAGCAGCATTTGTGTTGTTAGGTTCCACAAGGCATGCAAGGACAAAACACCTCAGGCAGTCCATTCTGACTCCCACGTGCAAGGTGCACACGAGGTGCACACCAAGGGGTGGGGGCTGCTGGTTGGAATTGAGAGGTTTAGGGGTGTGAGCTGGATGAAGGTGAGGGTAACTGTTGTGACAAAGTTAAAAAACTACTCAGTCATTAAACAGTTAAGAACAGCTGCTTTACCTGCTCAGACCTTTAGTGCTTAAGGCAGTTAAGAAGTAAATCGCAGCAATGAAATTTAAGGATGTATTCCGGTAAAGCTCAAGCAAATACCTTCAGCAGATGCTTAAAACTAGACCAGCTAATATCTATTACTGCTTAGGAAAAGCTGGTTTCATATAAGAACAGAATTTTGTGTTTTTGAGAATGCATATTAATATTTTAGTAGTCTTATTATATAATATCTTTTGATGCAAAATTAATCCCACCTAAAAGTATCCATGATCATTCACATTCTTTAATCTCCAATTAGTACATGATGTATTTTCTGATAATTTATAGTTGCACTAATCACACAAAAAATAACCAAACAACTGTGGCCATGGCTTGTCTTACATGCTTTCTATAATCTTGATTTTGATGGCACTGCACTGGAATGACTGACATGACTAAAATGAAGCAAAAGTTATATATTTTGCTGTAATGTGATCAGAGGAAGGCCTGAAGTGCTAAGGCATTTCGCTGGCGTCCTTGTGTTAGCTTTAGAACCAGTATACTTGCTCTTTTTTGATCAATCACAATCATGTTGTACAAAAGTACACTAGAAACTGGGCTACTGAATGTGTAATTATATGTTGCACATAACTTCAAGGTCTATTTTTACAGTTCTTTAAGGATTGCTATTAATGTTTAACAGTAACAATGCACAGCTTTACTTTCCATTGAAAAATAATGTAAAAAAATATTTTTCATAAAAAATAAAGATTAACTTTATTTAAAGATTACTTTAATTACTTTAAAGAACTATTAGTCAAACTGATTTTTTTCAATTAAGCTACTCTTAGAATTCAGTTTAACACACTGAATTAAAAATAAAGATAATATACATATTTTATATAACATTTATATATAACACATAAAATATATAAACAAGAATAGAAGATAGTAATATATTATGGATGTATAAAAATTTAAATTTATTTACAATTTAGATTGTGAGGATATTGTTAAAGGAATTAATTTCACAGGGAATTCTTAAATATATACAGATACAATATATCCTAAAAAATACCAGTGCCTACATTTTTCTTCTAGACAAGATATCGTTAGCAGTAGTGATGGCTTTCTAATTCTTTTTAAACTTATTCATGATTGTTAAGGTCAAGAGTTCCCAATGTGCAGCATACTGTCCTTCAACATGGCTCAGATCAAATATTTTGGGCATTTCCTTTGGGCAGTTTGCCATTGTTCTATTGGATTGGAAGTTACAGCAATTTGACTGGTNCTGGGCAGGGCCCCTCTCCACACCTAGCTGCTCCAGCAGCTCTAGAAGCAGCTGAGATATCGTATTAGTTAACAAAATTAGCCAGTTCCACAGGAAGATGCTTTCCACCAGGAGCACACTCAGGAGAAGCAAGCAAGCCTTGTGGTGAGAAGTCCTGAGGGCAGAGGAGCATCTGCCTTCCCAGAGCCCTCTAGCCCTAGCCAAATTGTTAAATTTGCATTCACAGCATGCAAGTCCCTTCCTAGAGCTGATTTTGGATAATAAAATAACTTCCTTCAAATCTCTGATGGGGACTGGGTCTTGATGTCTGATCCTTGCTTCTGAAAGACATTTCTTTGGGTGACGAAGAGGGAATTTTCTTTCGAGGGATTAGTCATGAAATTACATGATGGATAAGACCCAGAAATCAACATTCCTATGCAGCAATCTCTTGCCCCTAATTGTCTGGCAGTGAATCAGGGTGAATTTTCGAGTGGACTCTAAAAATGTGTGTTTTCAAGAGAATTTGTGGAGAGCATATATAGCTTGCCCTTGCCTATGTACTTTTCTGGAAAATGTGTAATTATGGGGTTAACAGCTGTTTTATTTTGCCTCTCACTCTTTCCCACCAGGAGAGTAACGTAGTCTAGGAATCCACATCTCACCATTCTGAGACAGATGCATGAACCAGCAGGTAATTTTCCTGCCCATATTTGTGAACACACATGTTGGCAATGCTTCATCCTTCTACAAGGGGAAGTTCAGCATGAGCTGGTCACCAGACTGGTGCAGGAAAATTGAAGTTTTCACAGGTTGCAGGCAGGATATTTGGCTTTATGTGCTTGGATAAAGTGATCTGAATTATTATGTTGCACTACATAAACCTAAATCCTTACAGCTGGAGAAGGGAGGGAGATCCAGACTTGTTTTCCACCTTGGTTCCCACATTTAAACTGAACCTCAAATACTGATGGCCCACCCAATAGTTTCATTATGGACCAACCATCTAATAAGGATATCCTAATGTTAGGGACCATATAAGTGCTTTAAATCGTTACAAGAAATTTAAAAATTAAGGTGGAATATCTAATTTTTTTCACCAAACTCCCTGACAGATTACGGGGGTCACAGTATGTTACCCAGGGAGAATATCTGTATGGATATCTGTCCATTCTAGGAATTATTAATTCTTATTCCCACCTATAAAACAAACAAAAAAAAAAGGCTTAGCACAAATGTAGTATTGTTTTCAAACCTAAAGATTTAGCTTCTTTTGTAGCTGGGCATTTCTCTTTTTTGCTGGTTGAATAATATCACATTTTCTTTTAGTGAGGGGAAAAGGAGAAAATCATGGATCATTCTGGGGCCATAGCTGCTCTCATTTCCCTTGCTCTGTTCCCTCTCTGTGCTGGTCTTGCTGTGAGCAGTAGCCCCACGTAAGCACCCTGCCTCTTCCTCTGGTGAGAGCAGAGGCTCTGGGGTTTGATGGATGCGGCTCTGGGGCTACATTAAGGGAAGAGATTTGTGTGCACAGGGGCTAGAGGTGGTTATGGGGAAGGAAAAGAGAGAAAGGAAGGAAGGAAGGAAGGAAGGAAGGAAGGAAGGAAGGAAGGAAGGAAGGAAGAAAGAAAGA
>VWZV01014652.1:207178-624344 GCA_013397155.1 Irena cyanogastra | reverse complement strand
GCACTGCACTGGAATGACTGACATGACTAAAATGAAGCAAAAGTTATATATTTTGCTGTAATGTGATCAGAGGAAGGCCTGAAGTGCTAAGGCATTTCGCTGGCGTCCTTGTGTTAGCTTTAGAACCAGTATACTTGCTCTTTTTTGATCAATCACAATCATGTTGTACAAAAGTACACTAGAAACTGGGCTACTGAATGTGTAATTATATGTTGCACATAACTTCAAGGTCTATTTTTACAGTTCTTTAAGGATTGCTATTAATGTTTAACAGTAACAATGCACAGCTTTACTTTCCATTGAAAAATAATGTAAAAAAATATTCTTCATAAAAAATAAAGATTAACTTTATTTAAAGATTACTTTAATTACTTTAAAGAACTATTAGTCAAACTGATTTTTTTCAATTAAGCTACTCTTAGAATTCAGTTTAACACACTGAATTAAAAATAAAGATAATATACATATTTTATATAACATTTATATATAACACATAAAATATATAAACAAGAATAGAAGATAGTAATATATTATGGATGTATAAAAATTTAAATTTATTTACAATTTAGATTGTGAGGATATTGTTAAAGGAATTAATTTCACAGGGAATTCTTAAATATATACAGATACAATATATCCTAAAAAATACCAGTGCCTACATTTTTCTTCTAGACAAGATATCGTTAGCAGTAGTGATGGCTTTCTAATTCTTTTTAAACTTATTCATGATTGTTAAGGTCAAGAGTTCCCAATGTGCAGCATACTGTCCTTCAACATGGCTCAGATCAAATATTTTGGGCATTTCCTTTGGGCAGTTTGCCATTGTTCTATTGGATTGGAAGTTACAGCAATTTGACTGGTATGTCTTTTAATCTTTTTTTTTTTCCCTTTAGCTATTGAAAGCAAGTATTGTTGTAACTGTACTGCAGCTGAAGCAATTTTGCAATTGAAAACTTGCATGTTTGCTTTCTGCTTACACAATAATCTATTTTGATCCAGGGTTCTGTTGACTGCTGCATAAACTAGCAAGTGCTATCACCCAAAAAAAGTACAGCTTTAAGAGAATAGTAATACTTCTCTGTTATCTTGAAAAGGCTGTCTGTGTGATTTATATTGCTGGCAGTGTATTAAATGTGTCATGTGGGTGTCAGAGAGTACAAAATAGCTTCTGTTTTACAGGCTCCTCCTGTAAGTCTGTTCTTGGGTCCTCCTTAACATATTTACTTTTTTAGCATAATATAAATGGAAATGTAGTGTGAAGTACTTTTGCAGTGCACTTTAAATCTGTAGTTAATAATTTCCTAATATAAAGTTGTTATAGCAATATGCATTCACTATTCACAATTTGTTAAGAACAGAATGTGTCATGAAACTTGAAGCTATATAAAGAAAAATGGTTAAATTAAAAATAATTTCTTCTTAGCTATTCCTTTGCTTTCCTCAAATGTTTCTTGAGGAATTTTAATGCACTACTTAAAGCATTCATTAAGCAAATTTTTACATTGTATGGTATTGTCAGTGTCTGGAACACTGTTGGTCCTTTGGGCATAGTTTCAAACAGATTTGGCTATTTTAATAGACCGAAGCCTAAACCAAAACCATCTGTCCCCATTTCTGTGTCTGCAAACCATGTCTCTCCCAAAAGTCAGCAAGCAACCAATCAATCTGCTATTTTACTGCCTGCATTTCTCCACCAAGTCACCTGAGCCTTTCTAATGGCAACCTCATTTGAGGTGTACACACAAAAAAGAGTGAATTGGGGCATTTCTGATGAGTAAACCACAAAATACAGAGATACAAGTCATTTTCCTTCATGTGAACCACGGTCTTTTTATTCAGGAATAAAAATACCATTTCAGAGAGGGTACAACTTCTCTTTCTAAATAAAAACTTACAGGGGATTTGAGTGTACCCAGTTAAAAAAACAAACAAATAACCAAACAAAACTCCACATATTTTGTCATTCTGAAGAAGATATCACTTTTATAAGCCATATTGATAGACTATTTACATGTTTGTGGAAATTATTCAGAATTGTAAATATTTCATTCTGTTAGGTTCTTGCCATTGGAGAAACAGCAGTTCTATAGTCAGTAATTCTGGTACCTGCACAGTAAGTATGCATCAAAATTACAAAACTGTTTTTTTTCCCATTCTCCAGATTCCCACACAGATTCACAGATCACAGAGGATATTTGGAGTCGAGAGACCCACAAGGTTCATTGAATCCAATTCCTAAGTGAACAGCCCATGCTGCTGATGCTACCAAGGGTCTTCCAGTGGAACTCAAAGTCTTCAAACTTCATTGAGGTGACTGTGTTGGTTTTTGGTAGTGGGGGCCACAGAGGTGGCTTCTGTGAGAAGTTGCTGGAAGCTTCCACTGTGCCCAGCAGAGCCAATCCCTGATGGTTCTGAAGATAGACATGCTGCTGGCCAAGGCTGGGCCAATTAGAGATGTTGATAATGCCTCTGTGATGACATATTTAAGAAGAAAATTGAAACAAAGGAGGCTCAGTTTTCTCCTAGCCAGAGAATAGGAGGAGGTGAGAATATATGAGGGAAACAACCTGGAGACACCAAGGTCAGTGGAGGAGGAGGCAGAGGAGGTGCTCCAGGAGCCAAGATTCCTTTGCAGGCTATGGTGAGACCATGGTGAGGCAGCTGTGCCCCTGCAGCCCCTGGGGGTCTGTGGGGGATGCAGAGATCCACCTACAGCCTGTGGGGATCCATGGGGGATGCAGAGATCCACCTACAGCCCATGGAGGAGGTGCTCATGCCGGAGCAGGGGATGCCTGGAGGAGGCTGTGATCTAGTGGGAGACCTGGTGGAGAGAGAGGCCCCCTGCTTCCAGGCTGGAACAGCCTGTCCTTGGGGGACTGCACTGTGTGGAAAGAGTGACCCATGTCACAGCAGTTTTGGGAGGACTGTATGCCTGTGAGAGGGACTCACATTGCAGCAGCTTTGGGAGGACTGCTGCTGGTGAGATTGGAACCACGCTGGAGAAGTTCACTGTCTCCCATGGGAGGGAGCCCACGGCTTACAGGGGAAGGATTCTTCTCCCTGAGTAGCAGAGGAAAACCCCAGGTGATGAACTGACCAAAACCCCCATGCCCTGTCTCCCTGTGCTGTTGGTGGGAAGGAGGGGAAGAAAAGGTGTTGGGGGAAGAAAAGGTGTTTTAAGGGCTTATTTTACTTCTCATTATCCTCCTCTGAGTCTGTTAGTAATAAATTCACTTCATTCCTTTAAGATGAGCCTGTTTTGCCCTTGCAGTGTTTTCTGACGGTTCTTATCTCAGCTCATGAAATCTTTAAATTTTTCTCTTGCCTCTGCCCAACTGTGGCAGGGGAGGGTGAGTGAGAGTCTTTCATGGGTGCCTGGTGTTTCGCCAGTGTCAAACCACGACAGTGACTGAAGCCTAAGATTTTCTCTGACTAGAAGAATTAAAAGTTTTGTCTAATCCTGTTATCTAAGCATGGCTGTTTTACTGGCAAGTCTCTGTGCTGGTGCAAAATTCTAGGGTAACCAGTTGATAATCAAAGTGATAGATGAACTCCAGAACCATGTCACTTAAATCAGAAAAGTAAGTATATAGCTCTTACTACAAATTCATACTGAAACAACAAAAATTCAACACTAAACTTGTCTATCTTATTGTTATGTGGTTACTTTGTTGCATATCAAAATGAAGAGCATTAATTGTCTGCAATGAACTGTCCCTCTGCACCATGTGCCTTGCATGCATTCCCAGGGGAGTATTTACTCAAACAACAGGCAGGGCACAGCACTTAGCACAGCAGTTAGTGTATGGAGGAAAACAGCAATGCTTCGGTTGTCCGTGACAGTGTGATTTAGGAATAGATCCTTCACCACAGGTTGGAACTATCTGAAAATTGTTTGATGCAAGTCTGTTCCATGAGAAAAGACAATGAAACAAAGATAAAGCAAATTACTTAAAACACTGAAATAAGATCCCCAAACTTAAGAGCTCCAGTCCATATTTCAGCTATTAAATAAGAGTTTCTGAGTGTGCCTGGAATTTCTTGAGGTCCCAAGACTGCAGTTCCCATTGACCTCAACAAGATTTATAGGCAATTGATACTCTTGAAAATCTGGTGACGTTATTCATGATAATCAGTGTAGTAGTACCTGAGGACCAAGAAAGCCTTGAGGAATTTACAATGCAATGTCTAAGCTAGTGACAGTATAGAATGTAAGTGTAATTTAACTAGCATGATTGAAACAAGTTTCCTACTTGATCAAAACTGCATTTCCCTTTCCCATAGAAAAGAGAATAAGTGAAGGGTTGAATGACCAGTGAGAGAATATAAGAAAAAGGATAAAAAAGCATATATAAAGATTGAAAAGCTGAAAAAGATGGAAAGGTTCAATGCTGAAATAAAGAGCCCCTAGGTACAAGAAAAGAAAAGTTCAGCCAAAAGCACAGACCATTCTCTGAAGATTCAGAGGTTCAGAGATGTACATGTTTTGATTGCTTTTCCTCTTGGCAGCTACTGTGTGTGTTTGTATATGGATCTATGATTAATTTGTGTCAGGTTAAAGTATATAATGCAAGCTTAACTTGGTTTTAAATAACAAATATGTGCAACTTGATTAATCAGTTCCATGCTAAAAGAAATCAAAGCTGTCAGTGCAACCTCTTCAGTGAGAGATTTTATATTTTCTCTTGTAAGACTCTAAATAATCATATTTGCAGAGTGGTCAGCACAGGAAAGACATTCACTTGCAGGAGACAGTCCAGAGAAGTGCCATAAAAATGATCAGAGTGATGTAATACCTCTTCTATAAGAAAAGCTGAAAGAGTTGGTGTTCAATCTAGAGAACAGTAGGCTCTGTTTGAGCTGTTCAGTATGTAAAGGGGCTTATAAGAAAGATGGGGACAAACCTTTTAGTGACCCCTGTAGCAAGAGGACAGGGGATAATGGTTTTAAACGAAAAGAGGATGGAGTTAGATTGGACATAAGGAAGACATTTTTTTAACATTAAGGTGGTAAAACACTGGTACAGGTCATCCAGAGGGATGGGCAATACCCTAACCCTGGAAACATTCAAGGCCAGGTTGGACAGAGCTCTGAGGAATATAATTTAGTTGTCCCTGCTCCTTACAGTGGGGTTGGAATAGATGACATTTAAAGGTCCCTATCAAAACAAACCATTCTGTGATTCTATGATTTTATCTCTTTTCATTTGAGATAAAAAACTGTACAACAACCTGAGAGCTGTGTATGGTATGCACTGGGTATGCACTTACATTTCACTTTCATTTGCAGAGAGCTTTTCAGGAGTGTATGAGGTAGTGAGTTTAAGTGCTATCTATAGGAGGATGACAAGCTAAATAAAAGGAGTGAGCCCACATGTCTACTTATAGGCAGTGTTTTGTGCAATTACTTGCTCTTGGTGATTTTTTTTCTAGAATTCCCACTGGTGTTGCAAAACAAAGGTTTTGGTAAATATTTTTTTTTTTTTTTCAGGTAAATGCCTGAAGAATTTTTTTTTAGGATTATTTCCAGTGAACTGAGAGGAGAATGTCAGCTTACTCTTGGATTTGTATCTGTAAGTAGGAAATGGGAAATGGAAATATGAAAATATTTCTATTCCTGGATACCTAATATATTGAATATTTACTGATGTTAATTCTCTCCCTTTCTTCTCATCATTCTACCCCATACGTAATTGAAGACAGTTTTGTTGAAGTTGAAATGGATAAGATTTTTCTTGTATCTACTTTTTAGTAGAAAAGTTAAACATAGTCATACAAACAAGAAAATAAACTGAAACTGAAGCCAAATGTTCTTTTCAGTGGTTCCTTTCAAATCTTTTGACTAGGAGAAATTGATCTTCAAGAGAAGGTTCACACAGCTAGTAAATTAGGCAGATTTTAGAGTCATTTAAAGTAGCATTTAATGTGTTGCTAAACTGCAGAAACAACACTTCTTAGGGTTGCCTTGATTGGTTAACATATGCAAAGGAAGTTAAACGTGTTACCAGAAATTTCAGCCTGAGCATCCTTTGGGCACTGCATTTTCTCAAGTGTGTCCAGAGAAACCTCCTGCAGGCTAAGACAGCTGAACAGAAGCTGCAAAGTAATTTAATCTTTATCTTCTGGATATTCTAAACTGGTATAGGAGTATATATCTAGGAGTGTACTCCTAGGAGTATATTCTTTTATCCTTTTGTTTGGCTTTGTGTCAGTCGGAATTTTGCGTATAAGCTCAAGGCAGCACACAACCCAGAGTTACTCCAGGGTTACTTACCTTACTTAAACCCTGAGATACTTACCTCTCCAATTTGTTACTTGAATAATCACCTGTTACAATGAATACAGACCCTTTTTACAAAAATATGTAAATCATTATTAAGTCTATGACAACACTTCACATGAATCACATTGAGTACTTTAACTGCTAAAGTAGCTATAATACATGGTTGCATTGGAGACCAATTGTAATATAGTGCTTATTAATGTCCACTTCTGGCCAACGTGTCCAAGTGAATACCAAGTAGGTTACTAATGCTAAAGCTCTGGACATAGCATGTATCTAACACAGCTGTATGTTGGTGCTCAACTGTATTCTAAGCCTTGGATATCGAAACTATAATAATGTCCACTAAAGCTTTACAAATTCACATACCATGTGTATTGAAAAATACTTGTCACAGAGTGATACTGTTTTATGACCTGAATAAAGTGGTTAAGAAAAAGAAAAATTAGTCACTTGAAGAAGCAGGACGCAAAATTAGACTAAGATAAAGAACAGAATGAAAACAGCTTTCTTTTAAGAAAAAAAGTTACTTATTATTACCTCCAAATTATTTAGGCTTAACATCCCAAACTTTCAAAATTTGCAGAAAAAATTAAAGCACTAGATTATCAGGAGTTTTTTGTTCTCCACAGCTCTATGCTAATCATTGGGCTGAGTGTGAACTGACTTTTTCCTCCTGTTATGAGCAACCAAAGTCTTTGTTCTGAGAATGATCACATAATTACACAGAAGATTAAAGAATTCCCATGAATAATTTGTGCTCATTTCTCCCTGTTAAACCCATTTAACCCAGTTGAGCGTGCCTTGCTTCAGAGACTCACATTTTCATTAGAAAAGTAGAATATTCACCCTCCCCTGCAGCCAATAACTTTTTCTGGCTTATCTTGTTGCCTAAACATTTCCCTGAACAATTTGGCATTGTTCATAAATAAATTATAAAAGTAAAAATTAACTCCTTTTATGATGACATGGTGAAAGAAAAGGTAAATCTTTAAAAATTCATGGAATTATCAGAATGGATATTTCCTTCTAGTAGTTGGAATCAATGCTGGGAGATGTCTTTTAGCTTGTGGTCCATGGAGGGCCAAAGGACTGAAAGAAATTAATTGTCACATCACAAGTTACTCTAGTTTACCTCCTACACCCAATTTTCACCACCTGAACACTAAGTCAAGTTTTATGTTTCTGTATCTAGGCTGAACGTTATATTGCTTTTTGGCTGTATTAAGATGAGGGCAAAAAAAGTGGTTTTATAATAAAACAGTAAATACACTGGAAATTCCTGGTGTGTTTAAGGTTATGTTTTGATCTATTCCCCTGTCCCCCTTTGTGTATTGTAATAAAAATAAAATGCAAGCCCACCAAGACTAATATGCTCTACAGTTTATCATATCTCAGTAGCCATATACAACTACCCTGCAGAAAAGTGCACCTCTTCTTTTTAAGCCTTTTTTTTTCCTGAGCATGAAGTATTTCCATAAGAATTGTTTTACCTGCAGATGGCAAATTAAAATCCAGATATGAATATTAACTTACCTGACATTTGTGAAGGTCTGTGGATGGCTGCTGCAGGAGCATGGACATTATGGCCACCCTTCTGGTCAGCTGCATCCCTGCTTTCAAGTAAAAAGGGGCTACAATATAAGAGCTACAGCTGATGAAGTGGTAACACTCTAGGAACAGTTTAGAATGATGTTACTATGCATTACTGATGTAACATGATGTTACTGTGTTCTTAGCATTGTGTTTCCTTCCTTTGCTGCACTTTGTACTTCATCCTCACACAAGTGGAGAGCAATTTCCTGTTCACCGACCTTAGTAACTGACTGGTACCTTGGAGAATAAATTACTGTCTTTAAGTTCCCAGCAGAGGAGGAATACTGCTGCCTGTCAGGTGCCAGAGTTCCCACATGCTGTAATCTACATGGAGCAATACAGCCCACAGTAGAGTTTTCCCTAAGCTTAGATGCTTAGGAACTTCCATTTTTGTTCTCATATGAATTCTTCCCACACACAAACTGAAAATGAAAAACAGAAGACATCAGTTTTTGACAGATGCTTTACTGCAAGTTATATGTATTTATTAAGCTCTTTCTGTCTAATTTATACAAACAGAGAGTTTAGGAAAATGCTTGTGTATTAGATAGCATTTCTGTTCACTCTTGTAAGGAAGATTATCCAGTGAAAATCCTCCTATTACATACATACATTAATGATACATTTGGAGTTAATTAAAACAGTGGGATTCATAGTATTAAGTCTGGACATCTCCATTGCAGGCATAATATCTAGACTGTCTTTACAGGCAACGGAAAGAATTATGAGCTGCTAGAATTCAATGTACTGCATTCTAGGGTAGGCGTCTGCCTGAGAACAATATTAATTTAACCCCTGACAACTTGATGGCTACAAAAAGTGGACATTTTTTGTAGCTCCAGTGTTTATATATGGCAGCATGTCTGATCAAGATGCAGTGGATCAGATCAAAGCTCTAGGTAATCCGACAGCCTATCTCCAGCTGTGTGAGATGCAGAAACAGGTAATGAAAAGTCAAAAGCTGCACCTGAGGCCTCAGCCACAGCTGGGCAAATAATGAAGGAACGGTAAGGGGAAACTGAGGACACCTTTGACTTTAGAATGATCTCAAGAAGACATATGCATGGCACAGGCTGGAGACAACTCAATGAGGGTAATGACGTCAAGAGGAACTGGGTGCCACCAGCACCATGGAAACATAGGACTACGAGGAGATTTAGGTCAAAAAGGACTTCTGGATGCCACCTAATGCAACACCTTCAAAATTAGATCATGTGGTTGATCAGTTTTATCCTTCCATAGTCATCATGCTGCTGCAGGTGAAACAGGGAAAGGATGAGAGATAGTCACCATCAGCAAACACTTGGACTACATCCATGGGCACATCCACTGTAATGACCAACAGATGCAGGAAAACATGGAGGCATGGGGCAACCATGCAAAACACGGGTACAGCTGCACCAGTGCAGCCACTGAACCCAAAGGGGAGTTCTGAACAAGGCTTGAGCCCCTCAGGACTGGCAAGGTGAAAGATTCACAGCCACAGGTTGTACTTCAGGTTTTTCAAACAGAAGATAAGATCCTGCTCCTCTTCAACACCTCTTCCAAAACTGAAAAGCAGTATCCAGTGGTAGATGCGGAGACAAGTATTGGAACAAGCTGCAAATACAGTGATCCCTTCTAAGACAAGACCTGGCCATCCCTGTATGAAACATGATTGTTGACATGTACCATAAATAAATCTTGGTTTGAAATGAAGGTTAGCCACATCCAAGAGACATGGATGCTTGTATTCTTTATGACTGTGAGACCGCAGAAGCAAAACAACTGTGAGAAGACCATATAGACCACACTGAAAGTGGTATCAGGTTTTGTTAAAAGTTTGTCTTGTCATTTATTTCTGCTGTTACTTTGGATCATTTATGTATAAACACATTTAAATTATACTAAGTATAGTATTCATTGTCTGTATAGAGTATCTATCTTCTAATTTATTCCCAGAAAACAGGTCATTTGGAAACAAATAATTTTTATTAAAGTTTATGACAATATCAGCATAAACTTATAGAGGGTATTTAGTATGGGGATATTATAAATTGTAAGAAGAAATCTATGTAAAAAAACTTAACAATATCTTATCCTGTATATTACATCCTGTATATTGCCTTAAGATTTCTTCTTTAGATTTTGAAATTGAAATTGTGGAAAGGATGACTGAAAATATGAATTCTATGAATTTGGTTTACAATATTGAAAAATTTCAGAAAATTAAATAAAAAGTTAAATTTTTGTCTTAAACATTTCAGTCTGAGGCTGTTAGCTGAAAAAATAACTATATATTGAATATAATTAAATCTATTATTTTTCATGAAATAAGAAAAGAAAAAAAATTATTGAAGTTCAGGAAGACTAAAAGTCTTTCTTTGTAAGCATACTGTCAATAATAAAAATTGAAAATTATTTTGATAAAAGGCCTATCTTTTTTCAGAGATTATCTGGAAGAGTCACAGTTCTCTCAGAAGATAATCACTGATGAGTAATATGATGTTCCCTGAGTTCGTTTACAATAATTCTTTATAATCATCTACTTTTATTTGGGACATTAAAATATGGATGCCATAAACAGCAAAATAAATGGTTTTCTTGTTGTAAGGGAGAATGTGATAAAATTCTTCCATTGTTAGTTTTATCGTTTTCATTACTGTAATTTTTTACAGATATACATAGCATGACACAATGAACGGAGATCTAAGAACTATAGCATAATTAGCATTTTATTGTTTAATGAAATTCTGCAAGCACTGCTATTCTATTGCAGAATAAATAGAGAATTTGAGTACATGGGCTTGACCATGTCAGGATGTTCAATGCCTGTTTATAACACAGAGATCAATCATGTCACACAGATTTATCAAAATATCAAAGTTCAGGAGCTGGAGACATTTGGCACATTCCGGGATCAAATGTGTTCTCTGTGTCTCAACCTAACAGGTATAAGTTTAATAAGAAAACTCTATGTTTTAGTCACACTATACTTGTTTCAGAAAGAAAACAGCATGTGTGATCACTTTTCCTTATTTAAAACCTTAATGAATAACATTTGGTAACTTTCAACTAGATGGCATTAAGGCAGGTATGTGTATGAATGCAGCAAAGAGGCACTTATGAGCATATTGCTAGAAAGGTATGGGGAGAATGATGGGCAAACATCACACCTTGATATTCCTACTACCCATGAAACAACATGCCAGTCAGACAAAAAAAAATCTAAGTCAAAAAATAGTTCTGTGGCCCCAGGTAGAAAGATATATAGATATTGAGAAAGATACATAGATATATAGAAGGATATATAGATAGATAGAAAGATATAGATTATGTTTATTCTATGAAGAAAAAGTTTATTCTGTGAACAAAACACCAAACCCAAACCAAGAAGCCCTGTGCATGGTGGAATGAAGGCAGGAATCAGTATGTTTTTCTTTTTGGAGTCTCAAAAGTCTAATAAATGTCAAACAATTCCACTTTCCCTGAATAAAAATATTAACAGAGATACCATCTACAGTGCAGACGTCTGTTTTTATGCAATTTGTAGGAGTTTAGTAACTTTCAGACTTGCCAATGGGTTTAAAATTAAGCAGGCTGTGGAAATACAGTAAGGGAGAAAACACAAATGCAGCAGGAACACTTAAGCCTTCAAGCTAAAAATGATCATGTAATGCAAGTGGGTATTATGAAAGATGACATTTTGTCAGGTTATTTAAAGTGTAAACACTGTTACAAGCTATGCCTGGTACCACAGAGGATGACGATCGAAATCACAAGGCACTCCAGAATTCTTCCCCAATATCTTTCTCATGGAGGCATGAGCTGACATGAGTTTCAGCTGTGTGGGAGGCCAACCTATTCAGCAGAAATATGGTTTCCTGAACATGCCAGTTTCCACCCCCTGTCAACCACTAAGCTAAATTTATCAGGAGCACTGTGGTCAGAACTACAGAACTGTAGAGCTGACCAGAGGGAAATTTGGTCAGATGTAACTATCAAGGTTAATAATAAAAATATTTTTTAAAAATAAGTGTGTATACTGGTGTGTCACATAGATGAATCACATGTTGAACCGATATTCAAATCCATGATTCATGACAACTCTTTATTTAGTTTGATATGTTTCTAATTTTATAAAGACTTTTCTTTTGCCTCTTCATCTTGGAACACTAAAAGAGTCGGTCTAAATCCCCTTCTAATGCAAAATTACAGAAACATTTAAGTCATCATTTCTCAAATAATGGACATAAAATTATGATTTCCAAACATAAAGAATTTGGATTTGATTAAACATTTTATTAATATACTGGAATTTGAACTGTACAAATGTAAAATGAATTCATAGTTATAATTATCAATCTATTATTACACCAACAGAAATGACAGAAGACTATATATAATTATGGTTTACTTATGTATGGATTCCATTTTTAATATAAATTTACTTTCTGAATATAATTGTTTTAATAAGAATTATTCTGTGATGAGTTATTAATTCATATTGCAAATACTACAGTATCATGACACACTTCCAGATTTTATAACAAATCTTTAGGCAAAGAGTTATGATCACTATTGATCCTGCTTTGTGTTTAAGTTTTCAAGGAGTTGCATAATTTCTCCATGTCTTCTGCTGCTACACCATAGAGAGGATTCGGAAAAGAAGTAGCATTCACATTTTCATTAAATGGATACTAAAAGAAAAAAGGTAGAATGAAATTTAAAAGCCAAGTGATTCAATTATTTTTTAAAAATGCACATACAAATGGCTGTAGATTCATTATTAAAGTAACATATTAATGAAAACTATAAAATTTCTAAGCATTTTTAGACCAGAGTTTCAGCTGAATAAAGTTAGCAAAGCTCCACCAAAACAATTACCTACCACATGCACCTGATCAAGTCATTTAACCTGCTTCTGCATCTGTTTCCACCTTTTTTCTCTTGTCTCCAGAGCCCTTGCTCTAATATACATTTAGTATTTTTTTAGGCAATCTGTGTACAATAATGTAATTGCACGGGGTCACTAATTTTGGTACACGGCATTGTAATTTCCTTTTGTTCAAGAAAATGGTTATAATTTCCTTGAATGAAAAATGTATGTGAAAATAGATAATATGAACCCTTCAGGTAAGGATTTCAGTAATTCTAAACATTTTCTTCAGCATCTGCTCAGACTGAAACTTATTGAACTAGTGTATGGTGTAACAAGTAGCTATGAGGAGCAACACTACTAGAATTGTTATTATGAGCTCCTTGCCAACCAATTCAGCCCTGATTATCATTCTCAGATTTCCAGAGGTGCTAGCAGTATAAGTATCAGTACACCATTGACTTTAAGTGACATTTTTCCCTTTCCTCTGCAAATGAATTTCCTTTGCTAGTCCAACACACATCCTAGAAATATATTATTACATACCTCATGCCATGGAGAAACACTGATTTGAACAGCAGATGAGATGGCATACCCAGGAGACTATAAAAAGAAAAAAACTGCTTCAGAATATTTTTAGTGAGCTGAAAATAATACATTCTGCCATGTGGCACCTGGGTAACACACTTTCTGGATCCAAAATTACGAGGCAGTATTATGAACAAGAGTGTAGCTACGCTAAGCCCACACAATTTTAGTGTTCAGGAAGGTTCAGGAGAACTGTTCTTTATGGAGCTCAGAGACTCCCACAAGGGCATAGCTTGTCAGTGTTCAGCTGGAGACAAGAGCTTTTGCTCACATTTTGTCATCTCTTTTGATTGATGATACACCATTCAGATTTAAGTCTCATCAGACTTGGAGAAAACTCATATTGCCTGTTTTCTTTTAAAAAGAAGAATTAGTGTAAACATGTATTTTTCCAGTCTTAGAGAAAATAGAGGAAGTTCTGGTACATGGCTGGACTTCAATCACAATGCCTGGGGCTGTCTTCCATGAAAATGTCTCTCCTGACTTTGTGCTTCTGTTTTTCAACTTGCTATTAAATGAAGCCTGTCAGGAATCTATTTTAACTAAAATAAAAATGTCCTGATGAATTGGACATGATTGTGATGGGAATATTTCCAACTTGGAGCACTCACAAACTCCAACCTATAAATGAATTCATTTGATCTAATGTCTCTAAAATCAGGTGTAAGGACCTTTTTACAGAAAGTAAATGGCATGTCAAAGTTAATCCTATTCAAAGCTGCAGTGGAATCTTATATTATTGACTGTGCAAAGGACAAGGAAGTTTTATTTTCTATTTCAAATCAAGCCTAGGTCTTTCAATGCTAATAAGGGTAGTATCAAAATGAAGGCGGGAAGGATATTTAGGTTTTTTTTTTTGCTTTTATTCTTTTTACTCCAAGGTTCTTTGTCTATATTTTTAATTATAAACAAAATATCAGAGATACCTTCATTTTAATTTAATCATTTATTTCTTGTTAAATGTAAGACATGAATTTTAGTTATCATCCTAATTTGATAATTAAATCTTGCCTTTAATTCTTTTGCTGCAATGTGTTCACTCATATACATATTTTATTCAAATTTCTTTGTTACTCTATCAGTTTCTTATTTCTGATCAGTAAATGGTACTAGGGAAATGTGTGGCAAATTGCTTTTTTAGTGTCAAGGTGATTTTTACAGTGCTGGGAATTGTGATGTACATTTAAAGTACTGGGGAGGATTAAAAACTTTTATTAAAGTTAAGTGAGTGAGTGTGCAAAGGCAACTTGGTTGCCGAATCATGCATTTTGTGTTTTTATTGTTGTTGATGTGTTTCTTTTGCTGTGTGTTTGCTTTGTTGGATTTTTTTCTTTTGTTTGTTTGTTTGTTTTCCAGATACAAAAGGAGACAAGCCCCAGGGAGCTTATTCTTATCTATATGTGGGTAAATCTTTAATCCAAAACACTTTTTTCTCTCCAAATCATCACCCATAGTCATAATACTTTTAAACACTGAGATATTGTCAAAACTGAACTGATTTCAACTATTATTATGTTTCGAAAATGCACTGGAACTGATAGGAGTACTGAATCAATTTTTAATTCTCACTTGTTTTACTAAATAGCTTTCACTCAGGGGTTGCATTCTTTTAATGGAAAACTATTTGAGAACTACCTCACATTTTTCTGAACATACAGAGGCAGCTTACCTTTACTTTCCCAGACGAACTAAGGTCTTTGTACAATGGATTGGCAAATGAAGAAATAGCAGTTTCCTGCACTTTCCTTGGGAAGTCAAACGAAAAAAAAAAAAGGAACAAAACCCACCATATCACACAGGTTGTCAAAGAACCAAACAGATTAAAGTTGAAAAGGCTTGAGTTCATACAAATAGGTGGCTAAATATATTTACAACTGAGCTCTACTGAAATTAATGAAGTTAAACCCATATTCTGGATAAATAATGTCTAGGTTAAAATAATAATTTTTCATCTGTTGCTTCTGAAAATATATATGCTTCTGGATGTGCAAAGAACTACTTAGTATTTATAAAATGCTGTTATAGTGCTATACATTAAATAAAACATGAGATTACCTTAGAAGTTGCATTCCTATAGTTTCTTTGCATGGGATGAGATCATGTTCTTCCTCTGTTTTGCTATCATACTGACAATTCAATTGTTAACATGGTTTTAGGCTCCAAGTTCAAAAGTGCCTTTGTTACTTAATTGTTATAACTACTCCACTTTTTCAATTAATTGGGAAAGAACTTGCATTTTGGGTCAAAATCATCAGCACCAGTTTTAAAGATATACAAGTTAGCCATAACTTTTGCTAAAAAGCCAGGAATAAATAATCACTTGAGGTATTGAAATGCAAATTTTTCATTCATTAACACAATGCCTTAAACTATTTATAATAGACTAATAGGAAAAAATTTGCTATTTATGGATCTCATGTCCATTACCCCATCTGTAGGTTTAAAGACATGCTATCCTGATAGAGGTCTTCATATGTTCCATCTCTTTCTGGAAGCACTTATGATGTGTGCAGTTAATCACATTTATTCTGCAAAAGCAGAATGGGTGTGGAACATGCCTAGATCTAAAATTTTTTTTCTCATATAGATGACTAGTTGTTAATATTCCACATTGCTTGAAATCATGGAATAATTTATGTTGGAAGAGAACTCTAAGATCACTGAGTCCAATGCTGGACTGATCACCACCTTGTCAGCTGGACTAAGGGCCAAGTCCAGCCCTTTCCACCTCCAGGTTTGGTGACTCCACCTCCATTAGCAGTCCATTCCATGCTTAACAACCCTTTCAGTGAAGAAATTCTTCCTGATGTCCACCTTGAATTCCCCTAGCACAGCTTGAGGCCATGTTATCTTGTCCTGTCACTTGCTCCTTGGAGAAGGGACTCACCCCCACCTGGCCACAACCTCCTACCTCAGGCAGTTGTAGAGAGCAGTAAGGTCTGCCCCGACCCTCTTTTTCTCTTTTCAGGGAAAACACTTCCTGCTCCCTCAGTTGCTCCTCATATGACTTAATCTCTAGACCCTTCAGCAGCTTTGTTGCTCTGGACTCTCTCCAGCACCTCAATATCTTTGTTGTAGTGAGAGGCCCAGAATCATCAAAGCTGTCCCAATACTACATAAAAAGCTAGAGATGTATTAGTTAAAATTACTGAAAAATGAAACAGAAGATAATATTTTCTTCTGAAGAGATGCATTTAGTTTTTTGGGGTTTTATCCACAGTTTTTTATGGATAAGAGCATATGCCTTGTGTACATAGAAATCCACATGTACAGCATTCTAAGACAAAAATTTTCCCTAAAGCTTCCCATCAATCTTGATGATGGAGCAATAAATTTTGTTGTGTTAAAAAGTGCTTCTGTTCCAAAGCTGCTCCTACAGGTGGGTGAAGCTGTGTCTCCCTAGAATCTGATCAACAGGCTCTGTGTTACTGTGCTAGGCAGGACTGAGGGGACAAGAGCAGTCACAGGAGCACAGTCCATAGAGATGTTGGGAAGGGAAGTGTGGGGCTGACTTTCAGTGGGACTTAGAGAAATTCGGCACCAAGCCCTGACTTTCCCAAGGGAAAGCAGTTTGCCTTCCTAGGGGACAACTCTGTGAAAATTTCATGTTCTCAGGGAGGATTGATAGAGGTTTTGTAAGCATCTCGTGTTCTCAAAATAACAGGTGCTGTTTTTCACTTCAGTTTGTTCTATCCTTGTGTGTGTTCCCAAAACATGCTCTATCCCAACCAATGGTGGTAGAGAGGCATTGTGTCATTTAACCAGTCAAATAACTGTTAGCCAAAGACCCTACAAAAGGGAATGGATTGTTACAATAAAGAAGCCTTCTGACTCTTTGAAATCTCAAAGTCTTTCTCTTCATCCTCTGGGGAAGGGCGACAGGGAAGCTGTTCCTCAGTGGGAACCACAGAGGAAACACACTGAATGATTTCTATTTCAAATAGCTAAAATCAGAATGGCTGCTTGGGAGGAAGACACAAGTAAGGCACAGAAATATTCTACTTTATGAATTAAATCAGTGCAAGGAACTAAGTTTGGATTTTAGACTAAACCAGACATGGCTCCCTAAAATTTTTCACAACAAGACTGTTAGAAAGTAATTGCTTCAAATGCCAGTCTCATAATTTATTTTGATTACCTGACACAACAATGGGGAGTGCTGAATATTTGAACCTGTTAATTTTTTCATTTGATCTAATCTTAACTGTAATAAATCATGATATTCTGATTCATTTAGTTTGCTTAGTGAAGCAATGAAAGATTATTTATATGCATACTAAGTGTATACTTGTATCCCAGTCCTCCTGGATGAAGTCCAAGAAATGTGTAGAAAATTTATTTTTTACTCTAAAATGACATAATGGCTCACAAAATCTAATGCCAGAAGCAAACTCCGATGAGAAGTTTTTAAGGAGTTTGGCTCTGCTTCTAAACTAGTGCCCAAAGGGCCAGACTTGCATGCCTTAATTTTGGTGCCTCATTTAGACATCACAAACCAACTGTATGGCCTAAAAGCATGATACAGAATTAAGCAAATCAGCTCTCCTTAGAGTCAGTCAAGACACTTCCAAAGGGCAACACAAGTGACACAATTCTCAGTGTGAACCACCCTTACCGTGCCAATAGCAAAAGGTAAAGATAGGGATAGGTCTGATTCTCTTTTGTCACTCCATGAGACCTGAGCAGTTTGTGCAAGACATATACACAGCTTATTTGGGCAAGAACATGCTGAGTACTTAGGACTGTCCTGAGGGCAGGAGGGTGCTGAACACAGATGTCCAGCTTCCTCTGCAAGGAGAGGAGCTAACCAGAAGGATATTGTGCCAAACTGTGGGCACCTAACAGAGTGCAGGCCAAGTTCTTAAACAGGATGTTTTTGGTTGCTGTGCTTAGTGCTGCAATCAGTCCTGTCTAGGTCTCAAGCAATAAAATTAAGTCAGGTGTCCTCGCACTCTAGATCTGAATCATGAAAAGCACATGTATTGGTCACTGAATCTTAGGGATAATGGGAATTTTATGGCCCAAAATTGCTTGAATTTATGCACCAGAAACTTAGGTGGAAAATTAACTTTCTCAAGTTGTCCCCTGTTCTTAGGAATATTTTTGTCAAAGCAGGACTTTGAAAGCCACCTTGACTATACTACCTTATGTAACTCATGCTACCCACGCATATACCATATAAAAACACACAGATGCATACATGTGAATATGTTTATACAAACATATATATTGTTACCCCTCTTGTGAATGCAGCAAGCAATTCTTTCTAAGGAATATCAATAGATAGCCTGAAAACTTCTAAAATATTTTCAAATTATTTAAAAAGCCTTAAAGAATTTGCAAGTGAAAATTTAATCATGTTTACACAAGTGCTGTAATCTATCAATTGGATGAGGTAGTAACTGCAGTAAAAAAAAAGGTAAAAAAACAAGTAAGAAATACTCAAATATGTGTGTAAGGTCATTTAGAGAGAACTGGGTTTTCTAACATAGCCAGAAATACCACACTAGGAATGGAGAGAATTAATCATCATAGGTTGAGGTAACATTAGGCATAGCTTTGCTAAGCTCATCTGCATTCTTTAGTAGCAAAACCTACTGCCTTGTCAGAGGTTTCTCCACTACAATTTCACAAAGGAAGAAATCGTATGCTCCACAAAATACCCACCAGTGTATAAACAGACTGCTGAGTAATATCATTCTTATTAATGGAAAATTAAAGTATCTAGATTTCATTTTTTGGAAGCAAGAGCTTATAATTTTGTACTTTTCACTATACCTTTAAAAGGAAAACCAAATCTTTCATACAGAACACAGATTCTTAGGAAATACAGTACTGGAGGAATGTTTCTCATCTGATCCATAACAACAATGGCAAAATCCTGGTGGATGAAAGATTTAATTACAATTAAGCTACTAATTAAAATAATCACTTAAAATTTTCTATTGGTCTGCTAAAGCTTCAGTTCTTAACAGAAACTAAAACTCAAGATCTCAATTTCCAAAGGATGTTTAAAATCTTTTCAAGTAAATTTAGGTTTGCTGAAGTAGGCTATATTTTGCACATCCCATGAAAGAAATAGGAGGCAGGATGAAAGGAGAGAACACTTTCCAAAAGCTGCATCTAAAACAATGTACAAGTCACTTGGATGTCTGATTTGACTGTTAATATGCTGTATGGGCTTCCTCAGTCTGTACTTTGTACTTTTTGAGTCACTTTAGGGATATCATTTTTTTTTAAATTAAGTCACTCCTTTGCAACTTGCATCTTCATGATCTTAAAGGCTACAGACTACAGAGACTGGCTGTGCTTCAGTGTGTTTCCTTGTGTTTCTGTGCAGTCATTCCTATGTGTGGTGATCATCAGAGGTACATTTCAGAAAAACTGAAAACTTCTGACTATAGCACTCATCCTTCAGAACAATACTCTACAGAAGAATGAATGGATTTGGACAGCAGCATTAGACTAGTACAACAATTCCCAAACAACATTTACAGCTAAGGGTTCCAAATTTTGGTTTACTTTTTCCCATAAAGCTGCACATTTTTCTCCCATTATACATGAACCGTATCTGTCTCTGTTCCAGTTCACAAGCTGAAAGCGATTCACTAAATGTCATTATACTGTCATTCTGTTTATGTCTTTGGGATATAGGAACAGAGGCACAGCCAGCAATGACCTCTGGCAGCCCCTCGGATCTGTTTGGAGAGCTTCCCTCGGAATACACCACCAGTCCTGCACATAGACCTCTAGAAGGGTATGGTCTAATTGCAGAAAGTCTGGCAACAGAAACTGGGAATCATCATAATTATAAGTAAACCTTAACTATGGAGAAAGACAAAAGCACTGAGCTTGTTTACTCTGAAGAAAGCAGCCTGTAAGGAGGCATGACAACTGCCTTCAAGAACAGAAAAACTTTCTGCAAGGAGGAAGGGAATGATCTGTTATTGTCCATGGTGAATAGGAATGAACTTAAATGATAAACAGACATATCAGCAGTTGGAAAATAACTTTCTAACAGAAAACTTCTTTCTACCCAAGGTACCAATATAGCCTGAGGATGCCATCAAATTCATGTTGCTAGAGGATTTTAAATGCGAGCTCAGGAGTGATACAATTGAGTCTGTGATGTGGCAGGATGAAAAATGTCCTCTGTGGGCCCTTTCTTCCCATGATTTTCTATCATTTTAAAATGCTTTCTCATAACACATCAGTTTTTCTCTCTTTTTCTTGTATGGCAATATACATTGTTATATGCTTTGGAAATTTGAATGTTCTGTGTTCATTAAGATTGACGGGACTGATAACAGCTGTGGTACATGGCACAGTTCAGGAACAGGAAAGAAACAAACTGAAATGATCCAGGGATGTTGACTGATTTGGGGGCAGTAGTAAAAAGGCATAGCTTGGCTGAACAGAAAGTCACTTACTTTTCATACTCTCACATTTCAAATTACAATGAAGCATTAGAAGGCAGCTGCAAAGAAAATGGAAGCTAAAATGAAGCTTTGCTTCTATTTGGTCAACAAGGACAGATGTCACTGATAGAGTGGAGCAACTGGCAGCTTTCCCTTCTGGATTAGGGACTCTCATCTCTATAGTGCAAACAGGAATGAAAGAAACTCACAAGCTTCCCTGTTTTGGGGTTTCTATACAAAAGCTTCACATATCCCTGGCTGGGGAAGTATCTGGCATACCTGACTGCTGTCATGGTAATGAAGTATGCTGCTGCCAAGCCATGTAAAGCTGCTTTTGTCCATTAGGAAGTAAACCTACATAGTGACTTCCAGTAACTCCCACTCAGTAACAGGAGTGTTTAAAGCCTGAAGATCAGAAATTAAATTCTGCAAAGGAGAAGGACAAGGGGAGCAGGACATCCATTCTGGGTTGAAAGGAAGGGTTAAGGCACTACTAATGTTTCCAGAGAAGAACAGGGACAATGGTGACTTAGGTTCTCATTGCTGTTAGTGACTAACTTCTAGCTGGCAATCACCTGAGGGGTACCCAGCCTTCCTCTACTGCCTCCTACCTGGTTTTCTGATGAAAAAAAAAAGAGTTCTATTGGACTCTTAAGCTTCTCCGGCTGATGTGCACATTCCTGTGCTATTTGCCCTGAAACTTAGATGGACCTACACAAGATTTTAAGATGTCATGGGAGCTAACACCTACAACTCCTAATGTGCCTCTGGAGAACTGTCTGCCAGTGCCTGCATGGATGGGTCTGTACAGTAAAGCAAGGGGACACTAACAGAAAGTACATCAAAATAGCTAAGAAAAGAATTTATCAGAAGGTAGTAAATACAGCCTCAAGTCCTACAGTGGCTCTACTCCCTAATGACTTTAAGAAAACAACATTGCTCAGGAGGGCTAAAATGTAGGAAAGTATCATTTTTGTGCCAGTAAAATCCTCTCATTCATCAAATCCCTTAAAAAATCAGGAGTAAAATCTCACGCCTCTGTGTGGTGCTGTCACATTGTACATTTTACAGACTTATGCAAACACAAGTCACTTCTTATTATAAAGCCTTATCCTAAAGATCCAAACTTCAATACATTAACACTGGCTTCATTTTGACTAGTCACTTCTGATTACTGATTAAGCAGTTCAGGAATAATTTGCTTTAATTGACTACTCTGTTTCCAGCTGTGATTTTTGTATACAAAATCATGGTAGGCACTAGGTAGTTGAAGAGAAAGAGCCTAGATGAACTTATCTTCTCAAATTCAAAGTTTCAGATTTCATTGTTTTCACAATTTCAAACAAATTGCCATTTATTAGCTAGATTATTTCTCAGCAAGATGCCTATAAAAGCATTTTAACTTACATGTTAAGTCGACTGTGATTGAAAACCAGGAAAATAAAAATTTTTATTTGTAGTGTGGGCAAAATGATTTGACAGTCTCATTTTGTAATAGAGAAAATTTGTAGTCACAAAAGTTTCCATCATCATAACTTACCTTTCTGGAAGCTTTAATGAAAACAACCAAGACCAGAAAAATCTGTGTTTTGTAAGCTTGTCTAATCCTCTCTTTCACAGCTCTGATTCTCTGCATACCAGGGCTGTGGTATATTCTAAGAGCCATACTAAGAAGATCCTCATTCTGTTTTATACCTAATAGGACCATATTGCTTAGCATCATGTTGCAACAAGGTACAAAAAAAGACTCCTTTTTTTTTTAGCATAAGTAATTACAAGAAAAGAAAATATTCCTTAAGTATAGATTCATGGGTAGAAGAGATGTGAATGGCAGCACAGTAACCTTTGAGTAGACATTTATGACAGAAACAGGTAGGAGGGAGTGTTGAGTGAGAGCACAGAAGTAGTGTAAGAAACAACAAAGTTTTTAAAATTAAAACACCATCAAACATGTTTTGAGAAATTAAACTCTTTTTTTCAAAGATGACTATTGAAAGCACAAAAAGAAAAATCCAGTAGCTCTTACAATACAAGTGATCTTGCACTTCTGAAGTGCTTTTCCATATGTATGCCTTAGGAGGTTGTATTAATGTGAATGAATTAAATCTTAAAGCCCCATGAAATCAGATAAGGAAATGTTATTCCTGCTTTAAAGGAGAGGAAGGAGATGTAAGAAAAGCAGGTGAAGCTATGTACTCAATTAACAGAAGCACAACCACCAAGGGTTTCTGCTTCAACATTTTGTTCTGTGTCCATAGACAGCTCTACCTGTCAGGGGAGCATGCAGAGATAGGAGACGTGTCAGCAGCAATAATGTCAGGACAGGAGGCTGCACAGTTTAGTAGATACTTTGGGAGATAACAACATCCCCAAAGAGAGGAAAGTCTATAGCAGAGAACAAGTTTAAAGGAAAAGAGACAGCTTTGAAGATGAGCTCTGGAGAAGAAAACAAAGGCTGAGGAAAATCTAACAGCACAAAAGTGGACAAGGAAATGTGCAACAGGAATTGCTGAAAGGGAGGAAGGGACAGTGCTAGGTACTGGCTGACAGAGAAGGATCTAGCAGAATAAGTTGAGAGATAGGCAGAGAAGCAATACAGAAGTTAGAGTAAAATAAACAGAAAAAAGCCTTAAATTAGAGAGGAGAGAAAAAGCAGACATTATTGAAGGAGAGAAAAAGCAGAGATTATCAGAGGGATGACAGGAAGGGCTTGTAAATATATCTGTGAAATTGTGAATTGTTAGTCAAAGGCATAGCATTAAAAAAGTCCAAATTTTATTATTTAAGAATACTCATACAATGCCACAATCAAAACATTCTAGGCAATTAAGCCATTGCTCATTGTTTCCAGACTGGGGTCCACTAAGGTCAGCTTTTGTTGCAAAGTTACGTTTTCTGCTCAGTGTTGCATGTGAAGACAGACTGCAGGGAGATCCAAAAGCTGAAACCAATGAGCCTGGGCAGTTGGCCATTTGTGTCTGCTATGAGCAAAGTGAAAGTTTTACTTACGTTTCTGGCACTTTCTTCTTCGAAAGAAAATAGAAAGCAGCAGCTGTAATTTTAATCAGTAAGAAACCGATACCCAATCCAATCCAAATATCTGCAAAATCAGAGCAATCAAAGACAGAAATAAGTAAAATGAAAGACTCAAAGAATGAATTGAAAGACATTACTTTCTTTTTGCAAGCCTACCATTTTGTAGGAGACTTGAAGCTGGAGGCTGAAGAGGCTTAGCACTTATGTGGCAACGGTTTCCTTTCCATCCTTCTCCACATCTGTGAATAAAACAAGAATTTTTGAAGAAGGAAGGAGAAAGGATCACAAACAGTGATGAGCACAGAGGAAATGCCAAAGTTTTGAGCACTTTTGCCAGTAACTAAAGCTTATCCAGCAATCACAAAGAGCAGCATCAAAGTTAATATAATGGAATCTAAATGAGAAATACACAAAGAAAACTAAGAAGAGAGAAAAAAAATAAAACTAAGAGAAAAAAATAAAACTAAGTTCAAAGATTAGAATTGGCTTCCTTTTTCAAAATGCCATCATATTGCTCTCCTACAGCAAAAGAAATTTGACTGATTTCCATGTATCTCCCATGTGAGGATTAAATACATTTCTGAGTTGAGGGACTGGGACCCTAATATAGAGAAAACACACAATTAGAATATGAGAAAGACATTTTTCTCTTGTCACCTAATTTACCTCTCTTGTTTTTCTATTTTTTTTCTCCAACAAATACCTTGTTAAAACCAAAGCTACATTTGACTGCACCATGGAAAATTATTCCAAAGTTTCTGTTTGGTAAAATTCAGTCTTGATTTGAAATGACCAAAATATAAAATATCTGACACAAGCTTTACTGTTTTGATTTACACTTGTTGCTTAATGGTTAATCACATCCAACAAAAAGGTCTATATCATTTGTCACTTTAATTTGCCTCAACTAAGCTTTTGTCTACTTGCTTTTATTCTGGCTTTCTGTCTCCACCAGAATGAAGGGACCCTGGACATCTAGGTGAGGGTTAGCTGCCTTTGGTGAGACCCCTGCAGTTTGGGGAATCTCAAAATGGCTGCAGCATAAAGGGTTTTTGGGGGGACAGCCACATACTGACACCTTGATTTCAGGCACCCCACATGGTGCTTGAACCCCATCCTGAGTGTATTGGTGGAATGACTTCTACCAGCTTTCCAATTATATGTATGGCTGGTGATTTATGAGCTTCATAAATTTTAAACTTTTTTTAGAAGGGAGTATCAGAAAGAAGTGATGGTAGTAGTTGAGTTTCAGTCCTACTAATGTCAAATGCATGGAAAATTTGTTTCACCTATGATTTCTTTCTTTACAGTTTCATAAATTTTAATGTGGGCTGGAATGAATATTGAGATGCTTTCTAACTCTAACACCACGATTTTTTTCCATAGTCACCACTTTTTAAGATGTAATTTTGAAATTGTACTTTCCTCTCCTGAAATATATAGCATGAAACCTCACATATACACAATTAAATCTTTAGTTAAAGGTTGTTTAATTTGAACAATTGAGAGAGGACTTCATGCTATTTGCCATAGTTTAGCACAAGGTATTGCCCATGTGCCTTACCCTAGCAGCTGCACACTGAGTGAACTAGGCATTTCAGAGAGACAGGAGTACTTCATTTTCCCAGAAAATGACTTAGAGAGTGCTGGATGTAGGAAGAGGAAGGGTGGGATGATAGGAGCAGCAAGAATCTGTAGCTGCAATGATAATTAAAGTCCTTAAAGGATCAGGGGATGTCAGAAACCAGATCAATATCCCAGTTTCAGACAAGACAGGGAGGTGATTTCACTAAAGACCAAAAGAGACTGATGCACGATTTATTGCAATTCAGTATATGATTAAAAAATTCTGGGCAGAGGCTGTGCCAGAAGGGAAGTACCAGTCCTACTTGAATACAGTGGGCAGAGACAGATTTTATTTAACCCATTTACACCACAGATGGGTTTTCTGTGGTTAAAGGATTACCTTAGTCAAGGTTACTAATTGATATACTAATGAATCCTAGCTTTAGAAATTGGAGGCAGTGGCATATTCTGACATGCTAACTCTAAAGAAAAAATGGTATAATTTCAGCTGACAGCTCTGGCTGAGCTGGACACCCGTTGTATTCAGTGACTGAAAATACCTGGTCTCTTCAATCCTCCTTCTTCTTCAGCATACTACAAAAAAATCATGTTATTCATAAGCAGCTCTTTTATGCAGACTGATGATCTTATAAAAATGTCAAATTGCACCTGGGCTGATACCAAGCTCTGTGGATCCATGTAGAAACATTGCAATCTGCTGGTAATCACCCATCAAAAGAATTTTCTGATTGCTCTCAATTGTATAATTTCCTTTCTCCCTGTTTGCCAGATATTCTGTTGAACTGGATATGCTTTTAACCAAAATTGGCCTCTTTCTTGTCACTGCAGAACTTACTTGACTGTAAAAGAAAGAATAACAAAACAGATTTGCAGCTGTGCACAAGCTCTACTCAGAGTGGCAAGGAGAGGTGCCATTTGCTGGTTTGGAGCCACCAGGACATCACTCACCTCAGAGCTGCAAAGAGGTAGTTCTCAGAAAGCAGGTGTGTGTACTGGTTCTACTACACAGAAATATCTAAATATATCTCCATATGCTGTGTTTCCATTTGTTGATGGGGTATTTCCACATATTCATGCTGTGTTTGAATTGTGGGTAAAAATGTTAAGCATCTTTTAGTTTATCTTCCTGTACACACAGGTTTTATGATCAACTACTGACTCCCTTGGCTTGGCATTCATTCCTCTTCAAATCCCTGAATGCTACATGACACATACCACTTAGGAATCTGATGTCTGATTCTCAAGGTGCAATATTGGCCAGTGAAATGATTTTCCACTGTGTCCATCAGGTTGTTACCATAAGTGTCACTGACATTGGCTGGGAAAAAAAGAAAAGGATAAAAATGGATAAAGGTAGAGCAAAGATAATATCTCAGGAGCTTGGTAATTTAAAAGAGCAAATTCAAAAACAAAAAGATGGGAAAAATGTTGTAAAGCATGAAGCATGGGGACTATTTTATAGGGAGATGGAGGAGTGAAGGCAAAAAAGATGAAGATAGTAAAAATAACAAGCTAACCCTTAAAGACCAGGATGATAAAGGAGTGCAAAACAACAAAAAAATTGAAGAGTGAGTATATAAGTTGGTTAAGTGCTCCTACATGTATCTTCACACATTAATTTGTTATTTTTGACTGTGATAGGGAATCTTTGCCGTTGTCTCTGCCACTGAGGTAAAATATAAGTCAGTCAGAAAAATCTGGGTTATAATTTGGAGATTCATTCAACCCTTTATAAGATTTGTTTTTTACTAACAAAATTCCATCTTCTCAAAAAAAAAAAAAAAAAGACAAGAGAAAGTAAGAGTTACAGCTACTTTAGAAACCTGCAACTTTCAGTTAGGTTCCAAGAAAAACTTGGGAAAATTGCTCATTAATACCCTTGGCTCTCAGCTGATACAAACATTGCCTCTGGATTTTAATGAAGCCAAGCTTTTCTGTTCCCAGAATAGAGGGAAACTTGTCTTAAATATTCAAAACAATATTGTTTAATAAATGTCTTGCAAGATTTTGTTCCTTTTATATCTATCATCTCTAGAAACTCTAGCTGACTACACAGTGATAGCTGTGGTGGAGAAATCACTCTGTATCTTGAGAGAAGAGGATAGAATGAGATTTCTGGCACCAATATCTGCCAATAACTTAGATTAGAGCAGAGGAGAAGATAACCGTTTTAGATCATGAAGGTAAGTAAAATACAAACAACTTTTATCAAACTACTCCAGTTATTTCACTGTACTAGAAAGCTGAGGGGTACTTTCAAAACAAGTATTTTAGGCATGGTCTTCTACAGGATAGTTGGAGGTTTTGCTAAGAAATGCAGGATGAAAATCTTTTACAGGTTTGAAAATGCTATAGCACTATATATTATTTTATATTTAACAAAATCCAGAAACCATTGCAGGCAACAACCAACCAATCAAACTAGTTGGTTAGAAGCTATGCAAAGCTTACACGATGAAACAGAGAATCTTTCATCCTTAAGAAATGAGACACATGTACCCCCTTCTCTGAGTCTGACTCTCCACAGCCTTCCCTGTGCAGTCCTTTGCAGCTGTGCACGTTGGGTGTTGAAATGATGTTCTTCTCATCTAGTGACATTTCCTGTAGGCTTCACACTGTGTCCAATGCAGAAAGTACTAGGCACTTGAGAAAAAACTGGAAGGGTCCCTCTTTTCATTGAGGAATTAAATAAAAACAATGGGGAAAAAAGGTGGCAAGGACAACCATGGTATTAGTTTACAGTGATTTTGAGGAGATGGATGAGGTTTCCCTAGGTGTTTGTACTGAGGGCACAGAATACACAGTCCTATGCTTTTGCAATCACAAAAAAAGTCTCAACTCAGACTTCTTCATTTGACTGCTACTGCAAATTTGTATCAGTAAACAACAGCAATAATATCAGGCATCTTTATAGGAAATCAAGTCAAAATTCACCTTAGTACTGTGCAATCCTTGAGACAATCAATCCTGAAGTGAACTTTGATTACTCTAACAGCACCAGGTCAGAGTAGCCTTTGCATGCAGCCAAGAGATGACTCCCTTGAAGTCCAGATAATGAAGGAGAACACTCTTAACTACCCATCCACTGCTGAGCATGGACTGTACTTCTGGGATGCTGAGAAGTTGCTTCTTCAAAGTCACAATTACTTTTCTCTCTGATGAGAGCAGCCAGGGATATGCCAATGCTGTTGTTGTTTAAGGACCTTAAGGATTATAGATCAACCATGTCTTCTGGGCTATGTGTTAAATCTTCATTAGCAGGGTAATGGGAATTTTGAAGAGCTTCCTTAATAATCCTCTTCGGCTGTTTTATTTTTAAGACGGACAATTCTGAAAAGACTGAATTTATCTCTTGAGCCATGAAGCTGAAATTCCACATTATTTCAGTACAATTAATTTCCTTGGACTAATGACATCTTGACTAATTAGCAGCACCACATTTTACATGTCTTAAGCTTATCTAAAATACAGATATAGCCATTGCAATCCTTTTAGACAGGAAACTCCTCCTAGTTGAAACAGGAGGAGCAACAGAGAAAGACAGATGAAATAGCACTTGAATACTTCCATTCCAGTGCACATCCTAATCTATCCTGCCTGACAAAATGTCTTCTGCTGTTAGCAAGTTCTTATAGAAAGAACTCCCTGAAGGGGAGAATGTTAACCCTTCAGATTTGCTTCCAGGATTTCCAACTCATTATTCCCCATATACATATTGGTAATGGAGAGGAAAGAACTTAGCATTGCCTGTGTTGCTGCATCCTGTGCCTGCAGTTGTGGCTCATCTCACTTGGAATGAAAAATAAAAACCAGACAAGGTGTTCGTTGTTTTTGATGTTCAGTCAGGGCATTTTTAATTTACAAGAACATGTCTGGCTAATACACTGCTGCATTTCAGAATATCAAAGCACCTCCTTTTCCTGTTTTTATCTGAAAAAGTTGTTATACAGAAAATCTAATCTGTTATGCCTTGTGCATATTCAGAACGACCAAAAATTATTCAGCCAACTATGGTATTAATAGTGGATGATTGCAGCTGTATATTCCTCTGAACATGACTGTACACTTTGCAATATCTTTTAGAGAACGTTCTTATGAATCTGCTACAATGCAGTGAGCCAGTACCTTCTGTGTGAGCTCAAATTTGCCATTGCCATGTTTCTGATGCATTTGCTGTTTATAATACATTACATGGGGAACATTACACATGAGTGCTGGCATTGTCTGGGAGCCGTGCCATGTATGCCTACATGCTGGAAAGCTGCTCTATAGCAGTGCAGGCTGCTCCAGGAGTGGTATTGGATGACACAGGGAAAAAACCCACCAAAGCCACAACTCTAGCTCCTTGTGGAAAACAGAATTTACATCTCTTCGCTATATCAGTGTAGAAGTTTCTCTGCTCACTAGTCTTTGCAACCAATATTGTGCAAACAAAGCTCCACTATACTCTTGATGCAAACAGCAACTCTTCATTCCATTATGAAGGAAGAAGCCAAGTCTACTTCAGCAAAGTAATTTTCCTTTTGCACACATATGCCAAAGATCCTCAGGTGCTGTAAACTCCCAGTAGCACAGGAAAGAACAAGGAACAAGGGAGGAACAAGACCTCCCCATAAAAGGTCACAAAAGAAAGCTGACTAAACTTTTGCATAGTATGTGGTGTGACTGTGTATGGTAACAAAGGCCTGGAATTTGAGGACGTAGATACGGCTTCTATTCTGAAAACTGTTAAAATGCATAGGTGGCAGATACAAATGATTCAACATGAAGGAGAGCAATACAAGGAATAAACAGATTCCAAAAGAACTATAAGTGCTCTGAGAAAAGATCTCTGCATCCTCATAGATTATTCAAGGAAAGTAATGGCTCACTTTGTATCATAAAAGCATGCAGTATGCATAATGAGTAAGAGAAGACTTTCGAGATTACAGTGATTAAAGTCATATGGCAGAATCTGAAAAGATCAGATTTAATTTACACAGAAGATGAGTGGGAGCAGATATGCTGAAGGTAAACAAAATGATATATGGTAAATGGAAGAAAAATTGTGTGTTGCTGTCTATCTTCTAGAACATTCAATCAAACTGAAAGGAAATATATCTTAAACTAATAATAAGGGACCTATTTGTCACACAGTTGTTAGCTGACCTGAGGGAGTCCTTGCCCCACAGCAAGTCTTAAAAGCCAAGAACTTAATGATATGTAGTAGAGAGAGCTCCTTTAATCAGAGAATGAAACTCTTTAGAGATTGCAGAGCTCAATGTGATAACTGATGGCAATTTGGAAGAAAATTCATATATTGCCATCATTATGTTTTATATGTATCTTTTCTCCAGTGTGTGCTGGGAGCTGCTCCCAGGTTCCTAGCATGACACAGTGATTCCTCATTGCTCCTAGAGCCACACTGAGAGGTTCTAATAACAGCCTGAGTTGAATAGCAGAACTGTTACACGGAAGGACGAGGTCAGTCTATCTAATTGCTTTTTGTAGAGATACACGACGGAACTATAGTAACCAGTTTAAAGGTTTAGAGGAGGACTTAATTCTTCTGACATTAAGCACCTGGAAAGGGAGGTACCTAGAGACAGTTTGGACAAACTTAGACTAAGTGAAATAAAGAGACCAATCCTCACTGGGTCCTTTACCATTGTCTGTAACATTGTCACAATGAATAATTCTGACTAAATAGGTACGTTTAGCTTTATCACAGCTAGGCAAGAGGAAACAAACCTTAATGTTTGCTGTGAAATGTTGAAACAGAAAATAAGCAACTTCTGGTTCTAGAATAAGAGCATGAAGCTGAGATTTGTATCATGGGCAGCTTGTGGATGACTTCTTGTTAGGAGCAGGCAAACCCTTTATTACATGGGGAAGGATAAACTCTTTCTCTAATGCCTGGCATTTCGAACAGAGAGGTCGGAAAATTTCAGAGGAAATATTTCTTCACTGAAATTAATTGATACATGAAAGGGCTTATATTTCATGGAGAATTTGAATTTAAATTTTAAAGAAATTCTGTCAGTACCTGAAACTTCCCTGGTCTGCCTGATTTCTTTCTGACTCCTAACCTAAACACCTCAGAACAAAATAAAATTTTGAAGTTATTCTGATGAGAATTACACTGATCTGAAAAACAAATTACTTTTTTGTTTCCATAAATTCTTTCTGTTTCAGACCAGTGCCTGATAATCTTGCATGACAGAGTTTTTTCAGGGTGTTTAATCCTATCATAAGGAAATGCAGACTTATATGGAAATTATTTGCTGTGTCATTTGCTTTTGTGCCTTCAGTGTTTGATGAAGTAGGCCCCAGCAGAATTCATTGAAGGTTGGTATGTGACATGCACTATGTTTTATGGCACAGATTTATTTCCGCTACAACGAAGAAGCAGAAGTACATGTTCACAGCAGATGGTCAGACCTGAAATCCACTATTTAAACAATTACACTCCTTTTTATGCTACTTTTTCCCCCTTTCTTAAATAATAGTTCTCTGATCACAGATTTTTCACTACAATATCATTGAGTTAAAAGCTCCAGTGGGACAAATTGTTAAGCTACTCCTGGCACTGAAGAAATAATTTGGTGCTAAATTCAGCAGGTAAATGACTATTCACTTAGCTAGATAATAAACAAAAGTATTAAAATTTCTTAAAGAAGAAAAAAAAGGTGCTTTTAAAATTAAATTTTCTCTAGGACAACACCAGTATTTCAACCTACTTTACCTAAAGGTCAAACCACCAGCAAGCGTGTTGTTTAAAACTGATGCTGACGTGAGACATCCACACAACAGAGAAAGAAACAGCTTGAAACAGAGCAGTAGGTACACTGTCACTGATGAGTGGAGGTAAGAGACCAAATTACAGCTGAGCCCTGAGTTTCAGCACACTGCTTCTAGAGCTGTGCTTTGCAAAAAGCGAACCTCAGAATACATGACTTTGTCCATAAATAGTCTCATCATTTTAAGCCTGGATAAGCCAGGCTTAGTCATATTGTGAGCTGGGATCAAAACATGGCACACTGTGAGCACGGGGCTGGCACCTTGTCCGCTGAGGGAAGTTTGGTGAGAGTGCTGCGGGTGATGTGCTCAGCATGCAGAGCATTTCACCAGTGAGAAAAGCAGCTAATCTGCACCTTCTCTAGTTCTAAGGAACCCTGGAGATTGAAGCATTACACATTACCATTTGCCATATGAAGAGAAGCTACCCAAGAAGCGTGTATCATTACAGCAGTACTTAAAAAGTGAAAAAGTTCACACAAGAGATTCACCTTAGTTTAAATCAGCTGGCAGAAAAAAAGCAGTCCATGCCAGCCTGCCAATCCATCTTGTTTCCCAGTTCTTTCTTCTTCCTTTTTTTCTTTTTGTCCAACCTTATATGCTTTTCTTTCTTTGGCCCTCTTATGTTTCCTTTCTGTTCTTTCCCTCCTTCCCTTTTGCTGTTTGTGGAATGTGCATTTAGAGCTGATCTTTGATTTGCTCTTGGAGAGCACTCCAAGTAAGGGAAGAATATAGAGAGAAAGAGGGCAAGAAGAGAAAGAGGTAGACAAACAAAACCTCTAGAAAACATGTTCTACGTGTGTGCCTCAAATATAGACAGACCTTAGCTGCAACTTTTAGAGGGCTGAATAGAGATTAAGGAATGGCCTGACAAAGTCTGGCTGTGCAGCCGTATTGACAGCTGGTAGCAAAATTATTTTGCTTTCAAAACCAGCACTGATTTCACATTTAAGCAAGATTAGGAAATAATGCAATAAATTATAGAAGAGACCTGTTCATTTCACAGAAAAAACCTTTTTGCTTAAATTACAATGCTGTGATAGAACAGATAGGCCTCTCTATAAGCAGAAAACCTGATAAAAATCTGAATATATTTAGAGTGGCTGGATTTTACCACACAGACCATCCTTTTATTGCCTTATTTTGCTAGATTATGAATTGGGATTTTTGGGGTGTTTGTGTTTTGGTTTTGTTCTTGTTTTTGTTCTTTGTTTGCTAGGTTGTTATTATTATTGGTTTTGGTTGTTAATTTTTTGTTGTTTGTTTCTTCTGAGTTTTTTGAGGGTGTTTGTTTTTTTCTGTTTGTTTTTTTTTAATGTTTGGTCTTATTGCTTTTAATCAATAATACTAACTAACAGTACTACCTACTCACTACATTATTATCTACACTATAGCTAACTAAGAAATAACAGATATTCAGTCAGCTCATGTATCTGCTTTTCATTGCAGTTTACCCTCTGAATAGCTGTCATGTGAATGAATCTACAATCTCCAGGTGAAATTAAATAGTTATCCTAAAAGCTTATGCCATGGAACTGTTTTGAGAATATTAAACTACACACTTGGCACAAATAATATTAAAAAAGTTTTAAAATTATTTTCTTTTTTTTCTGCTGCCCCTTTTCAGCATTGGTTCAGTCATTTTATCAGCTGAAATGGTTGGCTTCAACCAGAGCCTGCCAACACCAGGCATTCCTCCTGGCAGGTGGATTGTTGTTTATATTGGAGATTATAAATAATTTTGTCATTCTGAGACAGTCATAAATGTATCTGCTTGCATAGGGGACAACACTGTACAATAACATCTGATTCTGCCTCTCACTGATGTACAAGAGAGGTGCACAAGTACAGGCTAAGATTACATCAACACAAATACATTCTTTAAAATGTTTTGCTTCTATTTTAAATGTATGCTTATATGAAAAAGAAAAACAAACCCTAACCAAACAAAAAAGACACAAAACTTCTCTTTTGCTTACCATCCATGTAAGAGAGACACTGGTTTACTCTCTGACTTGCACACAACCCAGAAAAGACTTAAGTTCTGCAATGAGTTCTACACATTCCAGTCTGGCTCATAGAAAACAATGCAGGGATGTTGTCTCTGCATAATTTGCAGGTATTAGAGATGAATTTCACAGATGCTTGGGGAATTCTCTCTCTAGCTTCTTGTTATCAAGCTAAATTTATGAAATCTTCAGAGGAATGACCTTTAAACAATTTATGAGAACCTAAGACAGTTTAGATGCAATAAAAATAATTTCATCACAACCTTTCCTCCACATTCTCTTAGCGTTGTTATGGTTACAGAGTCAAGACTTGAGAATTTAGGAGAAGCTGGAACTGAGGATTTCCATGCAATTTCAATTCAAACCCTCAGGTATGCCTGTTCAAGCACATATTTAATTGGAAGATCACAAACTTGCCATGCACCTCCCTCCCAAATTTAAAGCTTTAGTTCTAGTATTCAGTGTTTAGTATTGCAACATTATTATAATCATGGAATACTGCAGAGGTAATTCACAATACCTGATAAAAAAGAAGGAAAAAGCCAACAGAAAAAAACCCAATTGTTATTATGAATAGCTAAATCATCACTTCTGTTCTTAGCATTTAAACCTTCAAACCTCAGCACTTAATACTACTCTGTTTGCTATGAAATTTGAACTTCAAGTGCATTCTTGAAACTTTTACTGAGGAAAATAGGTGTAAACGTGGCTTATTTGAATTAATTTAATAGAAGAGTTAATTTCAACTGTTAATTGTTAATTTCAACCTGGAACTTTGATGAAGCAACATCTTTCCTGTGATTCATATATCACATATTTGTACTAACATATGGTGAGCTATAGCTAATGATAGAAAAATTTCTACCAGCATTCCAGCATCCATTCAACAAAGTCTCTTGGTTACAGCCATAGGATCTGCAGTACAGATGAAGAAATGAGAACTATTCCCCTGATGTTAGCACTACTGTGCAACGAATCACTGTACATAAAACAATTCAGAGCAGCCTTTATGCTCCTATAGCACGTACTGCCAGGCAGAACAAAAGCCCAGTTAGCCTGCATTGCTGGTCAACAGCCCTAACAGGCAGAGGCAGTATCCAAAAACCTGTAAGATCAAAGAATCCTTGCTATGTTCTGTTTTTCTACTGATGATTTTATGTCAGCATTTGGGACAAGGTGGCAGGGAGCCATAATAAACATTCTGTATCAATAAGGGGCAGATTTACATTTTGTAAAGGCACAGGATTGAGGTGTTTTTATAAGCTGAAGTCAGCTTATATAAAGCTGAAAAAGAAGTTTCATGAACCCACTTCTCGTCATCTAAGGACATTGCAATTTTTCATCTATTTGGAATAAAAAGTGCCTATTTTTTTCTGCACAGTTCCTAGCAGATGATTTATTTTTTTACTGCTCTTGAAACAGTCTGTTACAAAGCTGGTACAATGCCCTGCCTTTATTCTTCAACATCAAATAGCTGAAAATCACGACAAGATAACTTACTTTCACAAATACCTTCAAAGATTGAGAATAAGAAATGTATCATACTGATGCACATCAGTCCTTTTTTTTCTTTTATTTTAAATAAATTAATAATATATTATATCTTTACATATATGTTCTCAAATATGACCTGAGGTAATCAACCCTCTAATGCGTAAAAGGAGACGGAACTTATTTCCATATGATAGTCTACTATCTTTTGAGTGAGATTAGACATTGATCTTTTTAAGATCTTTTGCTACATTTTATATTTTTTTACTAGAAGGATTTTTTTGCAGGTAAAGCATCCAGTAAAAACTATTGGCTAAGGTAGCAGTTGTGTCTGCAGCTTTTTTCAAATGCACAAGTTTGAGTCCACCTCTGCTTGTTTGAAAAGGTGGAAAGCAGAGGAAAACATCCTGCGTGATGGACTTTGTTTGCGAGACAATGTTTGGGACTTACTTTTTAAAATATTTTTTTAATATACAGCACAAGTGATAAAAACCTGCATTTTCATTATTTTCTAAATTATATCTTTATTTAAGATTTTAATATCTTTAAATATTAGATTCTACATTGTGATTTTTAGCAAACGTAAGACAACTATATTTTGCCAACACTGGATTTAATAATGCCTAGTTTTTAATGTGCTCCCACTCATCGATACCAATCGAATTGCCCTATTTCCATTATTAACTAAACACATCCCTTAGTTATTTCAAAGGTTTGTGGCAGTGATGAGAGATAGTGAGGTCTACAGTCAGGTCTTTGCCCTCTTCCCCCCTCGCCTCTCGAATGGACAATGTGATTTGCCCTGAGATAAGAACACCAGGTGGGTATTGCAGGAGGAACTGTCTGATGCGTGCACAATGAATGGTTCTAGCATGGCAAAGCTGTGCTGGTTGTGGAGAACTTTGGTGCACATCATCCTGCAAGTGTGTAAAATGCTGCTGGAGACTGGGCCAGCTGTCTCATGGGGTCACGGGCATCTTCCAGGTGGCTCCCCGTGGTGGCAGGGACTCATTTCTGAACAGATGGGTAAAAACACTAAGATCCAGTCAAATACAGAGACAAAATTCCAAAGAAACAACACAGGTGCTTTGTTGCCTTTTAACTGTGCTTGCATCACAGCCAGAGACTGAAACCTGTCTGGTTTCTGTATTTAACCTGCTTACATCTTAACCCCTTAGACTTGCCTGTGTTACATCCTGCATTGGCAGTATTTACAGACTGTATTAGCAATAAACATAATCATAATCCTTCACAGAATCAGGATCATACTTCTTGTGCCTGATTGAGAGTCTTTTCTCCATTGCTTTGGCACAAGGTCTTAGAAAAGTTGTAAAATCACTCAGAGTTCCACCAGTTTAGAAACACATCTTCATATCACCACCAGAGAGATTTCTCTGCCACACTGGCTGATCCTCATATGTCCTTCTCCTGAGCTTAGCTAAGCCAAAGGAGTAAAGAAAACTCAGCTCTTTGCTCAGGCTGACCTCATGAAAAGTTAAATTAATTGACTTGAAGGACAGTGAATAATTTCCATTTGAGAGTAAAAGCTATTTGAAATGGTTCAGAGAACAAATGTTGGCTCAGGTCCCTCTCCCCTGCCACCCACCTCCCCTGGCTTTTTAATAAACTCTAAAATGATTTGGCAGAATAGAAAGTCAAAAACTGAACTCTAATATTAAATGCATTAAAATAAACAAACAAATAAAAATACAATTATTTGGTTTTCACCTGCTTATAATAAGTAAGACTTTTAAGTGGCAGTACTTAAAGTACCGTTTGGGCTGCTGTACAGCAATTCTCAAAGTTTTATTTATGTATATATACATTTTTAACATTTTATGGCTATATAGATTTTCTGCTTTAAGCAGTTAGTTATGGCAGACTTCCATGATAAGGAATTCATTTCATGTTCTTTTTCTCAAATATCCAGTAGCAAAAAAAATTTTATAATCCTATTTTATGTTCCAAGATTACTTTGAAGGACAACAGTTAGATGCGTATATAACCCCAGATATTAGAGCAGTTAGGATTTCTGAAGATGGAAGAGTAAAAGTGCTATCCATCCCTAAGAGTTTACTGATGATAATATTTTGTGAGCCTCTTCACTTGATTTCAACTGGAATTCCAACAAAAAATATTTTTCTTAGTATTTTATATTTAGGACAGAAGATAAATACTACATGACTACTTTGTAGGATATTTCCACAGAAGATCTCATGAAGAAAAAAAAAGTGAGGAAGAAAGGCCAACTTACCAACAAAAAGGCAAAATAATGAGTTGACTGGTTTCACACAATATAGACTTGGCTTATATTACTTTAAAAAAAACCAAAACCAAACAAACAAAAAAAAAAACCAACCAAAAAACCCTCAAAAAAACAAAAACAAAAAACAAACACAAAAACCCAGAAACCAAAAACCAACCAAACAAAAAATTTCTGTCATGCTGGATCTGAAATAACCTAAACACCAAAACATTAAAACTACAGCAAAACAAGATTGTAACAAAGAAAAAAACCAAATCACCTATGCTAAGGGTCACAAGAAAAATCCAAGAATTTTAAATATGTGAAATCTTTTCACAAAGATTATATAAATGATCCTCTGAACATTTAAAAATGGCAACTGCCAATCAAACACAAAAGGTGTACTTGAAGGGCTGGAGGTTGTCACAAATTTCAAATCAGAGCTGGAAAAAAGTCAAGTTCAAGTATTGTAGTTTATACAGGTCAGTAAATGTCTGACTCTGTGAAGGACTGTTTAGAAACAAATTCAAAAGTAAAAGGAAAAATTAGATTCAGGGTATTATTAAAAACTCTTCAAGCCTAACACAAACCAATTGAAAAAAAATTCTATTTCAAAGTATTTGGTTTGGTAAGACGTGAGCAAAAATCTGCCAAATTTATGAAGTCAACATTGGTGTATGGCTGACTGGCTTTTTCACTTTACATTTACAGGTGGAAAGAATATTTCCATCAGCTGAAGAATTGGTTCTTATATTGTTGTCATGTTACTTAATACTACAAACTTCTTTCAGTGTTTAAGAATGAATGGCAAGATAAAAAGACTATGGGGCTAATATATTGTCAAGAGCAGAAACAGGATTTGTTGTGGGCATATACATATTGTAGAACCTGTAGGAACATCAGTGCAAACTGAAGGATCCTCTCAGCTTTATAAACTGAGAACTGAATGTGGGGGTTTTTTTATTTCACCACTGGAATTTTGCTAGTACCTCAGACTATCAGTCTTTTTTTGAAGGTTTAAGGGTTAACTGGAGAGCCACACTTGGTGTTCATGCACTTGGCGGTCTTGTGAATAAACCTTTATGTGATTTTATTTATTTTTGAGGTTAATTATTTTTTTCTGAGCTTGTCCCTAAGCAGTTCCGTTCCAACTCTTCTTTTATTTCTTCCTCAAGAAAGAGACTTTGAGAATTTACTTTCCATGAGGATTCAATAAAAGCAGCCTTCCTGTTGCTCTGGTCACCCACACAGCAAAAAGGAAGTTAAACTGTTTGCTGACATATCTCTTATGGTTTGGGTCTGAGCCTTTGCTCTGGAGCCTGCTGCCAAAGTCTTACTTGCACAGACAATACTTTGTGGGTGGTGACTTCACTGGGAATCCAGAGCCAAGAATTGGAGAAATGTCCTGTGTGCCATATCTGTGGTGGTTAAGAACGCATTACTGGATCCACACTTTTAAAGTCACAGCAGATGTACTTATTTTGTGGTAACCATGCAGTGGAAGAAAGTCGTTCTCTGGCCCCTAAACTCCAGCTTAGCTAATCATAAGGAAGGTCAGTAAATGCAGTGCTTTTCTCATGACATTTTATAAACATAGGGTTTCAAAGTGAATGTGGATGGAAAGGCAAATAATCCTTCCATACCTTATGATCTGCATATAATTGTGGTTTTCCTGAACTGGCTGAAAGCTTAGCTTAAGTATTTGGGAAGACTAGAACTGTTCAGGGAGCCAGTCTATCTGCATCAATTCCTAACTTACCCCTGCTTTCTTTGGAAAATACAGAGGAATTTTGATGCAGTCATTGATAACAGATATGTAAAATCTATCCTAGATCAACATGTTGTATTTCTATTAATATCATTGATATTTTCCTACAAGGAATTTAGTTCACAGTCATCTCTAAGGAAGCAGAAATGAACACATAAACTAGCATCTACATAAAAGAAGCGAGTAGAAATTAAAGACAGAAAGATGTTGATTGCTGTTCAGGATATCTGATTTATTTCTGCATATACTATGGGAGATTATGAACAAAAAAAGTAAAAGCCTCATTGAAAGTTGAGCACTGATTCCAGGCAGAATAAATCATTCCAGTTTTGCTTTAGTATGTGACTGAAAATTATATTTACTGAATATTCTTAATTAGAGTCTACTCACAAACTAGAGTACTTCACAAATAAAGTCCTGCAGAATCTATTCATCAGACTATTATGTACATTTATCATTGCCTTATTCTGACCCTAGTCTTCCAGGAGCTTCAGTAACATTAAAAAATAAATAGCAAAAAAGTGTACTGATAATTAATTCAGTTTTCAATTTTTTCATCTAAGTACACAAGAAAATCCAAGTGTTTTGCCAAGAACGTATCATGCTTTCACAGTTATACAAGAGGGTTTTTTTTCCACAAAAACTGTTTGAAAATCAGAAATCTCTTAAGTACATAGAAACTTGACATCCATTTAGATACTTAAAATTTACTACCACAGTTCCTGTGTTTGTTATTATATCTGGGTCTAATTTCATCAAGGGAAACAAAAATCCAAGGAGTCCCTGTCATGAAGAGCTTGAAACAAGCACACTAACAGTTCTGGAGGAGAGACAGCACTATTATAAGCTTGTTACTGATGAAGTCATAGATGAAAAGGGTGAACTTTATCAATATTTAAATGATATTTCATCCAAAAGCCTCTTGAAAGTAGGGGGAATATGGGTTTTAAAATTGCTTGTATGGTTTGGAAGCCTTTATGTTAGGGAAGCTGCACATCCTAAGCTCAGAAATCCTCAATTCCAGACTTGTAAAATTATTCTCAGGACTGCCAGGCTTCATAAATCTGTGTCTGAAATTGCTGCTTGAACTGTTCTAAAAATAAAAACAGCAAAAAAAAAAAATTTCCATGTGGGTTCTTTGTTGCAGAAGAGTGAAATTGGTCATAAAGAATGCACATACTTGGCACTGCTTTGAATACTTAGCTTCAATAACTTTTTAAAATCCTAAAAAACCCCTCAGTTTACAGTTTCTCTGTGCTTCCTGTTTCACTAATGCTACATGTTTTGGTTTTGTGAGGACATTTTTTGGAACTGGTGGAGGGGCTACAGGGGTGGCTACTGTGAGGAGCTGCCAGAAGCTTCCCCTGTGTCTGACATAGAAAATGCCAGCTGGCTCCAAGACGGAGCTGCGGCTGGCAAAGGCTGAGCCCATCAGCGATTTTCCCAAAGTCAAGTCTGTTTTACCCGTGATGGTGACTGGTGAGTGATGTCTCCCTGTCCTCAGCTCAACCCACGAGCCTTTCATTGCACTTTCTCTCCCTGTCCAGCTGAGAAGGAGAGCGAAAGAGTGGCTTTGGTGAGCATCTGGTGTCCAGCCAGGGTCAGCTCACTACACTACACCATGATGTGAGCCACAGATTTCTGGCACCTTTTGTATTCTGGTAATATTAGAGAGGACACCCTTATGGGATATTGGATGGAAATACTTTGTATTGAGGACACTCTACAGTGACAAGAGCAAAAATTGTTTATTCATAGTTTGAAAAATGAATCTGTCTCCTCAGAACCTCTCCCCTCTGTCATGCAATGTATAAGTGTCCCTGATGTGTCTGGACAGTGATAGCCCAGGCTTGTATGGAAAGAAGCAGTCTAAGAATCAAGACAAATATTCTTCTTTTCTAAATATTCTAGAGGTTTTGGCTTGGTCAGGTGGCATATTTTCTGCCAAAAATAGCTATGTAGACACTTCCCTGACTAGATAGCATTTTTCAGAATATTTTATAAAATTTCTGCCTATTCGCCAGAAAACTTTAGAATGTCTTTATTCTAGTTAAAAAATCATTCATTTCCTTGACAATTTAAGCAAGAATAACACTATAGTAACACTAATAAAGACATTAGAGTACTGGAGCATGTCCAGAGAAGGGCAATGAAGCTGTTGAAAGATCTGGAGCACAAGTCTGATGAGGAGAGACTGAGGGAGCTGGGTGTGTTCAGCCTGGAAAAAAAGGAGGCCCAGGGCAGACCTTATCACTCTCTACAACTGACTGAAGGGAGACTGCAGCCAGGTGAGGGTCAGGCTCTTCTCCCAAGCAAAAAGTGATAGGACAAGAGGAAATGTTTAGATCGCATATTAGGAAAACATTTTTCACTGAAACAGTGGTCAGATGTCGGAACAGATGTTGCCCAGGAAATAGGTGAAGTCACTATTTCTAGCAGTGTTCAAAAAATCGTGTGGATGGGGCATTTAGGGATGCAGTTGTGCAGAGCATGGTGGCACTGGTTTAATGGTCAATCTCAATGGCCTTGGAGGTCTTTTCCAGTCCTAGTTCACATTTCTATGACTCTGTGATTCTACTCTCATTTTCATTAATATGTCCTTGAGAGGGAAAGATAAAAGGAGAAAAAGTGACTAACCTTCTAAGTAAACTTGAATTCCACCATGTAATATTTAGCAAAATATAAACAAATTAGAATTTATAGAACTAGGGCAAAATCTGTCTTTTTAAGAAATATAGTTAATATAATTTAAATTGAATGCAAATTGTTCTTATCTCACTTCCAAGGAATAAGAAGAAGGTATAAATGAATGAGATTAGCCCATGGTATTAACTAAGATTTTGGTTGGGTTGAGGGGTGGGGGAGAATGGTGTGTGTCTGTTAGTTTTTGATCTTGTTTGTTTTCTTTTTCTCTCTGAAGACCTTGTGAACTATAAAGCACTTTCTTGAGCCAGCCAAAAAGGGGAAAGCTCGATTTTGATTAATATCACAGCACATGTGTACTTCTGAGATATCAACATAGCTTTGAATCTTGCAATCTAGCCTGCCTTAAGAAGTGAATTGCACAGTTCTCTGCTGTGCATTTTTTGTGACTGCTTGTGCATTCTTCATAGATGTAAGAAGATATGTTCAAATAAAGATAATATTGAACATTTACCAAATAATTTGTTTCATCTTTTGCATGCTAATGTCAGCTGTGAGGACTTCATACTACCGGAACAAAGTAATTAAAAAACAAGGCTAGAGACTGAAGAAAAAAAGCTGTAAAAGAAGCTCAAATGTCAAAGGCAGGATTTTTGTCCTATGCTTTGATTCTCTGGATTTATGAGTAAAGCATATGGCTAATTCTTTCTTGAGCTCAATCCTTCTTTCATGAATATTTGGAATGAAGCTATTTTGAAAGAGAAACCTACTTTCTGTTCAGTTAGCATAAACAGCTTTGTCTAATTGTACTCTACAATTTGTCAAGAGTGCAGACCTGTTAAAACACCGACAATCTATTGCTACTGTTCTGTACTGGGTAGGGGACAGGTTATACTCTCTGTTCATGCAACCAGTATCAAAACCTATTCAAATTATACTTGGTAAATAAGAAATTATAGATGGAGTTGGAACAAATTATGAAGGCTAGGAAAGCAGGGTCAATATATAACATTTGACGCAGTAAGGAAAAGGGAGCAAAGACAAAAAAATTGGAAGAATCCTCCCTGCAGCTGCTTTTGAAGACCATTGGTCTAAAAACTTTGTAGTCATCCAAGCAAGGAGGGTCAATGCCGCATTAACTGAGATGCATGATGATGACAATTCGGGCAAAAAAATTTAGTGATATATGTCAGGTAAGAATGCATCTTAAATTAAAAAACTGGAAAGAATGTGCAAGATACAAATGGTACAAAAGCTTGTACCATTAGAGGTTCAGAATTGCAGAGAGTAGTAGAGAAGTATAGAATTGCAGAGAGTTCAGAATGATTAAAGACAAGGGTTTCTGGAAGACTTTTTTACAGAACTGAAATTCAAGAGACATTGACCTACAGGTATAAGACTGCACTGAGAAAGCTGATTAGTGTTTCACCATCTTTTCCAAATACACAATGGTTCTACCATATAAAACATCGAGCAGACAGAAATAAAATATGGTAAGGTCCATTGTTTTCATCCCATTCTGACATGTATACAAATCTTTCTTTGGCCTTACTCTCTGATAGGTTTCAATGAAAATACAAATGAATATACAATTTTTAAAAGTTAAGAAAGAGTAATTTGATAATATACCAACTTCTGTATTATGTTTAAGTGCACAATTATGTTGTATGGTCCTATCTTGAAATGAGGTGTTCATAGTTCTGTGGCAGTATGATTTTTATAGATCAGAACAAAGCAATAGGTCTATCTCCAACTCTTGGGGTTACAGAAACTTGTATCTTGCTGTCTGTAGTTACAGCATACTGAAAAGAATTTTAAGGGCAGAAAGTTTTAGAAAGATAGCTGTAGAAGCATTGTGTGTGTGTGTGTGGATATATATATTTAAATGTTAAATGAATAATACTTGCTATACTTGCTATAATGGCTATACTGGTATAATCTAGTTTATGGTATTGGCTACACAGCTGTATGTTAATGTTTAGCTTTGCTATCCTCTGATCTGTCAGAAAAAAAGTTCTCAGCTACTTCCATTAAGTACAACACTCTCAGTATGTAGGGTCTTGTGCTGATCTTAGCCACAAAGGAAGTGACTTTACTGATATCATAAGGGAAGTTTATAAATTAAGAAAAAATTGATGACACCTATTAAAGCACTAGAACTATAACAAGTAACTGCTGTGCAGTCTCTTAAAATGCATTCTGCCAAATCATCCCACCTTAAACTCTAAAAGCCAGAGAGGCAGGAAGGTAACATTTGTGAATTTTTATGACTATTAAAACATATTATATTTTCCACACACTAAAATGTTAACAAATTTTAGGAGATCTTTGATTTTACTAAGTTCCCAAAAAAGTTCACATTAATAAAATATTAATTTGCAAAAGATAAAGAATAAAGAAAAACAAGGCAAATAAAAGCTTTTCTCCCCATCCGTTGAAGTCTGTTAACTCCTGCCTTTTAAATTTTTGGTAGACTGCAATATAAATCCAACCACGCACTTTCATTTACCTGGAAATCAGTAAAAATCAGTTGATTGCAAAAAAGAGTACTTAAAATCTGAAAATGAAGCCACCAGAGAAGAAATAACTATTTTAAAACTGGAATTCCGCTCTGTGAAAAGCAAGCACTGGGATATTTGGCTCGATGTAGCATTGCTTAAAAAATGTTTTGTTCAGCTCCTAGTCATACAAAGCTACACTATCTGTTGCTTGCAGAGGAAACTCAGGCATGCAAGGACTGCATAACACAGGCTCCATTTTGTAGGTACTCAACTTGTTAGCTCTATTTTACAACCCTAAGGATTTTTCTTTAATTTGCACAACTTTTGCCACCAAACTCAGTTGAGCAGACATTTCAGCAGTGGATGAAATGCAATAGTTAATAAGGATGAATGGCAAAAAGATTAAAGTAAGAAATTGAAAAGTTCTAAGTGGAAGTAAGAAACTCATGAAACAATAAAAATAATTTTCTAATATAGTAAGTTAATGACCCAGAGCTCAAACACACTTAATCTTAGAATTTAGACAATCCTCGCCCAGGTAATCTCACCTAGCACTTACATTAAAGAACCATTGTCACATATTGTTGGCTTCAATACTGTTTTCTTTTCCAACAAAGGCACTTGTTGAGGGTAGATGCCATGCACATGTTTCTACACAACTGATATATTCCTCTCTCCAAGGAATTTTGTGGCTGCCAAGGTGCCCTAAGGATGTACAGAACTGGAGTTAAAATGGAGACGACAACATGGGCCTGATGACAATTCTTTCTCTCTGGCCACAGATGGCATGATCATGGTTTTGGCTTTCATGTGGCTGCCCAAAGGGTGAGAAAAGGCACAGTTTAGTTCAGCACAGTTGGGAAGACACAATAATTTGTTACTTCTGTCTGCTAATACAAAAATATGCATAATGCAAATAAAATGTCAAGCATCCTGGGAGTTAGTTTTCTCATCCCCAGGGAAACAATTTGTGGTGGGTTGACTCTGGCTGGATTCCAGGTGCACTCCAAAGCCGCTCTATCACTCTCCTCCACAACTTGACAGGATAGATAAAATATAACAAAAAGGTTCACAACTTGAGATAAGGGCAGGGAGAGACCACTCACAAGTTACTGCCAAGGGTGAAACAGACTAGTCTTGGGGAAATTAGTTGAATTTACTACTAATCAAAATCAGAGCAGGACAATGGGACCTAAATCTTAAAAACACCTTTCCCAAACTCCACCCTCCTTACTGGGCTCTTTCTTCTCCCCTTCTAGCAGTGCAGGGAGATGGGGAATGACCGTATTATGAGTTCATCACAAGCTGTTTCTGAAATTGCTCAGGGAGAACATTGCCCTTCCTCTCTCAATTGGAGACAATTCTCCACAACCTTCTCCAGCCTGGGTTCCCATGGGCTACAGCTCTTCAGGAACTACTCCAGCATGGGTTTCCTTGTACAGGATGTAGTCCTTCAAGAACAGACGGCTCCAGAGTGGGTCCCCTATGGGATCGCAGCTCCTCTCAAAAAAGCTGCTCCAGCATGGGCTCCTCTTTCCATGGGTCTGCAGGTCCCTGCCAGGAGCCTGCTCCAGTGTAGATTTCCCATGGGGTCACAATCTTCTTTCAGGCTTTCACCGGCTCTGGTGTGGGTTTCCTCCATGGGCTGCAGGTTGATCTTTGCATCCCCATGGATCTCCCTGGGCTGCAGGGGCACAGCTGCCTCACCATGGTCTTCACCATGGGCTGCAGGGCAATCTCAGCTCTGGTCTAGAGTACCTCCTGCCCTTCCTTCTCCACTGACCTGAGTGTCTGTGGAATTGTTGCTCTCACATATTCCCACTGCTCTTACTATTCTATATCTGTGCAATTTTACTCTTCTTAAATATGTTATCACAGAGGTGTTACCATCTTCTCTGGTTGGTTCAGCCTTGGCTTGTGCTGGGTCCATCCTGAAGCTGGCTGGCTTTGGCTCTGTCAGACATGGGGGAGTCTTCCAGCAGCTTTTCACTGAAGCCCCACCTGTAGCCTCCCTCCCAGCTACCAACATCTGGTTGCACAAACTCAATAGACAGTTCACTTAAAACCAAAACTTTCTCACCTCCATCATTTAAAAATCTAACAAACAAAAGCTCAGCCTCCTGCAGTTTACTGCATTCTGAAGCCTAGCTTGATGTGTTTTGATAAGTTTGCACAGCAAGGTTTTGGTATCTACTGAATAGGGCTACAGGGCTGGCTTCTGTGAAAAGCTGCCAGAAGCTTCCCCCATGTTTGACAGAGCCAATGCCAGCTGGCTGCAAGAGGGACTTGGCACTGGCCAAAGCTAGTATCCTGGTTTAGGGCAAATTTGAGAGAAAAAATCCTCCAAAAGGGGATTTCCCCAGAAAACAAACCACACGGCCCCTCCCCCCAATCGGTTCAGGGAAAAAATTCTTCAGAGAAAGGTGGGAAAAGCCTGTTTATTTAACAGGCAAAGTGTCGCAGCACACTCCACAACACAGTCCATATTTAAGACAGCCATGACACATAACAATCTAGAGTAGCACCATACGTTGTGAGAAGGCTTCAGGCTGTCTGCTCAGATAGAGGAACATCATGAGCCTCCAACAGCTGTAAGCATCTGCTAGCATCTCCTCTCCCCTTCTCAAGCTCAACCCTTTTACCCCTTATAGTTCATGCACTACACCTGTGTGCTCTTCATTACAGTCTATGCTCGTCACCTGTTTTCCCCAGCTGAGGCCCATTGGGGATGAGGCTGGATCACAGCCCCATTCCCAAGTATCATAAACCGGGCACCTACAGCAAAGCACTCTCCCCACACAAAGGCGAACAATATCGGATTACAAAACTCATTCACCACTCTGACGAGAAGACAAATTCAGAGAGTGTCTCCTGTGGGGGTTGCTCCGTTGTCAGTTCCTCCGGCACTGGCAAAGGCCGCTGCCCAGAGCAGGCCCGGTGGGTGTGGGCCACAAAGTGCGAGCTCTCGGTGCTTCCCCAGGTCCCCCATCCGGAGCAGGTTTGAACAGTTCCAAGGAGAGGGAGAGGAAAACAACCCAGAGAAGGCTTCTCTGCTTCAGCTAGCTAACACTAACCAAAAAGCAAAGGAGAGCTCTGTACTGCTCTGTCCGTGTCCAGACAACTAAGTCCAGGGCAGAGTGTGGAGGAGTCGCTGCAGTCTCTGATAACAAATTCTGTGCTTCTTCTTCTTCTCGCCTTCGGTCTCAGAATCCATCTTGAAGGCACAGAATATAACATCCAGCATACACAGAAGAGACAATTGGGGATACAAACATCATAAAGTCACCCTAGGACAGCTGAGCACATAAATAATGGTGGCTGCCCCTGTGATGAACTTACTGCAACCGTCATTCCTCATCCCTCTGATCTGCCAGAGGGGAGGAGGAAGAGAAAATGAGGAATCACAAAATCAATTAGGTTGGAAAAGACCTCTGAGATCAAGTTCAACCTATAACCCAACACCATCATTTCAACTAGACCATGGCACTAAGTGCCACATCCAGTCTTTCCTTAAACATCTAGAGGGACACTGACTCCACCACCTCCTTGTGCAGGATATCCCAATATCTGATCACCCCTTCTGTGAAAAATTTCTTCCTAATGTCCAGCCTAGAGCTCCCCTAGAACAGCATAAGACTATGTTCTCTTGTCCTGTTGCAGAGTTAACCTAGTTATCATGGAGTTAAGTTGAGTCAGGGAATAAGGGAGAGGTGGGGGGTAGGCATTTGAAAATTTCTCATTACCCTACAAAGATTTGTTTGGTAATAAGTTAAAATAAATTCCCTAAGTCAAATCTGGTTTGATGGTAATTGCTCAGTGACCTCTCCTGGTCCTTATCTCAATGCACAAACTTCCCATTATATTTTTCCTCCCCTGTCCAGCTGAGGAAAGGAGTGATAGAGTGGCTTTGGTGGGCATCTGGCACCCAGCCAGGGTCAACCCACCACATTTATTCCTGCAGTAATGCTTGTGTTGAGATCCATAGTGTAATTCTTGCATGAGCCACATCACCTTGATATACTGCAGAGAATATTTCAAAGTTCATGTATGTCTTACAGTCCAATACTGTAAGACATTTTTTTTAATGAAAAATATTTCTGTACATTGAAAATACGACTTTCACACCAGATGCAGACAAAATTGTTTTAGCTTAAAGGTATGTGTACTTTTTCCCCAAAGGACATACAAGTCTCTGTGTGGGAACAGCACATAGTTACTGCTTCCTGCTAAGAGATGTAGCCTAGTAGCTGATTAGAGCAACAGCAAACATGAAAAGCTCCTTCCAAGCATTGAGAAAAATCCTCAATGTTTGTATGAGTTTAAAATTAAAGTGCATGGAGCTTTTCAGATCAGTCAACACTGCAAAAGCTGGCAAGAAAAGTTCAAAAGTTCTTAATTTAGTAGAATTTGCTGCTTTTTGGAAATCCCTAGCCACCTAGCAACCGCACAAAAGGTATAATTCTCGGAGACTTCAACTCCCACTGACTGAACATGAGGGAAAATTGCAGACGTCCAAGATAGCTTGATGACATTGTGACACCAGTGTGTCTAGTGGGTCAGACTGAGTAGGCCAAATGTCAGGACGTGGCTGGTACAGAATACAAGACACATGTCTTTTCTACAAGATTTACACAACAGCACAGATCCTCAAATACAGACCTCCGCCATTCCCATCTTTCCTGACATCCTCAGCCCAGACCTACCTGTATCAGAGTACTCAGTCACACTTCAAAATTCTTGTCAACATGCTTCGTGATATACATGTTTTCCAGAAGTCTCCCTTACAGCTTTTAAGACACATTCTGTATTGGATTAGTTGCATCCAGCCAGCAGCCTCCAGGTGCCTCCTACAGAGAGGACTCTAAAGCTGAGCTGATTGTCATTCTAGACAACAAAGTCTGATATGCAGACGTGCAGGTGTAATCTTAGGGAGTGAAAATACTGGTTTTTGTTCCAAGTACTGCTTCCTACTTTCACTTAAATCCAGGAAGACTGAATCTGAAAAAAGATTGTTACTTAGTCTAAGTAAGACTATCTGAACTCAGATTTCTAAATTATTGTTTGACTTAATGTAATCCAAAAATTTAGAGCAATTTATGTGCCTATGAATAGATACACCCAGATGTTTTTAAATTTCTGTCAACAAAAGACAGCCACATGAATGTGAATGAAGAGTGGCTGTAGAACAAGAATCTTTGCAATCTTTTTTTATACTTTCTCAATTGTTCCCTTTTTTCTCTCTTTTGAAAAGTATTTATTATTTTACTGCTATTCTTTCCTGTTTTGAAGAAAATAGAACAAAAAATGTTTTCATTTAAAGCTTTCTATCCGTGTTTCCTACTCTTGAGCATCTGGTATTAGTAGGAGTAACCCTTCAGGGGACACTCCATACTTTGGCAAACATCCAATATCCAACATTAATTAACATTCTCCCATATAAAAATCTCTCATTACTCAAAATACATCCTCTCCTACACATACACTTCCCACATCCTAAGCTTTTCCTTACTGAAGACAAATCTATTTTAAATGTAATAAAGTCTAGAGTTTTGTGTACAAGGCATTCTGAGGTAAAGGTTCATTGCACTTAGTAATAATAAAAATCCAGCTGTGGTCTCCTACACCTTGTAGTTTCCTCATTTCACTTTGAATCTCTTAAAGAAACAAATTGAAAATCAAAAGAGAAATATAGGATATTTATCAGAGAGGTTGAATCCTTTCAGCAACTTTAGTGTTGCTGATCCAACCATTGGTGATCTCTGAGCAGATTTTTTTTCACTTAATCATTATTATATGTCCAAGTAATTTCCACTGTAGCGACTAAATCATACCACTCTCAATAAGATTATAGCATCTTCAAATTAAAAATTTGAACAATTATTTTGTTCAGATACTAAATATAATTCTCTGATCTTGAGAGTTGCAATGACATTGATAATGTAGGAAACTCACTTTTTATAGTAAAACATGCAGTTACTTTTATTCCCAAAGCTGTGTTAGAACCTTTCAGCTCCAAAATTCTGCAAGAAAAGGTTGTACAAAGTGTTCTCCAACTTAAAATTGTCCCAGAAATTCCTTGCTGATTTTCTTTACAGGTAAAAATCTCCCCACTCAGCAAACATGTCATGAAGAGACACTTTGAAAATATTTAGTTCAAAGTTTGTTTTCCAAAATAACCAGTGGGCTATATTTAAAATAAGCACTTCCACTATGAGTGCTCTTCTGATTCTATCAATGGATCATTCAAGTGAAACTTTTTCCATATGTCGCAGTAATATTTCACCTCAGGAAAACAGAGAAAGACTACAAGCTACTTAGTTTGTTTCCAGTTTTGAAGATATTCTGTAAAAAAGACCAAAACCAAAGAGTTAAATGAGAAAGCCTGATTTAAATTTTAATTAAGTGCTAGAGATTTCTAAAAAACATGATCAGGAATTTGTTGTGAGACCATGCTTCATGTCTGTTCAGTTGTATTTATTTAATTGACTCTAACATCTGGCTTTCACTTATGTGCAGTCAAACTTTAGCAGTTACATAGAGACAACTTGTTTTAGTTCTATAGTAAGAAAACCAGAAAAAGAGAGATTCCTTCTGAAATCATTGGATTAAGCAATCAACTGATTCAGACCACTCACAAGAGAACTTCATAGCATATCCCTGCTTTACTGCAGAAGGTGGCAAACTGCCCTATGTAGTCAATTAGGTTTGACTAAAACAAATATCAGGGGTTTTTTTCCCCATTTCTAGAAGTTACAGATGCATGAAGCAGCTGGCTTCAGTGTGACAAAGAGCTGACCTCAAGATCATATTATTATCTGCAGAGGAAGAAAAAGAGCAAAACTTCAAGTAAGCTGCTTCTAAATACAAAAGATAGCCAGTGTATGCCATTGATAATTGCTCGATGGCAAGTTTCTCACTAGGTAAAATTGATTTGGCCAAATGTATTTACTTTGAAGTCACTTGGTACCAGTGGGGGAAATCTAAATGGAAAAAATCCCAATTCATTGAATAAATTTGACATATATTTTTCCAAATGGAGGAACATTATTACGTAAATTCTGAAGGATTCAAAAGATTATCTATTTTTTTTTGTGTTGTGAAATGATCACTGAACATCCTGTGAGCAGGCAATCAGCATGAGAAGCAAAAGCTGTTTCATCCCAACTATTGCAAAATAGACCAAATGCTAAGATTTTTGCATCTAAGTTTCTGTTACACTGCACCATAATCCCTATGGGATTTTCCTTTGGAAAAGGCTATAAAGTTAGAAACATGAAAAACTGAAAGGCAAGAGTATTGTTTTATCAAGCATCTTGATTTCATGAAAAGTTTCCAAACAAGAAAGGATCAAGACTTAACAAAAAATAACATAATAAATACAAACTTTAGGAAAGAGTTTTCTGTAAGCAAATATTTAAAATGCATTTCCACCAACACACTGTATATTTTCTTTCATAACACATTGTGCCTAATTTGTTCTGGAGAATAAATGTATTAACTTTTCTTCCTATTCTTAATTTTACCCAACTCAGGTAACCTGAATTTGTTATTTAATTTGCACCAGCATCACTTTTCAAGTGGGACTTGGGTGAAGGAAAGATCTGAAAAAAATTCTTCTCTTTACTAGCTATGCATGTTTGTAGATATGTCTTTGCTTCATCACAGCTTTTGTTTTTATTCATGGCTACATCCTTACTTCCTTGCTCCTCTATGTGCAATTGATTTTCATGACTACAACTTTACAGAGCAGGTGTATATGCTCAATATTTACTCATGTTCCACTTGTTCAGTAAAGCTAAAAGAAAATTCATAGGGAAGAAGTGAAATCAGCAGCAATTTGCTTTGTTTGAACCGTTAATAATCTGCAGTGAATCAGCAGCTGCTGTGGCAGCAACCCTCTCTCTGAGGTGGGAATTTCTGAGAGGAGCAGGAGAAAATGTAGCTGAAATGGAAACTGCTTTCTTCTCTTTTTATAAACTCTCTTTACTCATGAATTGGTGTTTTTATATCATCAGTGTTTAGACTTCATACTTCCATCAAATCACATTTGAGATACTTCAAAGCATTTTATTTTCTTAGGCTGGAATACTATTATCACTCCATTTTCCTGACATCCTGTGTGATATAAAAACAATCCTCCCACTTTTAGTTTTTAAAGATAACTACCACCATCAGTTCCCAAAAATCCAGTAACACAGAATAAGTAAGAATAGGTCCAAAGTCAAACATGTTTAGGAAAAAAAAACCAAGAAGAACCCTATGTTCCTCACTGAAACATATTGTCCAGTGAGGATGTAGGATTTACTTCCTTTGCCATATATTATATTTAACTGGAAAAGGTATCAAACAGTCTACCAAGACATTGTGTGATGCTGCATGCCGCTTGCAGGGCTCCTCAAGTCTTTATCATGTGTACTAGAAGCTAGTGTTTTGAAAGCAAAACCAGACTCTGAAAAAATGTCTCAACTACACACACAAAAAGATCCCCTTTTCTCTTTAAATTTTGTGAAATACTGTTTGCTATTTTACTACTCATGATAAAATACTTTGTTTGCAATTTAATACAGATCATTTGTGCTAAAATAATAAGTTCATTGTAAAAATGAGAAGCAAAGAAGTAAAAAACAGAGGACCAATTAACCTGTAGCTTTTCTAAAAAGAATAGGCAAGAATTCCACTTCTCTGAATGAATGATTACCCTGTAAAACCAATTCTTTTTCTAAAGAAACAAAAGATAAAGTAATCTTCTTTACTTTTATCATGTAAAAGAAACAAACAAAATAATTCAGTTTCTGTATTTTGGACCAAATCAGTGTTTAGATACACAACTACAAAGACAACAATATTTAATTATTTAGTTATAATGACTCCTTGCAATTTCAATCTCCACAGTTCAGTTAGCTAGATGTTACATATCCAGTGAATTTAAAAACTGTATCATGAAGATTTATTTCTAATATGTAATATGATTGTTTAATTGAATGCAATTACTTTTTTTTTTGCTAAATGATAGAACCTACTTACAGTTTAGACAATAATAAAAGTGGTCTCACATGCTCTTTAGTATTACTAGTCAGTGTAACTACTTTGAAATTTGGTATATTTTGTTGAAAAGTTGTGTAAAATACGGGGAAAGTCAAACATTATGTCCTTTCCAACCTAAACAATTCTATTTTCAGTAGGGCCTGCAGAAACAGGGCCAGAAATACTGGTTTTAAAGTAAAGAAGGGAAGATTGAGACTAGATATATGAAAGAAATTTTAACAACTAACTTTGTGAAATGCTGAAATATATTGCCCAGAGGTGTGGCAGATCCACAGGCAGGTTGGATGAGATTCTGAGCAACCTGATCTAATTGAAGATGAAACCACTCATTGCTAGGGGGTTGGATTAGATGAACTTTACGGTTCCTTTCAACCCAAACCATTTGAGGATTTGATGATGATTTAATATTTATTATATGTGAAGTTTTGTATATTTTGAATGTGCATGTTTAACATTACTCTTGTCCAGTTGGATGAGAATGAAAAGCATGTATGAAGAGTCTGGTTTGGTGTTTTGGTTTTTTTTCTGTTCTCAGTGTTTCTTTTCCTTTCAGCATTAGTACAAGCTTTGAAGCCTCACCCTTCCACTTTAGTGTGTTAGAAATACACTTTTCCCAGCTTGCTTTTTCTCCTCTACATTCCTCTCCTATTTTTCCAGGAGTCTGTGGTCTCACTTTAAAGCAAAAATAAAACACAAAGAAACACTGGACGAGCAGTTGGGGAAAACATACATATAATAAAAGGAATGATTTTGAAATTGGAGGAACGAAATTGTAAAAATTCTAGTCATTATTGCTCAAATTATCATGCTTTGCTGGTGCAATCATAGTAACTGATTGCCAGCATCAGCCACTTGCCTGCACATTGACTACAGAAGAGACCTCAGTCAGGACAAATAGGAGTCACATTTTGTCAAATGAGAGTGGCTATGGAATTTCAGATTAAATCTCCATCTAGTTTGACAGACAAAGAAAATACCCATGGAATAGAAAGCACAAGACAAATGTGTTCCATATGCACCCAGGTTACTTTCCTGACCAAACAGCAGAGGTAAATACAAGTGACCTTCAAAGCTAACTCAAAAATCCAAATAGCAAGCAGGACTAGGCCAGCCATCAAGCTGTGTTTAGTTCAAGTGGAAAGATAAACACCACCCAAGCAGCACTGCCCTGCATTTACCTGCACACTCTCACTGAGAACATCCACCAGAACCCAGTAGTCACATTCTCAAACACTGGGCATCTCACTGATGTTATTGCAGTCGTTACGCACCAGCCTAGAGAAGCTGTTTTCAGCAGCATGAACAAAAATTACAGCAACCTGATACATCAGATTTCTTACCCACTCCAATATATACTGAAATTTTATCTAGACTTGTATTCACTGCTTCTGTTTCCACCAGGTCTACAGATATCTCTTCACAGAGGGATGTCAGAACTCACCTTCTGCTGCTACTGATCCCTCTTAGTTACATACTGTTGAAAGACAGTAAGTATATAACTAAGATTAATTTCATATATATATATATCTAAGCTACACTAGTTCACACATGTAAAAACATACTAAATGTGTGAAATGCATAATAATACTAAACGTATAAAATCTACTATCCACTTTCAGTCTCTTCAAATAGTTCTAATGCTAGTGCTTTCTTTTACCTAAGCAGCTACTGCAAATTCACTGTTCCAATGCTCACAGGTTAAACTACTGGAAGAAGCCTAAACAGTCAACCACTTCAACCCCACTGCATTAAACCTACAGAAAAACTCAGCTGTTATCACCAGCAAAAACATTTTCCAGAAACACTACTCTTTTCTATCCGTGTACCTCAAACTAACCTAAAATGTGCAGCAATTTCAGTTCTTATAGGAACATGATGGAACAAATGAAGCTTTGAGACCTGTCCACTCTAGTCTTTATTAAACCAACGTTCTCAGCGAGGCCTGAGAACGACTTTTAAACTCCAGACTCAGGTTTTGTTTTATAGAAACTACAGCACAATCATCTCACATACGGGAAGATCAGAATCCATTTTAGCAGATAAAACAGTAAGAAAAGAATATGTTAACAAATTTTCTCTTCTTCCGCTGTGTCACTGAATAGTATCAGTCAAACCCAGGGACTTTTCAGAGCACTTTGATCCCCACACAATTACCTCTGGTATCTAGGAAGACTCTGTCACTTCTGAGGCAAGGCAGTATCTGTACTCTGTCCTTTTAAAGAGTCTCCTTCCTTTGGAGCAGGTTTCCTGCACTCTTACACTGCTTTTTCTCCTGACCTATCCTGCAGTCTAGAAGAACAGTTACTCTCAAGGCAAGAAGATATTTCTAGCTAAATTTATCATTTATTTTTCAGGAAATTCAGAGTAAAGACTGAGAACTAAAAGGTAAAAAAAGATAGCATATTTTTCATGATAATTTCTATTTTTGTTCTGTCGTTTTGGGGTTTTGGGGGGTTGTTTGTTTGGTTGGTTTTATTTTTTTGTTGTTTTCCCCCTGGGTATTGAAAAGTGACATACTTCTACATTTTTAAGAATTTTAAATGTATTTTTGAGTTGTGGGTTTTTTTGTCTTTTTATGGTCTTGTCGAATTTCAAAAAGTCATGCAGAAGTTTATCTTAGTAATGCTTAACACTCCCATTATTATGTATATAAGTAATTCCTTAAAAATATTATAAAGCCCTGAATGATATTGGTATCAGACTGCTGATCTGATCATCCCTTTTCTTCTCCATTTGTTGTTCTCCAGCCACTTCCCCTACAGGCAGTTTTCAGAAAGGCCATTGCAACATGCACTAGTGTTCTGGCATTCTTGTGCAGAGATGACCCATTTCCCCAACACAAGCATGTACAGCTCTTGAAGTTATGTTAACCCTCCCAGTCAAGGTTTTGGGGGGTTGGTGCCTTTGCTCTGATTGCCTTTGCATTACATCAGAATTAAACGTATTTCTTACTGAATGCTGAGATAAAGTACCCTATTTACTAGTTTAATTTACTATTTTTATTCCAACTGTCTTTTATTTCTGTGGATAAAAAAGATTTGCTAGTTTGGGTTACTTTCTCTTGCAAGTCTGAACAGAAGTTCAATTCTCATAATTCTCTTTTACACTTAAAATCTCAATTACTCCCCCAGAGCTTTGTCCCTACAAGCAATTTTATTTTTGATCAATGATTTAATCTACAAATTACAAACCTCCTATTGCAAATCCCTTTATTTTCTGCTGACTTTTCGTTCTGCAATCTTTCTCTATGGTTTTTGTTCCCTTTCTCTATTTATGTGTTCAAAAAAATTTTGGAGCAGCCACCTTGATGAAATTACAAGATTTTTGTGATTCTCTGGCAAGAGACCATTCTCTCTTCTTTTATAGTGGACATTTTAGGGGAAATCCGCAGGTAATTAACAGGTTTTTTTCTGAGACCCAAATTGGAATACCATATATGAATGTCCCTATATTTTCTGAGTATGTAATACATTACATTTCTTCAGCAAATACAGGACAAACCTGTCTGGAAAGACAAAGCAGGCTTATTAATGTGCATTTCCTAGCAGCTGGGAGACAAACTTTAGCATCTAATCTTGACTAGAGACAGCTACTGTGATAAAACAGTTAGTTCTTTAGTAATTTGGCCAACTCTGGCAAGCTCCACTGGAGCATGTGAAGGACAAAAGCATGATAACACATACCATCACTTTCTTTGCACTTAGAAAGTCTTCTCTAATTTCCCAGTGGGAAACAGAGTGATATCTTGTGTAAATGAGTCACCTCAGATAGCCTGAGACTCTTTCCTCTGGCTCATACATTCTACACCAGAATTGCACATTATTTTTTTTATCAGAGAGTATTTCCAGAAAAAAATGCAAACATATTTTCAACCCTTTTTTGGGGGGTAATGAGCAGAAAAAAACCCTTTCTTTTTCCAAATGCCTGACAGGAAGATAAAGATGAGTATGTGACCTGCTGTAAACTCTCATCTTAGATACACAACACCCTGTTGCAAGTAAGGCACAGAAACCTGTGTTTTTAAATGTTGATCTGAAATGAGACAGAAAACTTAGGGTGTCAGGACAACAGGTTGTCTCGTGTAATGAGAGATGAAAGTTACAGAAAATTCTATCTGATAAATAAAATTCTTCTCAAAATGTGGTTTAACTCAGTAAGTGTAAATAAAAATAGTGTAGACATACAGAGAGTTATACCAAATGTCATTTCAATCCCTGGGGAGCAAACCACCTGTTTCAATAGCAGCTTTCTCCAACCTCAAGCACAAGTCAATTGCCAATGAAACTTACTGGCATAACGGAATGTCATCTGTGATGATGCATTTTCCTCCATTTTTGCAGTATTCTTCAGGACAAGCTGCAAACATAAAGGTAAAAATTGTGATTTCCCCCTCTTTTTTATTACATTTGTCATTATCTGATTTTAAAACTAGCAAAATATTCACGCCTGTCCTTTTGAGTGCTTAGCACTTCCAGAACTTCTTTTTCTTAGATCTGGACTTGGTGATACAAGTGTGAAGTAATAAGAATATTACAAGCAATGGAGTGCTCTTGAGCTTATTGAATTCCTGATGCTGCACTTGAACAGGCTTCAAATTTTTCTCAAATGAGATTTTCATCTGACTCCAGAAATGGAATTTTTGCCACTTACCTGATTTTCAAACAATGAGAATATATAAAATATGACCCAAAAGAATTGAAGTAATATTTAATTAGTACCTAATTCTACATTATTAGTAATAGGTTTTATATAGGGCTGGTGAAGAGATACTCCTTTGTGACCAACCCTTTTATTAAAGATATTCAGAATTTTAACACTTAGAATCACATTCTCATAACAAGGGAGATCAGGCTTTAAAAGAAAAAAGGTGTTTAAAGTACTTAGTGATATTCTCTTAAAACCTCTTGATGTCCCTTAACTTGGATTTCCAAATCATCACATTTAGTTTTACTGAAGCTAAGTTTTACATTGCTTTAGCAAAAAATCCCTTGAAATCAAAAAAGATTCCCCTTAATCTTCTTTAGTATGAAAATAACTAGTAATATACTAATTGGACCTAAAGAGCTTTGGATATATGCAAAATAAAATTGTTTATTGCAGCATATAACAGTGCTATTCAGTGTGGACACCTCCAGCTTCAGGATTCAATTTTGAAAAATGCATTAATTACTTAAGAGGTCTGCTTTCTGAAAAAACAGTGGAGATTTGTAAATTCCTGTTATGCATGTAACAGGATATGTAACAGGATATGTAATATGTAAATTCCTGTCTACTAGCTTATGTTCTATGTTCTTCTATGTTGAACTAATTTCTGAATAAATTCCTTTTAATTCAAAATCATTTTTATAAATCAAATTTACCAAGTATGAATTCTCTCAATATGATAGAAACAGTATTTTTTAATGTTGAAGTAGGATTCCTTCTCTCACATGAGCAACCTGGGCTTGTGAAGGTGTTCCTGCTTTCAGGGCAGCAAAAAGTTAGGGGCATTGTCACTTTGTGATCTTTAAGGTCCCTTCCAACCCAAACCATTTTATGATGCTATGAGAGATAGTCAGTACAATACTTGTGGTCAAATTTCACTCCCAAAGAAATTTGTGGATGCCTCCTACCAATATGTGTTTGTAAAACTTCTAGTTTGTGAATAGACATTTAATATAGTATAATGAATTATATCATTGCAATGCATATATGTTGTGAATTTTATCACATAACTCATAAAAATTATAAAAAGAGAGAGTTATATTCTCAGCTAATGCAACTTCAGCAAAGCTGACAGAATACTGTCAGCACAGAACTGGTCAAGAGTTTTTATCTGTCTTGGGGAAGAGCTGCAGTACCTTTCTGACATTTAATGGGATATTTTGAATCTAGATTTAATTATTTATATCACCATCATTTATGTATTTGTTAGAGTTTTTAATAAAAATCTCATTCACATTGAATGCGTATTATTGTCCTGTACTTATCTTTCTCCACCATTTAACTACTGCAAATCAAACCTGAATATTGTGTCAAACGCACTGTGCTAAAACAAATGCTATTTAGTTTATTTTACAATCTGGATTTTTAAATGCACTTGGAAAAAAAAAAACAAACCACAAATAAGCAAGCCTTTGACTCAACAATATGGATTAACTCAACTGGCTAAAATCAAGGGAAGTCCTAAAAGTATACTAGAAAGTGTTGGGGTTTTTTTTAATCATGTGTTTATAGGGTAAGAAACACCCCTTATGAAGATGTTAAGAATATTATTCTTCATCTTTTTCTTGCTTTCATCTGTGTCATACTTTCATCAGGAAAATTCACGCCTAATATAATTTGACAAAGTTTTAGCAGAGGAACCTCAGTCAAGTTTGAGGACTGCCAAAAGATTCAGCAGGAAATAACTACACTTTCTTTGTGTCAAATGATATTTTAATGCAAAACTAAGTACCTGAACAGCCAGACTCATCAAGGCTGGAATCAGTGCAGTCTGCAATTCCATCACAACGCTGGGAGAGTGGTATACATTGATTAGTTGAAGCACACAACAAAGAACCATTGGAACAATCTTTAATGGCTGAAATGAAAAGTAACATGGTCATTATCATCAGCTGTATTTTTTTTCTCACTGTTCAAAAACCAGCAGAACACTTGATTCATACTGTAGGATATAAACTTGCATCTGTGTGACCTCTTCAAGCTTTCATCTTCAAAGGCATGCAACTTCACTACTGAGATGCTAAATAAGTAAACAAATACAGAGCACAGATGGTACAGAAACCAAATTTTCCCATGTAATATTTGTTAAGAAGAGGAGTGCATATTAACTTTAAGTGTTGAAATTGTATACTGCAAAATCCCAAAGAAAACCCATAGAAAAGATATCACCAAACATAATTAACTCTCATTCAACAACTAGTTTCAAAATTATGGAATCAATTTTTTACACATTATTTTAGCACATTACAGAGGGAATGGTCCTAGAAACGGATCTAACGGCAGAAAATTTTGCAGTTAAGGACAATCCTGCCAAGTTATTGGTGCTGAGGTAAAGAATATAAAGACCACAAGGAGGCACTAAAACCAGTGAAGATATGAAAATATCCAATTTTCATCTATATTTAATTTTCCAGGTGCAAGTTAAACCAGTAGAAGAGATAATGACATCACAGCCTGTTTAAAAGTATAAATTTTTAAATATTTCATAGGTATTTAAAACTTACCAGAACTACAAGAGATAGATTTTGGTGCACTACCGCAAACTGAGAAATAACTTTTTATTCATTGTTACTAGTACTTCAATCAGATGATGCAGGTGGAAAAGGATATTGGTCTGTGGAAAACTAATGTATGCATCCCACTGGTGTTAATATGTTTGTTTTACACCCTTTCTGTTGTAATCATGCAAATAAAAGACTAAATAGGTGAGGTAAAATACCCTTCACTAAAATTGACAGCAAGAAGAGATCCAGCCAAGTAGAACATCTTTAACTGGAAAACAGTTCCAGAATTTTTTTGGTTAATGCAACAAGTAATAAAATCCACTTCATTAGTAGGTATAAAACAGTATTAGCATAATGTTGTACAACCTAACTGCTGTGTGAACTCTACAGGAAATTGTGCCTGCATGAAACTCTAAGTCATGAAGAAAAGCATTTCTGTGGTAGAAATTGTGGTTTTAGTAGAGACTTGGACAATCTTTTTTGTTTGGTTGGGGTTTTTTGTCCTGGTCTCCTTTAGGGTTTTATCCTTAATCTCTCTAAGATGCATTTTGACAACTAGTCTTTATCCCAAAAGAAAACTTTCCGTGATGAATTCCTGAATTCAGAACCCAGAACATTTTTGTCCTACACTTAAATAGTGTTAAGTGTTTTGTTTTAAACTTAAATGAATAGAATTGCTATGGGACACAAGATGGAAAGTGTCAGTAATTCCTAAACTGAAGTTTTCTAAAATGAGTAGGTAAATATGATCAGCACCAAAGAAGAAAAACGTCAATACAAAATCTAAAAAAATTAAATCCCTACTTTCAATCTGTGCTATTATTAGAGTACACATAGGTAGGAGTTACTTGCACAACAATCGATTGTATAGATCATGCATAAATTTCAATTTAAAAAAAATTTCTGCGATATTTACTTTTTTCTGTCTGACCTTCCCCAGTCGACAAACTTCTATGGCTTTTCACCTGTTAAAAGTAGGAAGCTAAAGATTAAATGCTCCGCTCTTATGGCATACGCAGTTGGATCTCTGCACCAGCTGTGACAGTAATCAGCTTTCCACTGATTTAATTCCAAACTAGCACAAATCACTTTCCTTTTGCTTTACCTTCTTCTCTACTTTGCTTTGCTTCTTTGAATTATCTTCAGTGAAGAAACAAGAATTACTGCTTCTGTATATCTATCTTATACTATCAATGCTTACATGTTTATTTACTATGAACAGAATTTTGGGGTAACAATGAAGTACAGACTTGACTAAGTTTTCTTCAGACTGAGAACCCCAAAGTTGTGTAATATCTATGGAGACTATTTGTACACCAGGACGTAATTTCTTCTTAATCCCTGGGTTTTGTTTTGAAGTCAAAGCAGTAAAATAAACAAAACAAAGCAATAGCTCAGTTGTTTGGGTAATACAGAAAACCATGGAAATGTTTTGGCTTTCAGATTTTGAGGTTCCTGTGGTGTGGAGTTGGGATGTGCATATAATAGAACACAGCATGGATGTCTCTACCAGAGGACAGAGTGAGGAGGAAACAAGGTCAGATGATGATTAACCATGAGAGGTTTATTTGAAGAAAGGAACATGCAAAATTTCTACATGTCTTCAGGGTATTAGAATTTAACATCAAAGTTATCTCCAAAATCATGTCTTTTGCCAACAAAACCACAGAGTTCACTTTAAAACAAAAGACTTACACAGATAGTCTGCCAAATCCATGCCAGTTTGGTAGACTGAGTTCCTAAAATAAATGGCATGTGCAATAGACTGGATTTATATTTAGTAGTTTTGATAAAAAATATTAAAGAACATTAATTTCTAATCCACTGGAAACTGATATTTTTTACCATTTTTTTTCATTCTGATAAGGATGAGAAAAATGTTTAAAAAATTTTACAGCACGACAGATTTAGGAAGAAAAATGTTCATATGCAAAAAGCCTCTTCTTCTTTTTTTTCTTTTTCTGTGTAGCTAATTATTTTGAAATTCCTGGAATGAAACATTTGGCCTGAGTTCCTCTGCTAATAATGAAATATTTTTAAATGGCAGACACTCACTTTTGTGTCTATTTGTTTGAGATGCTTCTCCATGGCATCTCATTGCAGTTACATTTCAAAGCCTATTGACCTTGTGTTTTGTTTGTGAGCCCCTTTCCTTGCTTGGGGCAGAGATTGCTGCTGCTTCATGAACTGACTTGATTTCAAAATCCTTGAAAGGTCAGGACTGCCTTAAATGTTACTGAATAAGAGAACTGCAGAAGCCTATCTTTCTGTCATGTCATAATCAGAGGTTACAGAGGCAACGGAAATGCAGCTGACTGATCTAAGGAAAAAAATGTGGAAACGCTTGTAAATACAACAGAAACGCAACTGCAATTTTTTAAAAACATTTATCAAATGATAGACAGGAAATTAAAATGCATAAGGAAAATTAATTAGAAATGCGAAGCATCTCTGCAATTAATGCATTATATGTGACACAAATACGGGTTTATTTGACAAGGGAATGATGAATTTTACACTCAACTTCACTATGTTGCTCTTTTGCTTTCCTAAAACATCACTAGTTTAGGCAGGTGAGTTAACACTGCCTAACTACCACCATGAAAGTAACTTACGGCAGCCAGCTTCGTCTTCGCGGAGGTGGCAGTCAGGGACACCGTCGCATCGCAGGAGGGACAGGATACAGCCTTGGGAAGGACACAGGAACTCTGTTTCCCCGCAAGAGCCCGGGGAGGTGGTGGTGGGTGTCTCCATGGGGCAGTTCATCTCATCACTTCCATCCGTGCAATCTTCAACCCCGTTGCAGCGTGCAGCGAGGGGCAAACACTGCTGCGCATACGCACACGTGAACTTGTCACCACCGCAGGTTGGAGGGTGTGGGCCACCTGGTCCTACAAGAGGAAAATGAATGTTTAGTGGTTCTATTCTTTCAGTAGTTACTCATACTGCCTTTGAGATAGACATAGGAACTGCTGGGAATGCAGCTGATTTTGATTACTAAACTTTTTTAAAAAAAGAACCCAACTTTTATAAAAACACAGCTCCTAAGTGCAAAGCGCAGTATTAGAAATGTTTTGTCTCGTTAGCTCCACTGTTGTTGCAGCATTTTGCTTCTAAAACTCAAGTTCAGCATTTATTTTGATCCTATTACTTCTTTTGCCACGTACACATAGAAGGGTTAACGCCAAAATCTTGTCTTTCACCTGATATCTGGGAAGCCTTAAAATAGCATTCAAGTTATAATTTTAAGTCAAATTAAGAAAAAAAAAATAAAGTAAGAATAAAAATTTTTACTGATCTAGTTTTTTATCACTCTGACTCTTTAGCTTAGCTTGATGTGATAGAGAATTAAATTAAAAAATATTAGATAGGTTTCCAGGATACAAGTAAAGAAAAATGTGGTTTTAGAATTTCTAACTTCAACTAATTCAGACAGCTGCCAAAAAAAAAAAAAGATAAAATACACAGATAAATAAATAAATAAATAAATAAAATATTCTCTGCTTACTTACATTGCTGGAAGAAAATACTGGGGAGAGCTTTTTGTGATAATGTATATAAATAAATTGTCCCAGATACTAAGTCTTTCTTTTTTTTCCTATGAAAACCATTGCAACTGAATTTTATCAGCAGAAGCATAAGATCTATTTGTGGAAACTAATTTCTAAGGAGCTGGGTGTGCTAACATTATGTTCTTTATAGCATCAGCATCTCCCATGAAAGCAATATGATGGATTCTTGTACTTTTTCTGTGCAGGAAAAGGACAAAAATCTCCAGAATTTAGCTCCATACTTTTAATCTTTCTAGGTCAATTTGCAGCAGCTGAGTAAAAAATATAATATGATCATTAGAGACAAGGTAAGACAAATTAATGCCACTTCCTCTGTAAAAGACAGGAGGAGTTTTGCTGTTGACTTGGGCTGAGGCAAAGGAGAAAGCACGGAAGTCATGGTTGGGTTTCATCTTGTCTTTTGAAATGGTGCAAGTGTTGTTCTCTGGCCTCAGATGTCCAAGGTTACTGCTGCATTAAGGCATGACACTCTGTAAGGGAGTACATGGATTCTGGCATGATTTTATGACTTTTTATCTAATGGTCATATCAGTATGTTTGTGTATTCTGCAGTACCAGGCTGGGGTTTTACAGTGTGAGGACTTTGTTAAAACATGCTCAGTTTCAAGGATACCTCCATCATAAATAACAATAGCTTTTTGTACAAATAAATGAACTGTCTATGCATTCAGGTGAACAGAATACTAGCATTATTTTACCATCTAGTTGCTTGTGAAGCAGCTATAAGGAGAAAGAGCTCAAAGTTTTGTGTAATATAGACCTTCTATAGATTAGAAATTTTTGATTTTCATGTTGAGTTTATATTCAAAAATCATAATTGAAAAGCTTCATAAAATAGAACATGCCTGATATTATTTTGTGCCCCTAATGTTGTCAAATTAAATAATTCTACTAGAAAAATGTGTTTGATTTACTGGATATAATGTAAACATAATATAACAAAAATGGTTATTGACTCGGTGAAAATAACAGCCTGGTGACCTTTTATCCTGTTTGTATTCAGAATTACACCATGAATACCTCAAAGAAGTGTACCTTTACATGGGATTGAGATGATTGTGGTTTCATATGTGAGTTATAAATGTGTTGGTCTAAAAAAATTACTTATGCTACTCTAAAAGGCTTATGGAAGCTGGTTTTAGGAAGTTGATAATAGACATTTAAATCACATAGTGGATTGATTTTGCACAAATTAAAAGTATTCAAGATTTTGCATTTTTTTCTACTTTGGTCCTATACTTTACCAGACGATAATAGTAGCCCATAAAGATGTTTGAATTTGGTTTGTCATACAGAAACTTACATGAGGCCATGAGTCTGCCAAGATACTGATGAAAAGTCATTGAGAGAACATATTTCTCCATTGATACAGAACTAGTGCTGTCAAATCTTACATAGTGGAGTAAAAAAAAATATTTTATATTTTTAGTTTGCACTTGCTATGAGGAAAAAAAAAAGTATGATTATATTTGAAAGCACTTTTTCTTCTTTCTGTTATTTCTGACCCTTTCCTCACAGTGCCTAGGGGGTATTTAGGCAGTGAAAATGACTTAAGCTGCAGTTAGTTCTGCTTATGCACATTCTTTTGTCCTTGCATAGTCCTGTGTTAGCTTTTCTGTATTTGTTCTGATACTATGGAAATTAACCCCACACAGATATAATATATTTAACTTTGCTGTGGTTGCCTGTTTATGTTGCAGGAAACATTACATTTATAATACATTTGTGAGCATTTCTGACCCAGTTTAATTTCCTGTTCATGATACGTTTACTCACATGCTTACACCCAAATTTGTTCTGTAAACTGAAATCCCCTCTTAAACTCAATATTTTTTGAATGTGTTGCTTGTTATGGATCTGGCCTTGAGTTTAAAATTATTTTCAGACTTTTGTAATCTTGATCGGTTTAGTCTTATGAGCCCAATCACATAATGAGCTTATGCATGTAAATAATCCTGTGCTAAATTCAGTATTTAGAGAAATGCTTGAATGCTTTTTTTTGAATGGGTATTATTTTTTTCTATTATTATTATTACAAATATTATTTTCTATTATTATTTTGTATCATTATTCCCTCTGTATGTTAGACAATAATTTTTAGGGTGAAGTCCTTCCTGACTTGCATAGCAATTAAATTAGAGTGTGCAATATTCATCAAGGGCAGCAAAGATGTGTCCAGGTTGAGTTAAGTGTAAGGTTAACCAGGGGTCTTACTGAGGTCTGTTTTATATTTGCACTACATTAAAAAAATCCAAAGTCATACCCTGAAATAAATAAAATCCTTTTATATCAGAAGAGTGCATGAGATGAGAATGTACTTCAAAGCTCATAGGAATATCCCTTGCTTATTAACTCATGTTATATGTTAATTAGTTCACATATGTTTGGTTTCAGGTAGAAAAATTGTGCTCTGGTTGACATTCTATAAGATGCTGTTATTGCCATGGTCTGCCAAAAGTACCCCCAAGTTCAATGTATTTTTGTTACATCAAGTAGTTTGCAAATGCTTTGCTTAATTATAAATTAAATGTGCCAGGTAAAAATTTTGAAAATGTATAAAAACATTAATTTGTACAAAGCTAACTACTAAAAAAAGCTAATTAAGAATATGCAAATGTAGAAAATCATTAACTAATTCCAACTGAAATCTCAAGCAACATTAATGCAAAACTAATTACTTGTATACAAAGCTACGGTCTATGTAATTATTTATTTTAAGCTCATCATTGCAGTATCTGCTACTGACACGTTTCCTTCTAAAAAGTGGGATATTCACTCTGTTTTTCTTGCCACTGTGAAGAATTAAACTAAGGTGTTAACACTACAATGTGGTTTGCAGTGAAAAAGGAGCTGGCACTAATGAGAGACTCGTCAGAAACACCCTCCATGTGCTGACTCACACAGTAGTACACTCACACAATTTAGCAATAAAAATTAACTTTAAACTTATGCATATCTATGAACATAATGTTTTCCTCTTGTATGTATATATGAAAGTTATTTTAACAGCAATATCTGAAATGAAGCCTTTTCAACACAAATTGGACAATTTGTGGCCCACACATCCTTTCTGTCACTTAATATTTTTCGATTCAACAATTGCCAAATGCCGGCACGCCAAGAAAATGTTTCCCTCACCTTTTCTCAATGCAGAAAAGATGTTCCCAAGGCAGCACTCACCTCCTGAGTGCCGTGTGACTCTCATTTTCAGACCACATTCAGGAGTGCAGGAGACATTGTACAGGTTACTTTTTTGAAAAGCATTATCTGTTTGAAACTGTTTAAGGATTTGGAGATAAATCTACTGAAAATCATGAGTTCTAAGGAAGACAGTGTAAAAGCTTTAGCTTTTTGTATCCAGGATGCATGCTCACTGAAAAGCAAGACTAAAAATCCTCAAGAATTCAGTATTTGCACACAGAGGAAAAGCAAACTAAACAAAAACAATTTCAGCAAAAACAACCTCTGCACTGCAAAGCACTGAGTCTGAATTTAGATCCACACAAAAAACAGCAGTAAATTGTTGATGTTCCACTATAGCTAAAGAAATCATGACTTTTTAGTAGAAAGCTGAGTACATGTCCTCATTTACTTTGCACTCAGCGTTTTATTTTGCACTTATTTTTACCTTGCATGTTGCAAATAACCAAAATTAAAGAAAGGGTTTTAAAATGTGCATATAACATCTACTTGTATATCATAAAAAAGACATTTTAATTAGGTCCTAAAACCTGACATTTTAATTTGGTCCTATGTCTTTTGAAACTTACTCACACAGCTGAGTTATAATCTATGGACCAGAAGTGCTACCTCACAAGCACCTTCAGAGTTTTATGAGAAGTTAAGTAGCTGAGGTAGATATAAAAAACACATAAAAATCAGACCAGTGTTTAAAGCAAATAAAAATTGGTATGTACTGTTCCATGAACTGCAATAACTATGGCTGGATATACCTGTATTTCATTCTTGTCAGATCAAATAGGTGCTTTTAAATACGTTTTTATTGCAATGTGCTAACCATCAAACCATGTTTACAGTAAATAGAGCTCATGAGTTGATGATTTTAGAGAAAAGAGTCTTTGCAATATGAAAAGTGTTAAGTCAATAAGTGCTCATTGTCAAGGACACAATTATATATTTGTGGGAGAGGGACTTGTTAAAGGCTTACTGTTTTGTGATGAACATTTTCTGTACACTTGTGCTTTGCTGTATTACTGTCTTTGTCATCCATGGAGCATATGATCCTGTTTCCTGACTGTAACGCAAGCTTCACAGGTTGGCACTGCAAATATTTTGCTCATGAATCACAGGGATTCAGTCACAGAAAACCATAGAACTGCTATTACCCAAATGCTAATATAAAATAAATGTTTGTATTACACAGCCATTATCACAGCAAGTAACACACAAACATGTTTAATTTGAATGAAGCAACACCTCCAGGCTATCCTCCTCTTTTCTGCCTTTCCTCTTCAAATATCAAGATCTCTAGTGCAGAGCAGGTTCCCATTTATATTTATATACCACCTGTAACAGGGAATTTTAGTTCAGCCTAGTGGACATTGGGATTAGAGTCAACACCAGGGAGCATGAAATAAAGTTACCACACATGCTGTTGGGCAGCATCACCTCGGTTGTATTAGCTCGCTCTAAGCCCATTTAAGTAAATGGGATAACTCACATTGATTTTAATGGGCCTTGCATCAGACCCTTGAAAACTAACAACCTGTCTGATATATTTGCATAAGTAATTTGCCTAGTAAATGTAATAAGAAGGGTAGACCTATTAACTGTACCTAAAAGAGGTCAAAAATAACTCCCTCCAATAGATTTCATTAGACAAGAGTATAAATTAATTACGGGCCCAATCCAGTGCATTAGTTATTTGAAATAGATGGCAGTCCTCAATTTCAGTTCAGTAAACATTGGATCAGGGCATGAAATCAACCCATTCAAGGTGGCTGCAAGGAAACAAACTTATTACAAAAATTGATTGGACTAAAACCATTCAAATACTTTAACAATCTTCCCCTGAGTTTTTATCTGCTAGAACAAAGCTCTTGCTGTTTATTTCCAAGCTTGTAAAAAGACAAAAATAAAGGGGAAATTGAGTCTGGCCAATTGAATCCTCAAGTCTCTTCCCTTCATGAGAGGAGAGAGGTATGGGGCAGGGTTCTGGAAAGGCTCCCAGAGATCCCATGACAAAGAATTAAAAAAAGCAGAATATGGCCCAATTACTCCAGATTTTTATATGTCTGTGCAGAATTTATTTCAAGTGATCACAGTTTGCTAACATACAAACATAATGGAAAACAGACAGGTTTATTGCCAGACTAAATCAAGCTATGATTTAGTCTTCACCCAGAGAACTACTGCTTCTGGCTGGAACATACTACTACAATATTTGCCATATTTCTGCTAAGAACAGTCTGGGAATTGCTAGCTATGCCTGCTAATGTGATGGATTTGTTGGTTTGTTTATTTATTAGGAGCAATGACAAACTGGAGAAGCTGTGAAACTTTAGTCTTCAACAGAATGAAGTAGCTATAATTTCTGAGATAAATCTCAGCTGAAGACTTATTCTTATTGAGGGGGTGAGTAGGTTTTACATAAGGAAGAGTCTGAGAATTTTCTGCTCTTTAAGATAGCATCATGAAACCATTTCATTCCAAATATTATTACTCTCCATCCCTCCAAGGAAATATGTTGATTTTTATGAATGAATTTAGCAAGGAAAAATATAATCTGTGTGATTTGAAGGTTTTTTGGTGTAAACAGATGGGGTTTGGAGGTTCAATATTAATGAAACTATTTTAATACACTATTAATAAATAAAAAAAGTTTAGTTTCCCAAAAGGCATGTAGCTTGCTTCAGAAGATTTCAGTATTCTGGACAAGTTATAAGAAGGCAGAGAGTAACTGAAGGTTTTGGGCAAAGATAGTTTAATTATTAATTTAAACATACACAACATAATTGCATTTAGGAATTGCCAATAATTATCCTAGTTTATATAGTATAATTATCTTATCCTAAAATTATTCCCAGTTCCTTTTCTGTGAAATCCATAAAAAGTTTTGGCTTTTGATGCCAGCTACGTCTGTGCACTGGAAGGTACAAGAATAGGCTGAAGAAGCTCTCTAGGGTACTGTGCCTTGGATCACAATTTTTAGTTTTTAAAAATGCATAAAGGCCGTATCTCTGACAAGCAACACAGATCTAAAGCATATAGTGACTGGTTTCAGGGAAAAGCTAATTGACTAAAGAACCTATTCACAAATTTCCCTGGTATCTCCACTCTATTACTACTCATCCTGCTTCCCTCTTCCCCTCCTTTGTTTCTGTGAGCAGCCTCCCCCTATAACTTCTCCCATGATTCATCTCCTGCCCTTGCGGAAAGAAACTCCCTGAGTTTCTTTTTTCTCTATGCCTGAGAAAGAAACTCAGTGTGAGAGAGATTTCTGCTTCACTGCAAGCATAAGCAGACAAGCTAACAGTGATTCCCCTGGCTCTGCAACTTAAAGAAATCAGAAGTTAAGTCTCCTCTACAGTGTTTTTCCCCATGATCTAACACTGTAGCATCAGCAGGCAGTTAACCCTTCCAGTATTTCCAGCACTTGGGCTCTGGGAGTTTCAGAGAAGGATCACTGACTGTCTGACTGGTTTTGTCAGATGAGTCCTATTCTGCTGCAGAATTTTCTGTGTTGCTTCGTACATGAGCACACATGGACACACTTGCACACGCACAGACACACAGATTCACACACATGGACATGCACATGGACACATACACATGCTCGCCCCTCAACAAGATTCTCTCTACACCACTCAGCTACTTTTTTGCACAAAGCTCAAACACCCACTCTAGTTTTTGGGTTGTTGTATCTTAATTAGATAAAAATGTAATTTATAATTTTCTTACTGTGAAATGGGATCTACTAAAAGTGCTGGACAGCATATAAAATTATTTGCAAATGGCAGGCTTCTGAGCTGTTTAATTTTTTTACTAGCTTGCCTGTTATGCTTCTGTCATGGGTAACCTGGAATGTCGTTGAATTTCAAATCTGTCTCTTACTGTCTCTTTAAACCCCAGCACACCCAGAACCAGAGCTGTGGGGCAGTTGGGACATGCTGGTCCCTTTAGAAGGCCAGGACACCCAAGCTGACTCCCTTCTTTGCCTGGCAGAGTTTGCTGAAGGTGGATGCTGCCCTTTCAAGAGGGTTGCTTTGAGCACGTTTCTGGGCTTGCCACTGTAGCAATTTGGAAAAAAATGCATTTTGCAATTAGAAACCGCCCTTTGAGTAAATCTTGCAAATTCCATAGGCAGTGAAGCTTAAGCTGCTCCCATGGGGCTGGGTCACCCCATGTCAGCACTGGCAGGGAGTACACAGCAGTGGGTTAGGGGACATCAGCACCAACACTGGCAGAGTGCAGTGGGTGGCAGGGTGGACACAGCAGTGGGTCAGGGGACATCAGCACCAGCACTGCAGAGTGCAGTGGGTGGCAGGGTGGACACAGCAGTGGGTCAGGGGACATCAGCACCAGCACTGCAGAGTGCAGTGGGTGGCAGGGTGGACACAGCAGTGGGTCAGGGGACATCAGCACCAGCACTGCAGAGTGCAGTGAGCAGCAGGAGGAAGCGCAGAGCTGACCCCACACGTGCTGGCAGGCCCTCACCTGCCACTAGGGCAGCTCCCTAACCTGCCACCTTCCCAGGAGGGTTCTTTTCATGCTCCACCATTTCTCCCTTTGCCTCCCAGACCATGGGACACCTGGGGTGCACCATCCTGGGGAGAGAGCTGGTGCCATTTTCCCTCTATTTTTCAAGATATGTGGGCACCATCTTGGGATGGGTATTTCTGGCATTTTGGGTCTCTCTTTGCTCCTGTGGGGTTCCTGAGAATTAGCAATTTTGTATCTAGTGGTTATTTACTGGGGTTTTTTTTTGCCTTTTCTGTTCCACTTGTTAGTAAATGGTATTTTTTTCGCTTATATCGACTTGTGTTCTTTCCTTTTTGGTGGAAAAGGATTGGTTAAGACTAAGGGGATGTAACTCATTTTAGAGTCTCCTCTTTAAATTGTCCTGATTCAAGACAGTTTATCACTAGTCTGCCAGTTTAGGGTCTGCATAGGAGAAAAATTATGGCAAATTCATATTTTGCCTTTTTGTCAGTTCAGGATTCTTTATTTTCATGAGTCTGTAAACAAAAATGGTTTGGACATTTCCAAACCAATACTCAAAATACAGAGGGTTTTTTTATCCCATCCTCTTTTTATCTGTCAGGTAGATAACATTATGCAATAAGAAGTAATTATGATGGTAGTTATCAAACACTTTTCAAATATTTGGACACCATAGCTATATGCTGTTTAGAAAAACTCTTCATCGAGATAAGAAATTCTGCAGTCAAATATATATCTGAATAATGAGCACAGAGAAACAAAAATATTCAATTATCTATCATCTCTGTCTTGGAAAAAGAAAAGAGCGCTCTGAGAAAAATAGTATTCAATAATGTGGTTAAAGATTATGTCTGTACATATAAACACACAGACCCTGATTTGAAGCAAATGGAAGTCTGTGGCAGGAAAAGCAGCAGAGATTTATAAACAGTCAGGATTCAAAGAGTGTGTTTCGTGAAGCAGAGATAAAATAGGTAGGAAAAAGACTCAATATGTGGTTGAGCACTGGAACAGGCTCCCCAGGGCAGTGGTGACAGCAGCAGCCTGACAGGGTTCAAGGAGCATTTGGACAATGCTGTCAGGCACATGGTGTGACACTTGGGGATGGTTCTGTGCAGTACAAGGAATTGAGCTCAGTAATCCTTGTGGGTCCCTTCCTACGCAGGATATTCTGCCATTCTGTGAATATATGTTGTGAGAAACAAATAATAACTAGGCAAGATGTTATGACATTGGTATTTCCATACATATATACCTCTGCTCTGTGGTATCTTATCTAAAATCACAAGGGATTCACTCCTAAAGAAATGCTACTCACATTTTTTTCTGAAAATTACATACCTTCAAGATACCACATATCATCTAAAATTATAATAGTTTAGACTAATACTGATTTTGAAAACCTTGACTCATTATCAGGTGATTATCTACACAGATTTTTGTTTTACTACTTTCTTTCTTTCCACTATCTGGCTATACGGAAATCATTTTCAGAGTGACTGTGCTTTTACTAAGTTATTCAATGAAAACGTGTTAGATTCTATCTTCATTCTGCTATGTTCGAATTATAAACAATCATAAACAGAGCTTAAATTAGATGCCAGTTATATCATTAATTTCCTTCCACCTTGAACACAGAGAATGGCCTATAGCTCTGGCCCTTCAGGACACCTTCCTTCTCATCTTGATGCTTGAATCTGCACCTATCACAAATTTTTGGTATGACATTGCATATATTCTGCTGTTGTTTGGAAGTCAATGCAAATTATTTGGCTCTGAAGGAACTTCAGGATTGGGTCTATAGCATGCATCTATTGTGAGATTTGAAACTGCTTTATGGAGATGTCTTAAGAAAATCCTACCCACCACACAAAAGAGTGAATCACCAAGGTTGAAATAAAGATTTCATACATTTCAAGGCCTAAATGAGAAGGCACTAAACAGCTTTTCTATGCATGAATATAAGCCTAGATTCATATAAGCAGCAGCATATAATTTAATTTCTGAATATTAAAAATTTCCCTGATGTAGAAAGGGAAACATATAAGTTCAAAGGGAAAGAAAAAACTTGTGGAGTATTATTCTGAGACTACATATGGCTCAGGAAGACTGAATTACAAATGGCTGCCAAAGGGAAAGTGCCAAAGGCTGCCACTTTTTTCTTACTGTGGCTGACCAGAAATTCTGAGCATGTCTTTCTTAAATTTGATTGAATATAATTTCCTATGTCACACAGTTTTTGCAATATCATTTCTTCTAGAAAACTAAGGGTGATCTAAAGGGATGGATGTGGCTATATCTCATCATGTCTTATGATGGTTCAAATAAATTGAAACTTTAATTCTTGGAGGATATTAGTTTTTAGGGTACTGAGACACCTTTGTACACATTTTTAAAAATACCCTTGGGCTTGAATGTAAAGTTAAAACCTGCATTATAATTCACAGATTCTGATTTGTTTCTTCCATTTGTTTTTTCACAGCAAGTGAAAGCTTGCTCAGTATAAGGATTATATACAACCTTTACAGAAGGTTTAGTTTGTGCTTTGCTACACAGCAATGGGGAGACTCGGAGGAATTATGACATTTCAAAGCAAATGTTCCACCTAAGTGAAAGCTGCCAACAATCACTGAAAATTTTACTGTACTTCAGGTTTTAAGAGGCAAATCTGACCCTTTTGTTGGTAACCTGTGTGGTGAAGTCAAGAACTATGACAACATCAGAAAAAAGCCCCAACCCATCACATGTAGGAAATTGCACTTTATATATTCACAATTCCACCAGGGTCAGATGACACAGTGTTAGAGATGCCATGTCCTGTCTGTGCTCAATGTTTTGCACTATTTAAATTGCCCTTTTATCTTCCATCTATCCTTACATAATAATATGTTCTGCTGGAGACAAATCTTTCAGATTAAAGGAAAGCTGCAGGGGGATGTGGTGGGAAATTTATAACAATGGCAGTCATTCCTCATGTGCTAAGTTTATAGGTTAAAGAGACATGTTTTGAAAAATGTTTTATAAAGAAGGGAATGTATGAAAAAAAAAGCTCAGAAGTAAAAAAGATTTTAAAATAAAATGATCAAAGTTGATAAAAAGTTGTCCACAAAACAAAAGAAAAGAAAATACTTCAGATAGTGTGACCAGCTACAGGAAATAAACTATGCAGCAAACATAGACTAAAAACAGTAATTAAAAAGGAGAGAATGATAAGGAAAGGTGAAGTAGAAGAATAGACACAGAAGCACATCCAGATTAATTTTATTCAAATTAATTATTTCAGTAAGCAATATTAATACTGAACTGGTGATAAGCATGACTGATGGTGGAAAAACAAATACTGTTTTCTCAAATTCTCTGGAGCTTCAGGCACCACATGATATTTGCACTCATCTTTATACCTAAGATTCATCCCAAATATTCATTTAAAAGTGTCAACACTATTCTTTTTGAGTAAACCAAAATTACCTAAGCAATCAGTTAAAGCAGTACAATTTAGAGGTATAAGTTCCCAAAGAGTTGCAGCTAAATAGGGCCTAGCAGGTAACTTGACTGCATAAAAGAGCTGGAGCATCATTCAGTGCTGACTTTGTACTGAGATTTACCTTCTTCCAGTAGATCTCCACAAGCACAAATATTTCACTTGGGTGATCTCTGGAAGACATAACAAATATATTTACTATTTATTTGTTTCTGGAGAGTACTGCTCCAATACGTAGAAGTGCTGTTTAACTACTACCATACTCTAAATTACACCAAATTTGTCCATCTGGTTTGCTTCTCTAGTAACTAATGAGTGGCAAAATATAGTATTCTGATTTTTATAAGCAGAATAAAGTTTGGTTATTAGGCATCTTTGGGTTAATGCTGGGATTTAAATTAGGTATAGCAAAAATTTTTAGAATTTAGGTAATGCCTCCTATTTCAGCTAGATAGAAAATACTATGAGAAAGACATTCATGAATTTAAAATCTGATTCAATACTTTGTAATTTTTGTTCCACCTGAAACTAGATATAAAAATGTTTTTTTACTTTTATTTTGAAAAATAAGACAATAAATAGAAATAAATTTTTGTGGTTTTTTAAGTCAAGCTGTTATTTACAAGTTTGAAGAAGACAGTTACAACTAAGTAACAATTAAATTCTTTGGTCTCTAGGATGTAAAATAAGACCTTCACACAACTTCATTAGCAGAAAGTTGTGAACCTTGAAAAGTGGTACGTATATATCTCATTTAGCAGCTAATTCTGAACTAGATCCTGTGCCACTGACAGCTCCCTCTGCACTAGCATCTGCTGAAAACTACTTCTGCAGCAGGCCTAGCTTCACCTAGCACTACCTTGACAATACCTTGCTCAAATGTTCAGAAATATTCTTGGATAGCTAGGAACTGTCATGGCTAATATGGACTGACTACTTAAAAACACAAAAACCACAACTGAATTAGAGCTGCTGGCAATGCTTTATTACTTAGAGCTCCCAACCAGCTAAATTGTGATTGCTTCCATTTGGAACATGTTGCCTCTGGAAACTCAAAGTAATTAAAGGCAAGCTGAAATATAATAATACAGAGAGAGGAAAAAAGATCTGCAGTAGTATAGCTATCTTCTGAAAGGAAGAGCATTACACAAAACCTGCACTGCAGGTAATACACTTTTCTTTGAGCTAGGTCTTTGAATTAACATAAAAAGCAACAATCAAATCAGGACTGACAGTGGATTAGGTAAACTTTCTCACCAATTCTGTTACAGAAAAAGGTTCTTGCTCAAATATCTACAGGACAGTACTTTTATACTATTGGAAGGCAATATCTTCAAATGTTACCCTCTGAATATTTAAGCAACTCTTTAGCAACAACAGTTAGTAAAAAACAGCACCTCCTCCTAAGCAACTCCTTGTCAGGAACAGTATTAAAAATTCGGAGGTAGGTTGTTTTTTTCCCAAATTGCTGTGGTTTATTGTCTCACATGGATTTTATGTGATTCTATTGCCACTTCACAAGCTCTACCAGGCTAGTAAGGATTATTAAGGATAGGACTCTTCCAAGGACAGTATGAAACCAATCTTAAGTAACAACATCTAGATACAGTTTTTATTTCTGGAGAGAAGATTATCTATCAAGTTGCAATTTATGCATGTAGATAAGGCATGAGTTTTTGACTTGTTCAACAAACTGAAAGTAACCAATATAGCTCCAACAAATTTTCTTCAGGCCAAATTTATGATGTATCACATTTATAAGAGCAACGGATTGTGATACAAGTTAGATAATTTGAAGTATTCTACAACTGGATAATCTCTGGTGAAAAGTAATATCATTAGAAAATGTTGCTTTATTAAAATGATTTCTATAGTTATGATTATTTCAGAATTAGAGGTACTTAAAATATATAATTTGAAAATTTCCCTATTATGCTATACTATGCCTGAAACTGCCTATGTAATCCTTAAGATATGGCTAAAAAAGGTGATTAACGTAATATGGGTAGAACAAATGTCTGTTTATGCGCATAGTCTGCAGCTCATTGAATTACATTCCAAAATATTATTTGCCTGAGCCGATTTAAAGAAAATAAACAAAACTCTTATTCGGCTTGAGACTGAACAAATGTCACTTGTGTGAACATATTATTTCACTTCAAGCTTTAATCAGCATGTATTTAGTTCCTCCAGGAGGTCCTTATCACAATAAAAATAATAATAGAAATAGTTTCTTGCACAGCGTGACAACTAGGTCATACACAGGCTGTCCTATCTGAACAACAAGAGCTGTATTAATAAAAAAAAGGTTTAAGAAAGAAGATTTTAATTACCTTCATATTGGCATTTATTTAGTAATAATAATTCCTAGTTGTCCCTTAGTCATTAAGTTCTACTGATATTTCTATCAGAACCTGTATTTGCATGTATACTGCTCTTTTTCTTCTGATATGGTATTGTATGCTACATTTTGTTTTCAGAGTAAACCACTGCTTTTCTCATAGAAAAAAACAGGGCATTTTAAGACATTAGAATTCTTTTTCTACGTAGATCAAGTACTTGTGTAACAGAAGTGAGATTGTGAATACTTGAAGAAAATGTTAGTGAGACAAATGTAGCACACATTTGTATTTTATGAAGAGAGCGAAGATAAAAAATACCTAACAACTTTCTCTGAAAATAATTGTGAACTACTTTGATACTCATAAAACTCTTCGATCCCAAACTAATATCTTCTCTGACTTTTTTCATACAGGAGAAAACCAATATAGTGGAACGGCAGATTCCTCTCAACTGTGGTTCAAGTCCTCAATGCCAGTAATATTCTGAGTTGCTATAATTATTTGTATGTTCAGCTTCTAGCTAAAACACAAAACTGTCTTCTATAAACCATGAGAAAAAGAAAATATGTCAGATTTTTTGACTGTGGTATACATTGAAATACGAAATGCCACACTTTTCCTTGTCCTCTAAAAAGAGAGCATGGATGATATGTGGCTGTGTAATAGCATACCTCCATCAATGCATTCTGGGGTGAAAGAAATATCATCAAGAGCAAATTCTGTGGGTTGACTCCATCCCACTTCAGCTTCAAAGGCAACTCTGAAAAGGCTGTTACTGGAGAGAACTACACTTCCGTACATCCATTTGTTTTCTTCAATTCTACTAGAAGACCACATGAGGATGTCCATTCCATGTTCTTCAACTGTGTAGACCTGTTGATGACAGAACCCAAGAGATGCAAATGAACCAGCATTAAGCAACAGGAGTGCAGCTTGGGAGAGTAACACAGCCCAAGTGCAGCAGTGCACCACCCTGCTTGGGCAGTACTGACCCTCCTAGACAGGGTTCAGATCCCCTTCATATTGGGGATGACCAAATGTTACTGAATACTTTTGCTGATGCTAGTTCAGCTTCAAATATAAAGCTACTGTGAAAGCTACTGTGAAAAAGAAAAAAAAAGGAAAAAAAAAAAGAAAATAAAAAGAGCTGCTAATCCAATCACTAATTGCAAAGTCTAGAAACATTCTCAGCCTGATGTATAGAAGATAAGGAGTAAAGATTTAACCCCCAATTCATTTAAAAATTGAAGAAAGACTGAGAAGGATCTTGAGCTGTCCTTTCATCTCTAAATGGTGACCTCCTTATAGTTAGACTGAGTGAAGATTTTAGAGATATAAATAAATAAATTTAGCACCTAGGGATTTAAGTCTGTCATCTGGCGCTAGCAATTTATAATACAGAGTTTGAGACAGTCACAGAAAGTTATTGCAAACATATTTAGCAAAGGTATGAATAAAAATACATAAAATATTTAAATACTGAAAGCAATAAGTATAACAATGAATGAAGTCCCAATTAACCAACAACTAGTGAATTTATGCCAAGAACATGAAACTGGAAAATACAGAGGTATTTGCTTTTCAGGTGTTAAAATCCTTATACAATCTGATCAGGAAAAAAAAGTGAAAAAGAACTGGAGAAAATAAAGTAAGCATATTCTAACCATTCCAGACGATAATTATTTCTTTAAGGGACTGAATATTATAATCAATATCCTCATCTCATCACTTTCAGAAACATAATTCTCTTAAACTAATTTACCAGTGACCTGTATGTTCATGTTGCCAACTGAATGCCCCAGTTTAATAATGGAACAGAAACCCCGAGGCCCAAGAAAGTCATGAAATTGAACCCATGCTAATGATCTATGTAATTCAGTACATTTGATTCTCCCAGTCCACCTGGTGGGACAAATGAGCTAAAAACAGAAATGGCACCCTAAATACCACATACTTTGTAGAGCTTGGTGTATTGATTAAAATATCTAAGTTATTTTATTTTTGGAGTAAGAGAGCAAGAAAGAATACTGACATAGAGTAACTCAAATCATGACCAAATTTTGTCAAGCCTGATCTTTGGTTACAGGACTTTGTAACAGCAATGTCTTGTCACTGTCTTCCCAAAAGCACACCTCTTGCAGGGCTAAAGGGACAGGTGTTGAGAAGAAATAGATGGTTCAACCCATAAAATAAAATTTAAAACTGTCTGTAACAGTTTTTCACATTACCAGGCTCTGAGGTCTTAATAAGTTGAAACCCTTGATTAGAGAAACCCTTCATGAGAGGTTAGGACAATGTTAAAGTCCTGTGTGTGTCTCTGGAACCATTCAGTACTTCACCAATCATGAAATACTACAATCTTGATGATCTGGATTTTACAGCATATAACAACGTTAGCATGGTTTTAGCTATGAGCAGTGATATTTACTTTTGGAAGGTAAATATTGAGGTAATATCCCTTTCAGTATATCTCATTGTTAAGTCTCACAGCTGCACAAATAGCTGTTGGGGAAGTGGGAAGAATCCAAAACATTTGAAGACAATACTAGCACCTTTCTTACAGGGTGCTTAAAGATTGTCCCATTGTTTAAGGCCAGATTTTTTTTTCCCAATTCTTTTGGTCACGTTAGTAGTAGAATTTTCTCATGCTAAAAGTTTCAAGGCACACTAATTGCTTGAACAGGTCTGTCTATGTACAGAGAAATTTCATTGTGTCCATACAAAGTCTGGTCTCAGATGCAGCAAGGACCCGTTCTGTGCACATATAGATCAATCCCATAGCTCAAGCTCAGCATGAGCAATAAACTAATCAGGGATCCTGATGTGTGCTCACTGCCCAGTGGGTCTGGAAAGTCAAACTGGGTCTTAAGTGTGACATTTTGATGACATCAACTCCTGTTCACATAGATGCAAAATCATCTTACATGCCTTGTCTTTCTTTCCTTTGAGATTTAACTTACATTTACCATGGCAGATATGGGTTTGCAGATATGTAATTACCAATAGATTAATTGACATTTTATGGTAATTTATGTGACTCTGTCCTCAGACTAAAGTTTAAACCTGGTGTACAACAATCACATAGGTAATTGAGGAAACTGATATCGTTTACTGTAAATCTCCAAACTGGTAAACTGGAAATCTCTGTTGAATTCTTAGTTCTATTTGTCATGTACCTTCCTGGGGTAATGCTTCTATCCCACTACTTGCCAAAGTACTCCTGAATACCTGAGTTCTCCAAACCTTTTTCTATCCACAACAATGCCAGGAAAGGGTCTGCGTTCTTAAATGTCTTTTTAAAAAGTTAGATGGAATTTCTAAAAGAATAACACATAACTGAAAATGCGTGCTAAGTCAAATGAGATTAAAGGAGGGTTCAGAAAAATGGAAAGCCCAAGGACTCTGTTTCTTTATCAGGGGACACAGGTCTTATTTTCTCTGAGGTTGTGCCCAGTGAAAGTGAAGAAATATAGTATCTTCTTTCCTGGGGCTACCCATGTCACTCAGTGTTTGAGCATCTTCTGGATCAGGAAGAATGTCAAGCGTATACAAGGCTTTTGCTGGTCCGTGTAAGCACACACAGCACATGAAAGGTCAAGCTAATTTTCATGGATAAGATCTCCCTAGAGCCCTGAAAGGGTACAACTCTGTGGTGCTTAATACCTCCAGCACCACCTTCCTGCACAGCATTCTATCTAAAGTGCACAAGCTAGCCTGCTAGTGAAAACAACTTAAGACGTGCAAGAGAAAAAACTGGCAAGATGAATCCCACTATATGGTATGCAATGGAAGAAAAACAACCACCAAACAAAAAACAACCAAGCAGGAAAACCCCCCAAAATCACAAACCCCTCAAAAGAACCAAACAACAAGTTGCAGCAAAATCCCATTGAACAACTCTGTATTTACAAGTCTGAAAAGACTGTTCTCCAGCCTAATACAAATCTAGCTGATCCACAGAGAACCACATTCTTTAGAAAATCCTATTTGCTGCCTTAAAGTCATGACTTAGTTCTAATTCTCCACAGAATACCCTGTGTGTTAGAAACTTCTGAATTATTTTTCAGCTTCTATTTCATTTTGAGGATATGGAAAGTACTTTTTAAGGTCATAAAATATAAATTATTTTCTATTTGTTAACCAGCAATTACAACTCATGGCTATCCTGTACCCTCATCCTGAGTTTTCAATATGATATATTATCTTCCTGATCTTGCCTGAATCTAGCAGCTGGAATGCAGGAAGGTACCACATTCCACCTGAATTGCCTAATAAATAAGAAACCAATGCAAGTCTGAAGGGTGCATAATAAGAGATGTATTCTTCTACCACTGACAACTTAGAGTCTTTAACTGCCAGCCAAGGAAACAGGAAAAACTTGAGAAAGAGAACCCTCTATTTTCACTTCATTAGGCACCAGAGACTTGTGTCAGCTGAGGAAAATTTCCATTGTCTCCAGTGGATGATGATGCTATGTTTTCTGCTTTACATCTTTAAGATCATGCCTTTGAACTCTTCATGTTCCTCAGCAGTCATTATTGCATGTCTTCCTTGGACTGAAGTCCCACCAGACAGACTGAAATTGTTTCTCTTAAATCCACAAATCAGACTACAAAATTGTATCATATTTCATTATCCCAATAGAGAAGCACTTAAAAAATTACTTACCTCTTTTCTCTTTATTCCCCTAAACCTTTGTTTGAAGTAATAAAAATTTTGCCTAAACATTAGTTTGAAGTAATAAAATATTTAGGTTTTTTGAGTAAAATTGACCTGTCTTATATCAAAATTTATTATAAAGTTCTGCTAGTATCAACAAATACCAAGGTAGAAAACTGATATATTAGCTATATTATCATATTAGGAATTAGTTTCAGTTTTAATTCTCCACTCTATGAGTGTGGCAGACTCCTGAGGTAAATGGGCAGAGAAGCATAATAAACACTGAGTGTTTTCAGTTTAACTGACAGCTGATCAATAGAATTTCCACTGGAATGAAACCGATGTGAAAACCACATTCATTTTTTGCTGAAACTGCTCTCCTGCACCATTAAATTCAACAAAGTAGTCATAAGAACGTAAAGAGAAATGTGAAGTTTTTAAATTTACATTTGCAGCATAATGCAGCAACATTTGTTTGTATTAAGAGATTTTTTTGTCCAAAACATATAGATTGATACATTAGACCAAGCTTGTATTTAGTGCTGGATAACTCCCCTTTCAAAGACTCTTACCAAATACTTCTAAGGAAAGCTAGTGAGTTTGTTCTTTATCATTACAAAGCAATTTTTTTCTCCTGTTGGTTAATGATTGATTGAAGTCCTGAAGCAGAAGTATTCAGATCTCTTTTAAATAGCATCCATTCTATGTTAATGCAAGAGTTGCTGTAAACATTGTGTCCTTTCTAAAAATAACAACAGCCCAGACTTTTGGTTTCCCTATGAACAAATTACAGAGTTTATGACAATGGAATTGTCCAATTGAAATGTGCATTGTGAATACAGAATAGAAACACTTCTAGTTCCTTCCCCCTTTTCCTCAGTGACTAGTTCCTTTTCTGAGTAAGAATAGGATTGTTCCTCTAACTTTACACTATTTTGTGTAGTTCTACCAAGTCTATTTCCTATACCATTACGATGTTAATTTTTATCTTTTTTTTACCAATTCCTTGTATGTCATTTTAATCACACATCTCAGAATGTCCTATATCTGCAGTCATTTTAATTTTATTTTAAATTCAGACTCGACCAGATAGCTGTCTTTCAGATAAGAACTGTATCAGCTTTTACACTGATGTTATTATATTCTGGCACATTATTCAAACTTCCTATTAGTTTGACTTCTTTCACCTCCAGTGCAAACTGAAAAAAAAATCTTCACAGAGCTGTTGTTTTAGAAGTTTTGGGCTGTTGATTTTATTGCTTTTCCTTTTTGTTCTTTTTAGGTTTTTTTCTTTTTCACTTGAATGGGTACAGTTAATTCATAGTCTTGATTTAATAACAGCAACAGTTGATACTTAAATAGGTTATTAGTTTGATAGAAAAGAGCAAAATGTCCACAGAGGTAAATTGATTCTATGATGGGATGATATTCCTTGCTGAGTGCTTCAATCTGTTGTGAATATGTTTCTATGTAAAGAGTACATGTAGCAAATCCATAAACAGGGAACTTTATTTGTATGTGAGAGTAAGACAATTCTTTATGAAATTGAGGCAATGAGAGTAAATTAAACTAGTCTGCTTAAAAAGTCCAATTAAAAAGCAGGCTCTGGCTGTCTGCCTACTAACTCACACACAGGCCACACACTGATTCACAAATGCTAAGTGTTCTGTGATGCTTGAACACATTCAAAAGCCCCTTCAAAGGATCTCATCATCCATCTTGCATGCTGTAAGGTCCAGGATACTTGAATTTAAACAGATAGTTAATCATAGATAATCTCACAGTATTTCAGCTATCAACAGATCAAAAAAAGGAATTTATGTTTGCTTTTTACTGCTGCTTATATGAACCTCATGTAATATGGCCTTTTTTAATAAATAAATAAATTTTAACAAATAAATTAATACTCAAAGTAACAAACTAGATGCTAGAGATTAAATTGATATGCAAACCCCATCCTGAAAAAAAATTACTAAAAAAAGAAAATTAAAAAAAAGGTGGAATGAAGGATAACATTATCCTTGGGCTGGATGTAAGGAGAAGGAGGTGGAGAGTTTACCAGTAGCACAAATTGCTCCTGGAGGCTGAGTAGTCTCCATTTATGGAGGTTTTCAAGACTTTCAATTCCTGAGCCACCCAGCATCATCTTCTAGCTGACTCTGCTTGGAGCAAGGGGTTGGAGTAGAGACCACCTGAGGCCCTTCCAGCCTAATTGCACTATAATCCCATGGAACAGTGCTATGATTGTCTTTTCCAGTGGAGAAAACAGTGGTAAAAACTTCCTGACTTAATTCAATGTCCAAGACTACGAAAATATTCCTATTCCCTTTTAAGAGATTAATTTATATTCTGTCACTGACTAAAAAAATTAACATAACCTGTATTTTCAAAGCTTAACCAACCCGACAGATAAGAGTCTTTCTCAGGTCACTTATAAAGGAACTGTGCAACATATTTATACAGTGAGTCACATGAAGTGAGTTGTTTGCCAAGCGGTCACATCCCTGCTTGGACTGTTTCTGAATTACTTAACAACCAAAAGTGTACTTGTAAAGGATGCTTGGGGAACAGCAAGATGACAGCTTCATGGAAGCTTGGGCTGTAATTGTTAATACAGTTAAATACCTTATTTCTGATTGTTTTAACAAAACACCTCTCACACACGGTTATGTTAATATTTTTAAAACATTTAATTTAAACCACTAAACACTAGAAATTGCCTCTGTTTTATGTTAGAGTGAATTCTGCAGAGAACTGTGCTGGTATTGGGTAGGTTTTAGTATGTTAGTCAAATGTGCAGTGTTAATTCTTACATATGTAGTGAAAGGACTTCAAGTGGAACTGAAACTAAAGTAGAACTGTCCCTTGATCGTGTCAGGAGAAGATTTGGTGTAACGGCAGTAAGTTGTGATGAAGCTTTGTTAATATAAATTCCTTAGATTTTGGTAATCCCAGACACAAAAATGCAAATAAGTACTAAAGCAAGTATTATTATGCCATAATGTAGTAGAAGGACTTTTACCTTTAGGACTCCTGTTTGCCTAGAAGGAAACATCCAGAACCAGAAGCGAACTCTACAGACCCCAAGACTAGCTGGGAAGAATTTGGTGGTAGTTATCCTTGCTCTGTTTCCTTCCTTCTGGGCAGATGAGTTGACATACAAAAAACTCTGTCCTCTACCTTAAAAAAAAAGATAAAAAACATTCAGAGTTTTTGAATACTATTTGATGCTTTAGTTTATAGGCATTTTTATAAACACAGATACTAGTATTTTTTTTTTCTTTTTATCACATACATGTACACCATACCATGGTTGTATGGAGACCTTTCTTGCCAATGCTTTGTGTATTTCACAAAATATCAGAATGACTTGGGTTGGAAGGGCCCTTAAAAATCATCTACTTCCAGCCCTATGCCACGGGCAGAGATGCCAGTCACTTCCCAGGATGGGGCAACGACAGCTTTTGCACAATTTTTCCAGTGTCTTGCTACCTTCTTAGTAAAGAATTTAATTTCCTAATTTCTAATCTAGGTCTCCCTCTTTTGGTATAAAAATATGTTCCCTGTCCTAATTGTCCCTTGTGCTAAACAGAATCACAGAATAACCTGACTTGGAAGAGATGCACAAGGATCATCAAAGTCCAGCTCCTGGCCCTGCAGACACCCCAAGTGTGACATCCCAAGTGTGACACCCCAAGTGTCACACTCTGTGACTGAGAGCATTGCCCAAACACGTCTTGAGCTCTGTCAGGCTGGTGCTGTGATCACTTCCCTGGGGAGCTGTTCCAGTACCCAGCCACACCCTGGGGGAAGAACCTTTTCCTCATATCCAACCTAAACCTGATGGACTGATAGATATTTCTAAGTATTGCCAGCTGTTGGCAATTCTGACAAGCAATTCCTCTGCAGCTAACGTGAATATAACTTGCCTGGGTAATTTAAAAGCAAATTACAAATCTGGATAATTTTGTAAACACTTTGCTCTAATTTTGTTTTCCTTTTGCTTCACTTTTTATTTGTTTCTCTCACAATTGCTGGGTAATTTCACACAAACAAAGAACTAATTAAATTACAGAAACTGAAATAGAAAAACACACAAAATCTCCTTAAAAAGCCAGGGGCTAGTGGTTGTTTTGTTATAGCACTGCATCAAAGTAACAGCAAGGAAGCAAGTCAAACTACTTATTTGCAAGAAACAGCTTGCCTGGAACAGCTGCAATAGTTTCTACCTCTACCTTGTCTGTTCTGTCCCTTTCCAAGAGGAATGCACTTCCAGATTTACAGCCTGCAACATAAAGTAGTAGGAATGTCTGCACAAACTGTGATTTGTGGTAGATAAGCAGTTCCCTCATGATCAGGGGAGCAGCTCCTGCAGCAGGTGCAGAATAAAGGAAAAGGGAGAGTAAACGAGTTGGATAGAAATGGCTACAGCCACTCATGATACAGTATCTCTATTGATTTTGAAAATACAAAACACCAAAAAAAAAAAAAAAAAGAGAGTCAAAACCTGGAGATGATGCTGCTCATAAACCCAAGAGAAAAACAGCAGAAATTTTGATACTTCTAGATTGAATATTAACTATACTTTGATGATTAGATGGAAATTAAGATAGGGGTTCTAACCATTAAGGCTTCTGGAAAGAAAATTAGCTACTTAAATAGAGATTGGTACATTTGTGATGGAAATTAATATCCCATCCAGATATATTGTATAATATAAAGAATATATTATTTAATATTTATGTAATACAACATATAATTAAGCTTACTACATAACACAGATTACTTTAATTGCCTATCAATATATTTCATTCTCCTGACAAGCAACAAGCATTGTGGTAGCAGTTTGTCAGAAATATCTTGGGAAGAACTCCTATAATAACATTTCTGGCAAGCCAGTGTCAGGGAGGTAAGTTAGATCAAGGTAGGAGCCTCAAGCATTTCACACACACCCCCACACTGCTCCTCATCCTGCATATGGTTGCATGTTTTTATAAAATTAATTAGGATGATAGCACACTCCAGGAAAAGTAGGTTATTTAAAATACTGACGAAGAAAAGTGTATTACTATAGCCAGTTACAATTTCAGAGAATTCATCTTTTAATGTCAGAAGCTGACATTATGCAGCTGAAATTTGTTATTAGAGTTGAATACAAAGGAATAGTATTATTTCAGTTGCAAGAAACCTAAAACAATCATCCAGTCCAACTGGCTTCTCAGTTCAGGGCTGCCCAAGATGAAGCACGTTGTTAAGGGCATTGTCCAAATGCCTCCTAAACACTGAGAGGCTGGGGGAACTGAACTCCTCTAGGAAGCCTGTTCCAGAGTTTGCCCTCCCTACTGGTAAATAAATGCTTTCTAATGTCCAGTCTGATCCTTTCCTGCCACAGCTTTGAACCATTCCCATGTATCAGCTGATCACACTGAGATGTGCTGTTATCTTGGCACTGATCTACATTTTTTGTAGGTTTTTTTTTAAATTCAGTGTATATTTTATTTTCCCAGAAGTGATGTAGTACGCATGGCAATACCTGGTGTGTGGTCAGTATGAGGATCTGTTTGCCCTGTGACAGCACTGTTGCTAATATTCCAGTCAAAATCATCAGTAGTGTCTTGTGTTAATCCACATGCAGTTGTCCACTCTTGATCTTGTGTTTCAAAGTTACAGCTTCCAGGAATACTTGTGTAGTAACCTGAAAATACAGCAAAAAGTCAATTATTATCCCAGCTCTACATAAAGGTGCTATAGTTGCACACTAAAAATGGAAATGGAAAGGACTCTGTATGGCTAATACTGTGATCCCCTGAATTCCATGCATGGACATGAATAACGTGATAGTTTATGAGGAAAGGAAAAACTCATTCTTCACTTTAAGAGCAGGCATAAACTTTATTACAGATGAATGCCCGTGACAAACCAATGAGTTCACCAAATTTAGTTCTTATCCAAGATAAAAGGAAAGAATGATTTCCAGACAATTAGCTAGCAAAACTGGACTACCCTTCCACAGTGGCTTTTTTCATAAGCATACGTTGGCCTTGTGAATATTATGTCTGATGGCAGCTCTATGATGAGAGATATGTTCTAGTGATTAGGATGCTCATTGACTAAATTCAGGAGCTCTGAGTCAAACTGCTCATTTCTAACTTTGCTGCATCAGGTTACTTTGGAAAATTAATCAACATAATGATACAAATGGTGTGGTACAGATGAATCAAATAGCACCACAATCTCTTCTGTTGGCTCCAAAACCTCTTTTCCTTAGTTATAAAGCAGAGGCAGCTACACAATTGCTGAGTGTGAGTACAGACAATACCTGTGAGAAGACTTTGGAAAAATGTTACAAACTATTAAACATCACAATCCGCCATGTATTTTAGATACAAGTCTGACTGTGACTGCTCAGACTGGGTTTGAGGATTTAGACTATGGTCCTTTATCTAGAAATATTCTGCAATATTAAACCACAACTATTTATGTGTCATTGTCCAGGTATAAAGGATATGATATAGATAAAAATAATATAATTTAATTATCTCCTAGTAATCTGTTTTGGTTTTTTTCCTATTTTCTACTTTGATCCTAAAAGAAACACTGAGGCCATTTTTTATGAAAATATCATTATCATAAAACTGCTTGTGACCAAGGTCTGCACACACCAAGTAAGCCTGTGGACTTTTGTTCTCTGTAAAAAAAAGTGTCACCTTAGTTAAATATATAAGAAAAATATCTTAAAAGATGTATAATTTTGATCCAATATAGGTTATTCACTGGAACAAAATTCTGTATGCTAGGGGGAGAATTTGTACTGTCCTGTGATGCACTTACTGTACTGCAAGGACTGAAGTGTCTCTCCTAAGCACAGGCTGAGGGAGCTGGGACTGTTCAGGCTAGACATGAGAAGGCTCACTTGGATTTTTTCAGTGTATGCAGAACTTTCTGGGATGGTTTAAAGAAGCAAAAGACAGACTCTCCTCAGTGGTGCCCAGTGTCAGGACAAGAGACAACAGGGACAGATAGAGGAATCCATTTTTAAAGCTAAAAAACCACCTTTTTTAACTGGCAAAACTAATATAAGTTGCCTAGAAAAATTTTGGTGTCTCCATTTTTGGAGGTATTCAAACCCTGGGTGGCAGAGCCCTGTGGAACCTATTGCAGTGAATTGCTGTTTGAAGCAGGAAGTTGAATTAGATGATGTCCAGAAGTGCCTTCCCACCTCAACCCTTCTGTGATTTTGCTAGTGCTGGTCAAATGCAGTGAGCATCTGCATTGGCAGTGTATAAAAAACATCATGTAAGCCTAATAAAGTCCTAACTTCAATAATAAAACAAACTCACACACAGGTAGAACAAAGAGAACCCATTATTTAAAAAAAGAAAGTACATTTTCTTGTTCATCTCTAAGAAAATCATAGTCCAAATCCATTTAGGATTTATACTAGTCATAATAGAATACCTGACTTCAGATTTTTTACCCTAATATATTAACAGTGCATTCTGAAGGCAATTATTAATAAATATTTATGAACAGTACTTACTGGGTTGACAAAGCCACGTGACCTATCTGCACCTGCTGGGTGGATTTTTTTATGGGTAAGCATACCCTATTTCGAAGCCAGGGAAGAAAATTGCTCCATTTATTGGAAAAATTGCTTTTATTTCAATAATTCAAGCGCTCCTCTAGTTGGTTCATCAACACTGAGGTTTGCTATTAATCAAATCTGTCTGTATAGCTGCCTGCAATTCATGAAAATTGAAACTGCTTTCATGTGTGGTTTTTTCACCTCGGTACTTCAACAGCATACTGAAAGAGAATCAAAATTTTGCAAGATTGCCTGACTGGACTGAATGAAACATAGAGTAAGTAATTACCACGAGTTTATTAAAAAAAAGTCCACCAGCCTACGTGGATGGAGTTCATTTCATACAGGTTCTGTTGTAAATCCTGCATACAGGAATTGCTGCTGAGTAGATTATGGTCCATTTACTTCTTTGGAGTTACACTTGTATAAAACTACAGCAGAATGTGAAATAAGCTCAGACCTTGAGCTCAGTGCAAAGGAGAAAACTGCAGAAAAAAAAAAATGTGGCCATGACCACTTGTGATAGGACAGGTTAGGCTATGAAGGGATTTCTCTGTGCCAGTTATACTTTCTTTTTTGATTAAGCAGCTCTTATTGTCTTTTCATTAAAAAAATCAGGTTTCCATATCTAGAAGGCATTATGTACCTTTCAATGTTGTTTATTCCCATCTCTAAGATATATGCTCAGGGAAAATGTGTGTTTATTTAAATATAAGGCATCATTTGTTGGGACTAAAAATAGAGCAGACAGGGAAATATTATACCTGAGGCTTATCTGAGTATTCTGAATGCCAGATTACTGTATCTCTGCATTACACTTCGGTAGAGACAGCAAGAGTAAAGACTGATGAAAATATTTTGATATACCTACAGCCTTTCCATCGACAATAAAAAGATATTTCAGTCTATTTTTTTTAATGTGAATATGAGCAATTTTTTTTTCTCCCCTTGGAAAAGCTTTTCTTCAATATACCAAAGACGGAGTTGCTTTACTGTGATTCAAGATAATTTATAGCCTGAAATATTCCTATCTATTATCTGACTAAGAAAAGAGTCTTTCCAGAAAACACAGAACACCCTGCCCCAAGGAAGCTGCTTTATTCTTTAACAATATTTAGAGAATAAATCAAGTGTCTCCATAGTTTTCTGAATATCTTTACTGAACAGTTCACTTCGGACAATAATTCAAATTTAGTGTGTATCTATTAGGTCTGGAAAATATTACAAGGGTGAGTTTACAGAGTATTTTGATGCACTTACTTTGCCTAAAACCTGAAAAAGTATTAATACTTTATACAAGAAATACAGATTAGCTGTTTAAAATCTGTCTTGGAGTCTACTTTTTAAAACCTAGTATTTTTAAATTATTATTCGATGTAAATTTATTTCCATGAATATGATTCATAAAGTTCACTGCAACACGAAGTACTACAAGTGGTAGAGAGCAGAAATAGTGGCACTGTCTTCTGCTTTTACACTTCAGAACTGCTATTTACTTTTATGAAAGGAAGAATCTCCAAGTTAAATCTCCTATAGTGACACCTTAGCATCTCTTTTAGTAAGTATGTAGGTCTGAAGCCTGGTAAAAACATAATGTGTGTCATCCAATAAAGGGTCATTACTTTTGTAATCCTGTTCAGTTGAGCCTGTAGCATCCCCATGCAAGAAAAAAGGCCCTCAATTTTCAAGGGGTCACAAAATATTGGCTTATTTCAATGAAGTACTTTTACTTCCACAAAGGATGAACACTGAGTTGATGTGTGGATTCATTTACTCTAAAAAGTTTACTTTTGAGCATACCTGCATTATGGCAGAATTTGACGCTCCAGCTCAAAGATGAACAATTAGATAGATTACTGAGCTGCATATATGGAGTACTCAATTTTCCTACTCCAAAAGTCCAGTCCAGACTGTAATTGTAAATAAACAAAGATATGGGGCAGAAACAAAGGCACAATGCTTTACTGCTTGTAAGGCTTGAGATTCAGGCCTGAATTGGAAAGCCCATTAACTTGATCCAGACTTTCAAATGGAGCTGTGTCCTTCCATCTCAATCAGCCTCAGCAAAGAATGCCTTCAGATAAATTGTGTCTCAGTATTCATTAGGACTTAGGCAAAGATAAACAGACTCAATTTTTTCCAACTGTTCTGTAATAGAGAAATGACAGTAAAATATTTTCATAGCTCTGAGGTAAAAGCAAGAACAAACAATGAAACTATTCACACTACTCAGATCACAAAAGCACAATTCATTTGAAAGGAAAGACAAGCTTATTTTTAAATATTCACCTTTTTATGGCAGAATGATGCCTAAACATCATTTTACCTAAGTTTTGCTTGCTTAGCTTTTCCATTCAACATTGATATTTCCTTTCAACACCTTTTTACATTAATAACAAGCTTACATTTTTTCTCAAAGTTAATTTTTATTGTAACTCATTGATTTAGTTCCTCAAGTATATTTTTAATCCTCAAGCTGGTTTTGGCCTTGGTGTCAGGGTTTTTTTGAGTATTTAACCTTTGGTTTTAGTTAGTTACACTTTTGCAACTAAACCACTCTCAAATATTTTTTGCAGCAAATATCTCTGAGGATGTGAAAATATCAGACCTTTCGAGCTGGGGAAAAGGCAACCTGCTTGTGATCATCTTCTGAGTGATCATCTTTATGAACTCACCTAAACTGTGCCACAGAATTTAAAGCCATAATTTTAACTGAAAATTAGATTAATGCACAAAGAGATACTTACTGCAGTCAGCTTCGTCTGAGAGGTCTTCACAGTCTGGTTTGTAGTCACAGATGAACTGAGACTCTATGCAGTTCTTATTTCCACACACAAAATCAGTGAGGGCAGGGCATTCCCTGGGATTCTCTCCAACTGAAACCAACAGGACATTTAAATCAATTTTGCAATTAAATCAAAGGATGCTCTCTTTAATTTGTTAACTATTATACATCATGGCTTTAGGGTTTTACTGCTTCCAACAGATTTTATTTGGTCTCACTCTTTTAATTTTGCATTATGTATTTCTAGACTACTGTATTTGCCTTGCCCAAAGCTTCAAAGGTAGGATGTTTTGGCTGGGAGAAAATTCAGTTTGTTGTGGACATTCTATAAAAAAAAGGTGTTCTGTGAGCTGTTGAAAAGTAGACAGGCAAAAGGCTTTATTCTGTTCATACTTATATTTTTTGCAAACATTTTGAACTGAGGAAAACCACTGTTATACACATTTGAATAATAAATAAACTTTTAGAGCCTTTATAAGACATTTACCCTTTTTTTGAAGAGTTTAGACAAACTTCTGCTCTGAATGTGAGAACTGCTGAGAAATTTCTATTAGGGTATTTAATATACAAATCTGTTTTACAATGACGAGTGTTCATCTCTGAAGGTGAGTGAAAATAATCTCATAAAATGAGAGTAATTTAGTAACTTGCACGTAAAACATTAGGTTCAAATCCAGAGTACTGAGATTCAGTCATCCCTGGACTGTAAGACTAAAAAGCAACTTACATAAGTTATTTTTTAGTTCAGCGCACTGTGTGCATAATTTCAGTCAACAGTAATTGAAGCAGTTCTGATAACCCCAAATGCAACACTTCAAAAAGCACTCTGATAACCTTAGATTGCCTTTCAGTCTAGAGCTTCAAGTTGTGCAAAAAGACGTTTAGGAGAATTTATTTTGATTATATTCATTGCAATGTGTTTCATTTTTTCCTTCAAACATGACATATTGTTAAACACAGTCTGATCAGAACACCATGATATTTACCTTTGTGCAGGCCCATATTTCCAGAGGAGTTGTTATTGTTGTCAGGGTATTAATGTCCTCAAATAGTGGTACTTACTGAATTTTACAGACTGAGGAACTGCATTCTTATTGAAGCAGAATAGGAAAAGAGAACTAAACTTTTGTCAACATGTACTCAAAGTCATATTAAACAGAGTGACAATACAGCAATAAAATGTAATCAATATATTTTAAATGGATAGTAAAAAAAAAAAATCACTGCCAACATTGGTTACTTGGGTTACATGCAAAACCTCTATACTTAGATTTTCAGCTTTGAAATACAGAAGCCCATGTGCACTGACATATCAAAAAATAATCTTTCCAAATTGATATCTGTCTCATTATTTTGTTTTTTAATTTTTCACTGTCAGTTTGATCTGATTAGTCACCACAAACAAATTGTGATGAATGCCATAAATACATGAAAAGCTATGGCTGCTTTTTACAGACAATCCATGTGGCAGAGCGCCATTAGCAGAGGAGCAGAGTCCTGAGAAAAAAATTGACTGAGACATTTGTGATGGTCAAGGCAGTTTTCACACTCATCCAAAATGATGTGATAAAACCTGATTGAGGGTACCACCAAAAATTCATTAGTATGGCTCATCCTAAATTCTGGACAGCCACATAAGAGTTGAGGTTGGCAGAGTCCTCTCAAGACCTCTCTAGTGCAACCCACTGCTTCAGCCACCTCTGGTACAGCAGGTTGTGAGAGACCATGTCCAGCTGGGTTTTTGGATAATATCAATGGGTGGAGACTCAACAACCTCTTTGAACAACCACTTGTGTTGGGTGACAGTAAAGTGGATTATTGTGCTCACATGAAGATTCCTGGTTTCTGGATTCGCGCCCATTGCCTTCTGTCAGCAGTCACTTTTGAGAAGAATCTAAAGCCCTTATCTCCACTCCCTCCTCTGCACTGGAAAATTAAGCTACTTCTTTAAGTCATTCAATGGCTTAAATAATGACAGAAATTAGGTAATTGCAGATCCATTAGCATACAGTAATTTTCAGTGCATATGAAAGGGTTACATTATCACCATACAGGGGAGTGACTTTTGAAAATCCATGGCTTTGTGACTGATCATATCCCACACCATTACCTAGACAGAGCAATGTTATGTTATGTTACTCCATCATTTATATTCAGCACTTAATTACAGTTGTTCTTTTTTTTAAAAACAAGCAACTTTATAGTACTTCAAACATACCATAAACCAGCATTTAATAATGTTATTCTAAAATAATGTGATGCCAACACAGACATAACGAAATTTTTTTTCTCAACAGGTGTGAATGTGATAAACACAAATTTACACATTTATGAATTTTATCTGTTTGGAGTAAGACCTTTTCATACGTAATTTTTAGGGATATCAGGTTACATTTATAATAATGATGGTTTTTCTGCTACAGTCATTGGCAGAGAGAAATAAAATCCCTTTTTAAATCAACATACTGGCATTAGCATTGCACAGTCTTACCAAATATTCTAAACTCTATTTGGAATTACAGCATAAAAAAATTAGCTTTCCATTGTACACTCATTCTGGCTAAAACTCCTACAGCAGCTAAGAATTAAATCAGAACAAGAAATACGGTGCAACTTAACCGGAAAATGCAACTTCAATGTCCCAAACAAAAAATGAAACTTCTAAGCTATGACTTCTCTGTGAACTTGTCTTTGGCTTTGAGTTTGCTGAAGACAAAGTTCACACAGAAGTCATGGCTTAGAGGTTTAATTTTTACAAGATATTATTCAAGTATAATATTAAAAAATCAATTTAATCAGAAAAAATACACTGAAGAACATATGGGAAAATATGTCAGAAACTACTTTAAACAAAGAAAAAGAGAGGACATTTAGAATATTATCTTACCCATTTTTAATTTTTGCCCTCAAAATTACAGGGTGGAAACCTGAATTTGTGTCTATCAGTACTGAATTTGGAGAACAGTAATCTAATGTCACTCCAGAGAGTTTTAATATAAAGCAAAACAATATCACCTAATAAACAGCTTTATTTTAAAGCTGAAATTGCAGATAAAATGAGAAATTTTCATTAAGTTTTATTTCTTTGTGCGTGTTGGTTGTGTTGGGACTGATTTAAAAACATACAGCTTTTCATCTGATCATATTTCTCATCTGTACTTTGGTGATTTTGTGGTGACAGTAAGTAGAATGATAACATGTATTGGAGGATGGTTGATTATATATAGCACATAATATTATATTTTTTCCAATAATCTAGCTCACAACATTCCATGAAAAGCCAAACATACAGAAAAGCTATTTCTAAGCAGAAAAAATGTGAAAAAATATGCCACATTTTGTTTCTTGCCTCTTTCTCAAGAAACCTGTAAGGAAAAAGAAGCTTCTAATTATGAATACTCGCCAAACAAATTAAGACAAAGATTATGACGAAAAAAGTTATTGGTTGTACTTTGCTTACTGTGTTGCTCTGAAGTTATCTTTGAGCGGCTACAACATTAAAATGGATGAGCGAACTACAGCAAGTAAAAGAAAGAGCTGATGCCATGTATGGAAATGTCAGAGGTGTAAAGGAGCGAAATATCCACAAATGTGGACTTTTCACAAAATGGGAATGAGTGGAATTACAGGGAGTTGAAATGTTTTTGATACATACTAACCTCATTTCTTAATATGCTATGAAAAATTTGCGGAGAAGTATGATGTCCAAAATAAAAAGATTTCATTGTAATTTAAGAAAACTATTGACCAGAAAGTATCCTGGACTTAATGAAAAAGCCATAAATGCTGTTTTTTGACCTGACTTTCTTCCAAATCTTTGGTTTAACTCCTAAACTGAACAATTAAAAGTTTATTCAGCTCTAGACATAATTTTACATAATGGAAAATACCCTTACAGATATAGAGTGTTGGTCTACAGGCATAGCATGAGTGATGGAGGAATGGATCAGAGATACAACAAGAGGTGGTAGGGAGTGGGAACCATTTGGTTTATATTTTGGTTTTTTAATGAGAACAGAAGCTCCAACTAAATCTACTAATTTCCAGCGCTCTTGGACATTTCTTGGACTAGTAATTTTTGTTTTGCATTATGTTTTGTTCTTTATTCTTCTCCAGTTACTCAGTCCAAAGATCTGAATACTATATAAGATATGTTGCAGGTCAAAAGGCCACAATCTATTCCTTTTCCAGAAAAAAACCATTAGAGGCAGCAAAAAAATCACACCAAAATAAAATGATATAGTACATAACACAAGCACAGATAAGAATTGAATAGCTTGTGATAACAACCAGCCCTTAGAGCAGCATAGAAATAACTAGATTAACAAGAATCAATGGAGTAATTAAACCAGTTATTTTCTCATAGATCAAAGATATCTGGGAGCAGCACATATACCCTTATAAATAACTTTTTCCCTTACATTAAATACTTGGTGATTAGATTTTTATTAATTAAAAAAACCCAAAACCAAAAACAAACAACAAAAGTAATCTATTGTTATGGTATGGAAAAATTATAATGTTTTATTGTGCCTCTTTATTTGGTTTTCTGCTCAGAATTGAAGCTTTTCCAAAAAACCAGGACAACACAAGAAACTAACACAAGACATATTGTAGATGTAGCTAATGACTGCATGTTATGCAAATCCCTTCACCAAATGAAATGGCAGTACTTGAAAAGGAAAAAGCATATACAGGATATCACTTTTCAGTTCAGTACAATTTTGTATTGATGCAGCAAAGAGCCATATAATCTTCTAAGTAGTTTTTAAAAGGCCAATAGAGCTGGCTTGGCTTCTGGATCACTAAACCCTACAAAATAAGCATATTAATGATGGTTGCCACAGAACCTGCATTTACATACACTTGCTTTCCTTTCTACATATTTTATTCTGAACAATGCAATTCTGAGAATACCAGCAAAGATCTTCCCCAGCAAGGATACCTGTGTGTGTTTGTGTACACGTAGAAAGCCCACAAGTGCACATCATGCACATCACAAATAAATGTGGCTCTGTTGCAGACACAGCACAAGCTTGCAGCTATCTTCATTTTATACCCATCTCCAGTATATGTTATCTGTGGAAGGTTAACCCATATAATGGACACAGAATTTATAGACATGACAAAATTCGTTTGGAGATAGCTGATAAATGAAGCATTATCACCTGAGACTTTTTCGCCCACCCAATTACCAGGAAAGCCCTGACTATGAAAGAACTCACGAAACCATTCTTTCCTTTAAGGTTGCAACTAGAGGACAGCAACAGGTCAGTGACTATTTCTCTGACTCTCTGAGTACAAGAGCTTACTTGTACCAATGTTTAGTAAGATGTAAACATTCTTGTGATATCCATCACATCTAAAACCACAGAAAGAACCAGACAGGTTGAATATCAGTCCTGTAGGCTATAGTTCCTTATTGTTTGAAACAAAATGGATAAGGCAAAAAATCTTTAAGTTCAATAGATAGCACTAAATATCATAGATTTGGTGACGCAGAGTAAATGACTTATCACAAAAGAAGTGATTGATCACACAGGAAGAGATGCTCTAGTATTACAACACTAAAGACACAGGTTGTCAGAGGTTGTGTTTGGCCAACGCTTTGTGCTTTTGAAAGGCATAGGGTGAATTCCAAATTACTATGACTCCTAAAGGCAGCAGTGAAGAAGACCTTGAGCTGTTTTGGAAAGCAGGGTGTACCTCAGGTTCAAGTGCACTGAGCTGCTGTTTTGCAAGAGTCTCATTTCTGCTCTCCATGAGAAATGCATGCACTCACTCAACAGTACACCACCACCATGTCAGCAATATGAAATGAAACATAACATACAATGTATACTCAATTGAAATGAGCCTTCTTTCCCCACTATTTTTCTTTTTAGAAGTTATGGTCCTTCCTGAGTAGAAAAGTTTTCAAATTAAAGTTGAAAATTCACCTCTATTTTTTGTTGTTTAAATTGTGTTGTTTCATGGGAGTTCTTAAACCACTTCTCTCCTGTCTTTTAAAACACTTGAGATATAAGAATAATAAAAGATTAAAAAATTAAAAACATCTTGTTGAAAATATAATTCAATTAAAGGAAATTAAGTTTGTGAGTTTCACCCTTTGTTTAAAGTGGAATTTATGAAATACACAGTCTTGGAAGGTTTCATTACTCAACTGTACTCTGAGATTCAGAAATTATGAAACACAATTTTCATCAAGTTTTTCATTTGCTTACCAAAACTTCTCAGTATTCTTTATGCATGACTTTTTATAGAATATTAGAATTGTATTAGCAAACTCATCAATAATGCTTCTCTCCATGAATGACCTTGGAAATGCATTGCAAGGAAAACTAGATGAAAAGTTTCTGCTCAAGCAAGATAGATGTAATTTCAAATGGTGTTCTTTCATAATTTCAAAACCATAGAGAATTCTCCTCATGGAATAGATCGCTCAAAAGGCCAGATTTAATTCAAAGGTATGTTTTGAGTCCAACATAAACAGTAGATCTAACAAATTATATTGACTCTTAGGAGAGACTCTGACCTGTAGACAAAAAATTCTGCCAAAGGACTTCCCAAAGCTGTTCAAAGCAAGCAGTACTGTGCCTAAGGCCCCCGACAACCTGGAAGAATAAAAAATTTATTCACAGTTCTGGAAATGCAGAACTGGCTCTGGCTCAAGCAATACAAAAGATAAGAAAATTCTCTTTAACTTCTAGTGCTGATACCATGGAGTATATAAATCCACAGGAGACAAGGACAGAAGCTTTTATATTTGATAAAGACTGAAAGACCAGCTTTGGCATACAGTGCATCAGCAGGATAAGGAGCTCATACTCAGAGTACTCTTATATAGGGATCTACCCTATTTTGCTTATTACCAAAGAACACACGGGTGAGAAGCACAGGAGACTGAGCAATGAGGGTCTGGTTGTTCTAGGCTTTATCTCTTTGGAATCTGCAAGTGGTAAAAGAAAGGGAGAAGTGGAAACAAGGCAAAAATCATGAGATGCTTTTGCAGAAAATCCTCTTTCTCAGTAATTATGGACATGTTCAACCAGATGAAAGTATCTCCTGAAACAATTTGACATGAGATCTCTACTCCTTGGTCCTTTTTCCCCTCCCTGTCTGTCCTCTATCCAAATTCCAGTGTAGAGTTACATTGCACCTCAGAAAGTTCAAATGAATAGATTACTTTCAGAGCTTTTCAATAGTATCTACACTGAAAGTGACTCAAACTATTGCTTCCACTGTGATGCAGAATCAAACAAAATGACTCAATCTCAGCACTCTCCAGTTATGACAGATATCTTAGAAACATTTAACATGGATATTTTATTTTTTTAACATGGACTTGTCTTAATGTGGCCCACAGGGACTGTTGTGACAGACCAATGGAGTAGAGCACACAGTGAAAACTGCAATTATCTGCAGCAAGGAGACACTTCCTCAGCTGAGTGCTCTCCCTGCCTCTGCAGCATTGTCATTAGATGTGAAATTCATCTTGGGTGTCACCTTGCACAGAGGTGTACGATGGGTTACCTGCAGTTTGGCTGTCCTGGAAGGGTGCCCACTTTTAGAGTCATTTTACATGCAAATGAACTCAGGCTGGGACAGGGGTCATTCTTCTAGTACCATCTCTACAGACAAAGATTGTAAGTTAAAAAAAAAAAAAGATGGAAAGTCCTTTTACTTCCACCCTGTATATTTTAGTAGCCATAAAAAGCCTTCTATTTTGGCCCATTTGAAATAGGTGAAGTCAAAAAATCTATCACTAGATATGAAGAGTCATCGATATGTGAAGTAAATGTCAAAATGATGAGATTTTAATTTTATGCTGAAAATCTGAGTTTACAGCCATGTGCTAGCAAACTAAATTATCTTTGGAGTCAGCAACTCTTCTTCAAAAGTTTAATAAGATAAACAGAAACCTAAAATGCCACTGAGGTCTCTTCATGAAAAATGAGGTAAAAGTTATTTCTTGTTTCTCATATTCAAAATCTGTGGCATTCCTAATACATCTCTGAGAGCTGCAAAGAGGTGGTGAACAAACCTTTTGGTTAAGCTCATGCATTTTTTACATTAGCAGAAACAGAACTCCTAGTTTACAGGTATGTCAATGACTTCTGAACAATGCAGTAAAACCGAGACAATTCTGTGGTTTTCAAGCTGGTGCCATGTTTCCCTTTATTCCATTTTAATTTTTTTTTTCAAAGAAGGCTGCCAAATGCAATTCCTTCCCCAAATCAAGACTGTACCATGTTTCCCCTTTTGCAAAATCAATTTATATTTTTCAAACATTTCTAGAAAGTCTTAATATTCAATGCAGTTTAAACATTTCTTCATAACAGGACTTGTGCAGTAATTCACATCTTCCCCCAGTGTAACTGGCAGCCCTGGCAAGCTGGGTTGAGGGAATTTCCTCCCCATCTGTCCTCGCACACTGCCTGCCTCACTGAGTCCTTCCTACAAGGGCATACAGAAGGAGTATCCTCTGAAAGGCTCCTGTGGCTGACCTTCACATTGCCAAAAGGGAGATTTTTTTCTTGTCTAGAACCAAATTGTGCATATCTGTACCCTCTGCTGAGTGTAATGAGATCTGAGTTCAGTAAATTTTTCCCTCAAATGGTAGAGTACGTTCATGCTAATGTATGTTACACTAAGCCACATTAAGTTAAAGATGCCAAAATTTCTACACTTCTCAAAATGAGCTTTCTTTCTCTGTAATGAAGAATTTTCAACATGTAGCAGAAAATTTTAAATTGATAGCTCACAATGAAATCAAAGACTAATTTCCTTGTAAAGGCAAAATCCAAATATTAGACTAACAAAAAATTTATCGTTGATTTTAGCACATTTACTGAGAAGTTCTAGCCAGGTCATGTGATTCCAGTGCCCCCTGTCAAAACACCCTGACATTGACCTACTTATAAAAACAAGAGAAAGACATCATGAAGCATTAAAATGTTTGAAGGGGGAAAAAAAAGAAAATTAAAAAAACTGGGCATACATTCTGTCTGAACATCAGTGAATATCCTTAGTGACTAGTTTAGGTCCGGCAGCTTTCTCTGTCTGAATTCCCTTCCCTCTCACTTCAGGGCCAGATTTGCACTGAATTCTTCTATTATCAGAGTTTGAACTTCTCTCAAGTGTTTGAGAAGAAGGAACTAAATTCTCCACTAAACATAAAGCTTTGCATGATACATAGCTGAGGATTCAAAGCAAACACTGGCTTGTTTTAAAAACAAAAAAAGCTGGCCTAGATACACAAACACAAGGATGTTTTAGTTATTGTCTCTCTGATCTGTAAAGCTAGGATGGAATTCTAATGAGAAAGTATTTTTTCTACTAAGGCTTTCAAAGCTTCTTGTTTATGAGAGCATGGAAGTAAAGTTGTTCAAAGGATTCCAGTACCTTCACCTATGGTCTTTGCCATAAACAGTAGGTGAGAAGGAACACAAATATGTGGGGAGGAATACAAATATATGAGGAGAAAGGCAAAGAAAGAGTTTACCACCAGGAAAGCAAGCTTTATTATATTTTAAGGAAAATTTCTGTTCAGCTCAATTTGGTGAAGCAATTTCCTATTAATAGATTGTGGAATTTTTACTTTTCTTTCTTTTATAAACTAAGTATAATTGTAACATTAGAAGAATAGGTTGTGGAGCCTGATTCCAAAGAGTCAACTGATAAAGATCACTGGAGCTGTAATGGTTCTGTTTTATTCCTGGATTTCGATGGCACTGAATTCCCAGATTATGAAAAATTATATAAATCAACTAAATAGCAAAATGTTCTAGAAATTTCTGTCAGATTTTAATTCAGAGTTATGACTCTCATATTTTCATTTAGCTTCCCTTGTTAGTTTTTCAGGTGGTGCCCTGGGATGCCCAAATCTGTATATATGATGTGGCTGAGTCATGTACATGTCCATGCTTATCCTAGCTGTTGTGCATTTGAGAGTTCAAAATTCCTTTGCTTTAAGTTACAGGCACACAGAAATGAGACTTCTGGTAACAGCATGCCTGAGAAGCTGTGCTCTTGATTCACTATTATATGACAGAGAGCCATCAGCTGGCAAAGCAGATCAATAATGCTTGAAGTGCTCCTTAATGAGAGCAGACCACATTATCACAAAGTTAAATCTCCTAAGGGTAAAAAATGAATTTATCAGTAGGGATTATTCTGCATGACCCTCATAGATATTTTACTTTTTTACTAAGGCAAAAATGGAGACATTTTGTTTCCAGCCTGCAAATAACCTCATGCATGGTCAAAGTCAATTATTAAAAAGCACAAGAAATTATGACAATAAACTCCATTCAGGTCACATAGTCTCAATAAAGTTGTATAAAGAACTATTGTACAAGAAAGTGAAAAAAAAATCAATACATCAGCTAATTTAAGAACAAATTTTTTTTAGCTGTGATGTAATTTCACTATTTTTTATATTTTTTAAAAATTTAACCTGTAAAATAAAATGTATCAGATTTGGAATTTAACCTATTGTTGTTTCCAGAACACTGCTTACCCTCTCAAAACCAACTCTTTTATATCTTTGTTTTATTCTATCTTTGACAACATTTCCTAGAGCTCATATTTGCAATAAACCCACAGTTTCTTCTTGTCCTTCACTTCCACAGAAATTAGTGAGACCTGATGCAAATGACCCTTGAAGGAAAGAGCCTGAGAAGTTCAGATCATAACAGAGTCATTTGTAGTGTTCTAGTGATAAAGAAACTTTTGAAAAATTAATTTTTAAAAGGAAATAGTGAATAGATTCTCTGTAATAAGTTGAAAATCCTCATATAAAATGAGCTATGAAAATCACAGCTATGTAAGTGAAGAGAAAAGAATCCACCTCAGTGCAGATACTCTTATGGTGTGTACAGCTTATAATGTACTGTATGGAAACAAGCTGAAGGAAAATACATGTAAAATACAGTAAGTATTTAGATATATTAAACAATTATATACTGCAGAAAACTGATCTAATATTCACATGTAAAATATCACATGGGCTGCCTCTCTCTTGCCTTTTCACTGTCTCAACTTGAGTACATAATTTCTGCAAAGAGGCAATTGTTCATTTGTGCTGACTGTAAACCACGTTCCAGGAATATCATTCAGCGGCTTCCAAAAGGACAGTCTGTGAGGAGGAGGCTATCCCAAAATATTTGAAAGCCCCAGAATTGCTTTTACATTAGTTTTCACCACTAAATGCTGTCTGCTGAGAAGCAGCTAAATATTACATGATTTTTTTTTCCCCATGCAATTTAAGGCAGTCTCATTTCAACATCATTCTGTTTATTTTAAACTTGTTTACAAGTTTTAATTATTTTCAATCTCCTAGTTTTTTTCTGTGCATGCTATATTCCACTCTTTATGTAATTAACACATCCAGAATAACCATAATACATAATATTTTAGTTTAACAAAATAAGACCAAGTAGAAAATACAAATGCAGCTTCAGCTGTCCTAGAGGGCCCTTGCTGTATGTCCAGCCCAGCAATTCTACAGCAACCAACACAGTACATGGGAAAGTGCTGTAAATCAGGACAATTTGTTGATCAGAAACCCCTGTCCCCCATCTGGTTTGTATGCTGCTCTTCTTTTTGAGTTTGGCCACAGTAAGATTGTGTTTGCTGACTTTTAGCTTTGTTACGACAGACACAATAAAACTGTGAACTCTGTGCTGCAAAAAACACAACCTGTACATGACATGCTTTCTCTATTCTGAATGCCTCAGGCTTGGGTCAGGTGGGAAATGTTATTGTTGAGAAACTGGCAAAATGTATTTTGCTTGTTTGTTTTACACAGGTAAAGAATCAATAACAGCAAGACCGAGAAAGGTCAGACCAGGCTCCTTCGTGTCATCATGCCAACAGGAAGGTCAGCATACCGAAAGTCTTGAGAAAATTAAGCAAGCGGGTATAAACTTGTGGAGTAGGAGGCAAAAAATCATATGCAGAGTGCAGAGCTGATGTGAAAGGCGCTAAATAATTCACTTTTAACATTGGTTTGAGGCTAAGTATCCTCTTACAGATAAGAGGGTAGAGCTGGGATGAGATGTGATGGGATGTGGGTTGTTTTTTAGGTTTTGTTTGGGTTTTTTTTCTCATTTTACAGGCATGCATTTTCACAGATGCACACAGATACAGCTGAAGAGCTAACAAATGATGGGCCACTGATTCTGCTGGAAAGCAGAGCCATAAGCACAAACACATTCCCAGAGGACACATACACCTAAACTTTAATGATAACCCTACTGAACCTAGCACACACTACCAGAGACGCTGTAAGGAAATGATTCCCGAGTGTATAAAGACTGTCCCCTATTAGAGTGCAAAAGCAAGTGACAACTCTATAAAGGATCAGCATCTTGGGTCTACAACTTTCCTAAATCAATCTTTAAAAAAATTGTATTGCAAATTGAGCTTCAATTGTACATATCAAACTTCCATGAGAAAAGCCTCCTCTGAATCATCCATCTTCATAAACCATAATTTTCTGAAAAATGCACAAGAATATGACTGTGCTGAAGCTGTATGTGAAAGCAGTTGGATCACTTGGTGCAACTGCCTTCCCAACAGAGCTTCTTCCTGAAGCAGTGCTGTAAAACAAATAGTTGCTATAAAGTAATATAGCAAGTTACTTTCTGAACTGTTTCACTGCTAAGATATTTTAATGCAAGACTTGTTATCAAACACTGTTAACATTCAGATTTGCAGGGTAATAGACTAAAACCAGTGTAAATTTCAGCAATCTTAACATTTTAAGAGATTGAGGTTCCTTTATATGACAGCTTTACAAATCCTTATTGAAACAATTTCCTTCCCTGCAATAACTCTGGAATATTTCCAGTCATGCTGACATGATATAATTTTTCATATAATATGTGGACTTCAGAGAAATATTTTTATACTATATTAAGCTATGTTGATACCATCTTTATGAACTTAAAAAAGATATTACCTTTTCATTAAGAAAATAAACTCTACTGTTTTTATTTTCTGAATATCTCCATGAATCTGACTGTGAAATGAATTGTCTTTGTAGCTCCAAAACAGAACAGAATCCCAGAAATGTGGTTTAACTAGACTCCACTGACATGAATTAATAGATGTGAACACAACTGGCAACAAATTGCAAGAGAGACCAGGATCCACTTTGTTATTCAAGATGATAGATATTGACTTATCATCTCCTACCAGGGCATCCTTACCTATCTACCTTTGTTTTTTGGAGAACAGCCACATGCACAGCAATGAGGACCATGAAACACTTTGAAAAGGGGTTCACTAATGTTCACGTGCTTCATAGAGATTTTAAGAATACATCTGCCTTAGAGTTTTATCAAAGTGCAGTTCTGAAGAGGGTTCCAGATTGTATCACGTTCCTGTTCTTTGAATTATACAACAATTTCTGAATGTAAACCCTTCATTTTTAGATGAAACTAGGGTGTTCTTCAGAAATTCATTTTTCATGCTTCAGTTGATGATGGGCATCCAGTCTATGGCAGGAGATTAAAGCTTGCTCAAACAACTACCACAAAACTCATACAGTGTTGATATGTGGCATCAGCACCTCATTTAACAAAATCACTTATGTTGTGTCACACTGTTTCCTACAAGACATAAAGGCCACCTACTTTCCATTATAAAGCCATGATCTACCTACTCAGTACTTATCTTCTTGGGTTTAGGGGTTTCTTTTGCCATTGTTTGTTTGGTGGTTTGGTGGGGTTTTTTTGGTGGGGTTTTTTTGGTAGGTTTTTTTTTGCTTTTTGTTGTTGTTGTTGTAGTTCTTGCTGTTGCTTTTGTTGTTTTTAATAAGGGCAAACTTTTTTCTTATTTTAGCCTACATCCACAGAGATATGAATTAAATAGAGTATCCTGTGAAGGAGTCAAAAGTTTTATTTTGCTGACCTTAACACTTCAACTGAACTAGGAAAAAGAATATTGATAAAGGTTCATTTGTAGTCTCCACTTATTTTTATGGCAAGAGACTTTAAAATATAACACAGAGGCTACAGGTTTCATATAATATAATCTGACACAATTTATATGAAATTGTTATATACAACATCACAGACTCAAGAACTTACCAATGGATTGAGGAAGGAAAGTTCCTACTCAAAACAAAATAAATAAAGGAAACAAAACCTTAGTAATTTCTTGGATTTATCTGACATAATTTAGTGTGAGAACACCACACAGATGCATGTGCAGAAAAGAATATTAAAGTTATAAGAGCAGAAACAATTTATTCATAACTGATTTTATGAGCAGTGAAGTTATGATGATAACAGTAAAATGATGATGTATTTAAAAACAAACAAGAACTTCCTACATCTCATGTAGCACCCATCTAGAAACTTTCCACTTGAACTTACTTGTGGTGCAGTTGTGGAACTCTATGTCATCTATTGCTGCTCCTCCTCCCAGGTCTCTGGTACGAATGCCTTCAAAGATAATTTCAAAATTCCTTAGCTTCCCCAGGTGTAACTTGACTTTGTTCCATTTGTTATCATGAGTTCCTGATTCACTCCATATTTTCACAATCCCATCATCAGTCTGAAATTTGAATAAATTATACATAGTAAGATACATGCAAGTATGGATTATCAAACTCAAGTTTTGGGGAAAAAACCCAAACCAAACAAAACAGAAAGAAGACTTGAAGACGCCCATGCAGTTGTGTAAGGAATCAGCAAATGGATTATTTGCTAAGATATAGGAAAGGTAGTGAAATTACATGAGTACTGAGCAAATAACAACCATCAACAGCATATAAAATCTCAGTAGAGAAATTACTTTGTGTGTGATTGAACTGCAAAACCATCCATTTTGTTAGAGTTGTATTTAACTTCATACAAAACTGGTTTTTGTTTTTGGAATATATTACTGGATGCAAGGCTACCATTTAAAATTGTATCAATCTATGTTTAAAAATTTGTGACAATGGTGATAAAGGAGAGGAAAAACTAACAAATATGCAATAACCATAGATTTAGTATAGCTTATTTGAAGGTAAATGAGGAGACTCTGACTCACAAGTACACTAATACATTTTAAAGCTTTTCTTTAGACCCCTTATCATACTACCTATCTGGCAAGTCAGCAGCAAACATGCTTCATTTTATAATAGTGGTGTTAGAATGCAGAGGCAACAATTTTCCTTGCTGTGAAGGGATCATACATGTACACGATGGCATCAAAAGGAAATATTTGCAAAAGTTTTGTATATGTCTAAATCTATTTTTCTTGGTGACTATCTGACTAACCATCCAAACTGTAAATAAGAATTTTTTTTCTACTCTTTTCTTAGCAAAAAGCCATTAGTACTTCAGCTTGGGTTAAGGTGAGGTGAGGTAGATCAAGCAGCTAAGTATAATGCATAACAAAGGTTCTAAGACTGTAGTACATGAACAAGCAAAATCTAAGGAAAATAGAGACAGCAGTAAAATAGACAGGGAAGAAAATTAATTACATTTCTTTATCCATGGTGAACCTGTTAGATCAGATTTATGTTAATGTCTTATGCATATTTATGATGAGAAAATAAATCTTGGTGCTTTAGATATTGTATTCTGACTAAGAGAGTGCAGAAAAGCATGCACACAAATATTACATTAGTTTGTGAATCAGAAAACTCACAGAACTGTTGATATGTTTTAGAAGGAGGTCCTCAGACCTAACAAAGCATAGAGACACTTGAAGTGTGGCTTGGCAAGAGTGTTCTGGAAAATCATAATGAACAGTAGAGGAACTTTTGAAAATGATGGTAAATTTACTTTAAAATGCTAAACAGGAAAGAAAAAAACTGGGATGAATTTCCTTAACTTCATGTAAACTCCTAGATATCCAGCTGAATAACTCTATTTCTGCACATAACTAATGATATTAGACAAGTGGTGATAGCAGCCCTTTCTGAGTCATGGCATCTGAGCACACAAGCACCTACAGATGCAAGTTTAGGCATTGCTTCATCAGTTATGTCTCATTTGTTTAAAGCGAATTACACAGTGCATTAAAGAGAAAATAATATAACAGGACCTTAGTAGTGCCTTGCACCACTAATTCCAGAGTTGATGACAATTGGTATAAACGCTCCTAACGAGTTTCTCCCAGTGAGACTCCTAACTCCACGTGCCACCACACCAGCAATCCATTCTTTTAAGAGTCATAGCACCATAGATCAACTCAAGTTGAAGGGCACCCATGATAATTTTCGAATCCAACTCCTTGCTTCTTGCAGAAGGACTTAAACCTAAACCATGACCAAGATCTTCATCCAGATGCTCCTTGAACTCAGCCATGCTTCGTGCTGTCATCACCTCCCTGGGGAGCCTGTTCCAGGAACCAACCATTCTCCCAGTGAAGAAGCCCCTTTTGGGTCTGTAACCAGTGCAGTTAAGGGGGACTGGAATCAGATTGAGAGTAGGACCTTTTATAAAACTTTCATGTACATTTCAGTACAGAAACACAGCTTAGAGGGCTCTGTAGTAACACTGAGCTCTGAAGGGTAGAGGCAGTAATTGAAGCTGATTTCAAAAGTGGTATTTCAGAGTGGCAAATCTCTTTAAAGCTTATTCCTATTATTCCCGCTCATCATTAACTTATTTCAATGTCTCAGCTATATCTATTCCATTGATTCTGATATTTTTGAACAGCCTGCAAGTGAGTATTTCTTATTATTGGGGTAGTTTGTTTAGTCTGCAGGCATCTTCCACCTGTTCATGAATAAAATGGATGATCATGATGAGTTACATTTGGCCTGTTGTATTCTCCAACATAGAGTACAACACCAAAACTTAAAAAAAATGCACTTTTAAACATTTAATCCATTTGTTGTATGTGGACCCTCTTCTGTCTGTACTTGAGAACCGTTTGGAATACAAATAATTTTCATTAATATTTTTTATAAATCCCTGATTACTTTTACAAAAGTAGCTCAGTGCTGTGGATTAGCAGTGAATTTAGGAAACTTAAAATGAAGCAGACTAAAATAATGCTGAATTATAAGGGACTTGCCTTATATTTGCACATTTGAGCATGATAGAAAAATTCAAAACTTTTTTCTATCTGAACATTAAGCCCCAAATATATTACAAAATTAGATGTATTTAAGATTGAATATATGGAGATAGCTGGATCTTTTAAAATACACAGAGATAAGTATTTATATAAAATCTGAAGGTGTTAAATGTTACACAGTTAACCAGGATATGAGCCTCACGTCTGCTGCTAGCCAGATTTTGATTGATTTCACATTATATTTAATTACATTACATTCTGCTCAGACTAACGTTGTGTTTATCACATTGATTTTTGAGTAAAGGATGCTACAAGTAACAAGTGATAGGGATCACATATTTCTTTAGAAATAACCACATAAAAATGTAGCAATCAATTTCTATATGGTATCATAGCCATAACACATTGAATCTTTATGCAATTATAGGCACTGGGGCATTTTTTATACAGTGAGACACTGAAAAATTTCTTGTTAAGAAGAATTTTTCCAGATGGAAACTTTATGGCAGTCTCCTTGCACTTCACAAGTTACTGAATATGAGTACACAAATAAATGCAGAAGAGACATCTCTCTTCTTGTCTGGGTTCCACCAAAGGAGTTCCTACACCACATCAGAACTTCATAAAGCATGACAGGCTGATTTTTCACTTGCTCAGCTACAGCTCTACATACCAAAATGAAAAGCATCCTCACCCACTGCATAATTATTGGGAGGCTGTTCCAGTGCAGAGTGCAAAGTCCCTTCAAAGTCACAAGCCCTACACATTGTGTTCATCAAACATCCAAGGGGAAAGGAAGAGACAAGCAGTAAACCTGGATTTCCTCCTCTCCCCAGGCCCAGAGAGTGAACCTGGGCTCAGGGCAGTGAGCTGTGCACTCCTGGATACACGGCTGGCATGAGAGGATCGTCACTTTGCAGCTTTGCAGATTCCATTTCATGAATTTTTGTTTTGTTTTCTGCATCCTCCAACCTTTTAATCTGTCCTGTGCTTTGCCATTTCTTCCATATCTTTGGAATGTGTTTGCTTCTAAAACAAACACAAATGTGGCCTGAGGGGGATAGAAAAATTATTCTGTACTTTGACCTGCTCATTGTATCCAGAAATCCTTCGATCCCTTTCACTCTTGTATACATATATGAATGTAAAGGAGAGATACGTAAAAGAGATATATATGACAAGCAGAATTATGCTCAGTGTAGAGGAGGCTGGAGGTCACAATGTCACCTTTTTTCTGCTTTTAAGAGGTTATTCTTTTGCTGAGACCTACTCATATTGAGTGTAGCTTTCTCTTCAGCCTGGGTTGGTTGGTGACAAAAGGCCCAGCCGACCTCTGTGCTCCAACGGGCTGATAAAAAGTGGCTCAGACCTGTGGGTTGACTCTGCTGGCTGTTGGTCAGGGCAGGAATCTCATTTTCCTGCTACTCCTTGGGGGTTTAGCTGCATGTAGGCTTCATGCAGACAGAAATGGTTAAAGAGGATTGTTTGTTGGTCATGCTATAAGTTTTACAGGACGACTGGACCACAAGATACAATAGAACACATCCTAGATTTGCATGTGTGTTTCTACTTTACACTTATTGCTTCCCAGTATATGGTTTACTATTTATTAGTGCAGACTATTACCAGGCAATAGTACTACAAAAAAGCTCCAGAAATTTCCCCAGAACATAATTTTTAGAACCTATTTTGTAATTCTGTACTTTTTAATTCCCTAAACTCAACCTGAGAAATTCCAAGACTTCAATGTTATTGCCAGATCAAGTAAAAAAAAATTGTCAGTTTTTCCCAAAAATACACACTAGGACTGCTAAAAACAGATGGTGTTTTCATTAAAGGCTCTGGAAAGTTATTATTAATTGCACATCACTGCCCTCTGTGGGTTGAACATAGCGAAAGGTCAGGCTGAGGTGAGGAGCCATCATTAAGGAAAACTTGACAGTAAAGGGCATATTTTTACATTGATTTGCAGCAGCGGGTCCTAGACTTCCACTGGCACATCATGCTTAGTAATAAACACTCTCAGAAAATGGCAGGATTACCTCTAAGAAGGTCACAACCTGTTCAGATCTGTAGGTCTATATGCCTAGCCCTATCAGAAAATTCATATTCATATTCAGAGGATTTTTATCTGCTTTCTGATGGTCTGAGGGGAATTCTTTCTTAATGATTTCATTCCATTGCAATTCAGAATCTTCCTCATGTTTGTCTTCGTCTGAAGGACAATCTAAAGTGTTTATAGCCTCTCTCTTTTGAGCACTTCAAGGGGGAAGGTACAATTTATTAGGTTCAATATCCTCATTAATTCACCTGGGGATAGTAAGAATAAAGGAGAGGAAGGATTTCTTTTTGCCTTAGAATTCCTTTTATTTTGTGGCTGAGTTTGATATTTTTTCTATCCATCAGAGACCACCATTGTTCTCAAAGCTATATTTCTGAGTCAGAGCAATATTAGGAGCTGAGACCAAAGCATGCACAAGAAGTATGTGATTTTCCTTTACAAGATGTTGCAAAGAAACTTCCTGTGAATATGCTTTCTTTCTGAGCAATGCAGTAAGTATTCCAGATGTAATTATAAAAATTCTTCTATGAGGCAATCTTCCTAGTTGCATCTGCAGTGGAACAGCAATGAAACACAGATTTTGTTCTTGATCTGCACCTCTCCTTCTATTCATATTCCAAGCTGGGTTCAAAACATTTTCCTGGTTCATTCCCATCAGATATTCATTTCAGCAGAGCCACAGGAAATGAAGCAGAGCTTACCAAATGGATGGAGGCAATGAAAACATTTGATAAATATTCCTGGACTCTTCAAACCAAATATACTTGAGGGCTTTTTAATCAGAGACAGAATATTTTCAAATGATTCATCAAAAAAAATTAACTGTTTTTTAATACCTTAAAAATACTTTCCAGATTAACTGTATCAAAGGACTCCTCTTTCTACAACATCTTTCCGACTTTTTAGAGAAGTAAAACTCTTTTTACATACTTTTGTAAAAAATTAGGAAAAACATCTCTGCTTTCAGGTTGCTTTGAATACAGTGTCTTCCTGAAAAGTTTTGATGAGCCAGAATCTTTTAAACATGATATACGTTATGCAAAGCACAGAAAAGTAGTGTAGATAATGTGACTTTAACTGTCACTGTTCTTTTCTCTAGTTTTGGATGCATTGTTACCCGTCTCTTTTACAAGTGTATTTCAGGAGGGCAGTTTACTTTTCAGGCATTTATTTTTGGTTTAGAACTAAATGTATTTTCACGGTGTGCAAATGAAGTTAATTAATAAACCTGGTTTTAGTGAAGTTTCCTTGGTGTGGTAACATCATTAAAGTCTTTTCATGACTGACCAAGTAGTTTAAAAATGAAGTATTCCATGATGAGCTGAGTTCCTTCCCTGCTTCTTCCTTTTCTCAGCAAGGAGTGGAGTACAGTCCTGAGCATTACATGCACATCAAAAAAACAGGAGGGAGTAGGAAGAAAAGTCACAGCTTTTCCTTATTTGTCCATAATTTAAAGACCTCATCTATGAATTTGTATTTCCCCAAGTCACAGAACAATTAATATCTTTGCTGACACTTCGAATACCATCTATCTACTTATTTCAGTTTCATTGCTTGAGAGTGAGTCCTATTTGGAGAAGGTTCTGAGCACCTTCCTTATAGATTCGGGTTGATCCTACCTCTGCACACAGAATACTTGCTTAATTTAAAGATCTCACTTCCTAGGCTTAAGTAAGTAGCTTGAAACAAAAGTGCATTAAAACTGATGCTGTATAGCAAAATCTCTTAAAAAAAAGATTATTGTGTCTCCTTCATCTGATGTTATATTATATAAAGTATGAGAGATTCCATTTTTTTTTCATTTCTCACTGATTTTCTCTTAAAAATTCCTAAAGCACTGTTTTGCTTGAAAACAGTAAATAACCATACAGAGGTTGATCTTGTATTTCATTCAAGCAAACAAAAGCTCTACATGAGCTAAATGGTCAGCAGTATCAAATTATCAAATGTATTTAAATGAGTCAAAAAATGAACTGAAGACAAGATTTGTTCATCCAAGACTTAAAATTCAAGCTAACATTTTCCTTCTGATCCTCTTCCCTATTTTCTTTGTTCCCTTGTTTCTCGTTTTCTCTCTTCTGTCTTTCCTTCACAGTGGCATGAAGGAAAATGAGAGCAGCCAATGAGGCCATGAAGATGTGACTTATGAGTGAGCACTTGTGGCCTCTGGCACTCCTGTCAATCCCCAGTCTGACAACAATTCAATACAAACAGCTCAGTGGTGCTTTATAACAGCACTTCTTAAAACAACTCAGCTACCTTGTTTTAGGGAAAGGCATTTTATGGGTAAGGTTGATAAGAGTATGCAAACAAACCAAACTAAACATTTGTACATGTTAATAATGTAGGAAAATCTGGGCACAGTAGTAGTTATTTATTACTCTGCCCTTAGCTAATGTTTTGAAAATTTGTCGCTCCTATTAAATAATTCCTGTGGTTAGTATTACTGTTACATTCAGAAAATTGCTGCTAATTATCTGAATGCTGAAGCTCTGCATTAAACATATAATTCCAAAATTATTGAGTCTTCCTAGAACAGGAAACAAATAAAGACAAATAGAAACTATTTCAATGCAGAAAGAGATTTTAAACTCAGGATTTATCTTCCATCACTAAACTGAAGGATGCTGCAAGATGCTTGCTATGGGATTCTGAATTTTTCAGCAAATTGAGGTAGCAGGATTGAAGAAATAACATCAAAAAAGCAGACAAGAAAACTGCAAGAATCTACAGAGGAATGTTTCCAAAAGGCAGGAACAAATTAGGGACATGTATGCAACAGGATGATTTTTACTTTAGGAATATGGTACTGATGAGCCTACTCAAGCTCCACTGACTTAAATGGAAATTCATGATGCTCAGAAATGAAAAGAATGCATTAAAAAAAAATCTCAACATTTTCATATTATGGCAGGAACCAGGCATGCTATTTAGAATGTCTCTGTCTTCAATAAAAAACACTTAAAAAGGAAACATGAGCTGATCAAATGACATGTAGGAGAAATTATTTTATCCAGGCAATATATAATATACACTACCTATGCACATCAGCATGTATGAAAATTTGGCTCCACTTTTAAGGACAACTCACTAAAAATTGAATTTTCACAATGCATGATAGAAAGAAGGAAAACAGCAAGATGAAACAGTGATATTTCAGCTTTCAAGCCTTTTATTACAGTCTGTGTGTATTAGTCTCTGTAGATTTTCATAATAACAGTTAATGACAAAACCCATCCAGCCACCCCTTTAATTTCCTCCTTTGTGTAAACTTTTAAGATGATTTTCATTCTCTGAAATATCCTTTCCCCAATTTTCGTTTCCTAAATTAACATCACTATAATAAAGGACTATGCATTTCAGCAAAAAACCCTCATGCATTCTAATGAAAAAAGCTAAATAAATAAGTGTACCACAGATAAAATTCCATTTTAAAAAATGCACCTGTTTTGCTTGGAATTCTGGAATCTCAGTGAATTCCTCCAGAACACCAAAAAGCATCAACAGCTTACCCTGCCATGGGTGCCAACATTTGCATATTTCTAGAAATAAAATTCTCAAATAGTAAGACTCTTCTTTTTTAATTGCTCAAAGTGCTGAGTTGAGAAAAGACAGTTTAAAAGATGCTTTGATAAAAAGTGATTGGTAATTCACCTGGACACAGCAGTTTGTTTCAAGCAGGTACACATTACAAGGAATGACAATTAAATTGCTCATTAAAAAAAGATAAAGTTACACTTTAAACCCACTTATTTTGGAAATCTATAATGGGAAGGCAAGAATAATTTGTTGTTTTTCCTTAAATTTTTCTGTGTATTTAACTTTCTTATAACTTTGATTTATCCTATCACAACTCTTAAATCTAATAGATATCATTATAGCCAGCTTTCATTTATAACCAAGCAAACTTTTCTGACATTTGCATCCCTTTACATTCCCATGGTAGTATTTCCATCAAATATACTTTTATGTGCTTAGGCTCTTACAAATATATATCTTCATTTCATATATTATCCTCACCAACTAGAAGAGAGAAATAGAACCACCCACTGTAAAAGAGGATTCATTAGGTATTTTTACTTCTTTGTGCTCTCCTCATTTCCCAGCCCTCCCAGCCCTTCTTTCTCCCCAAATGCATATATTTCTTCTTAATTTCCTGTCATAATCCAGCTTTGTTTGATTTGAGGTTTTAGGTAGCTTAAGGGATACAGTTTTGATTGCTTGGATTACATTTTCTCCTTCAGTTCTGTTGCTAAGGCTAAGTAACAAAAGGCATCAAAGCCACTTTATTAAGACCATTAGCATTTCAAGCAACTTGGTTCTGTTTTGTCTCAAACCTTGTTACACCTTTGTTATAATCACATTTTACAGGTCTCTTTGGAATTTTCCCATCTCAGAGTTGAGGCAACTGCAATTTTGTGGAAAAGCAAAGCTTTCAAGCTTGAGAAATAATCACAGTTACAAAAATTCTAATATTCTAGACAACTGTTACAACCCTCCATAGTGCCAAACAAGGCCAGTGTGCTAAATGCTGCACAGTGACAGATTCCATGGATCAAAAAAAAAAAGTAACGCCCTTACCTCTATGTACTACCTGAATAAATGCAGAGCATATAGAGTAATAGATGTATCGGCAGAGTTTATGAATCAAGGTCATAAAAAACTTGTTCGCAGACATGAGGAAACCAAATCTGTCATGTTCTTCCTCCTATAGGGAATACTTTGAATACCATACTGAAAGATGGGAGGCAAAAGTAGTATTCCTTATTAAAGTAGTATTCACTTATTAAATTTCAGTGCTTTTATGTATCTTTAACTCACCTTCTTTTTTAATTTTTTTTTCCCTCCCCTATTATTTTTTCTTTATCAGCTTGGATACAGACTGAGAGAAGGAACACCAACTTGTTGCCTGAGTAGGAGGGGCATACTCCAGTAACTCCAAAACCAGTGGTGACATCCATGATGCATCTTGACTCAGAGCAGCCAGGAGGAAGGATGATGGCAAGGCACAGACCCCTGAGTGTCTGGGGAAGTCTGTGGTCACCAGCCACAGTGACACTGGGACATGGGTGAAACTCCCACCTCTGCAGAGCAGACCAGCACTGCCAGCTAGTGCTTGTCCAGGATATCTTTGGGAGGAAGAGGATGTTGAAGGACCTTTCCTTTTACATGTCACAGATGAAAGTACCATTTGAGTGACACAGGGGGCAGGCAGAAGCTGTGCTGACAGGACAACTTTTCTCCTGTGACACTTTGACAGACACTTGCTAAGGTCAGGAGCATTCTATTCACAGTGTCATGATGTTTACAAGATCAGTTCCACAAAGTGGGAATTATGGAATCAGCCTGTGCCAAAGTCCTCTCAGCTCTTCAAAATGTGAAGATTTGTGCATGAAGAATTAAAGAATTATCACTATAGCAGCCTTCTAAAATAGAGGCCCCAAGGCAAATCCAATTCAGCTGAACAAAGCATCTGCAATCTTCCAGAGATTTTGTTTGTTTTAGTCAATATTTCAATTTGGCAGTTCACCTCTAACAACATTTTGATTCTCTGTATAATACTGAGTGGAAGAAGTAGAAAAACACGTCTGTACAGGAATTTTGGTGAGAGAAAAATAAAATAAAATTTGATAAAATAAAGGAAAAATAAGTACATATCTCTGATGTAAACAAAACGTATTTAGGAAAAGTAAGGTGCTTTCATACAGGACAGTATAATTAAAAGATTAGTAATAATTCTTAAGACTGAAAATAGTAGTCCAGCATAGATACTAAAAATTTACATAAGTATATGGCAACATTTACTGAAATATTCCAAATTCAAATATTTATCCAGTACCCAATATTGCTTACTGAAAAGTGCTATATAAGGTTACGAATCTACAGGAAGCTGCAGGGAAAGTAACAGCCACCTTTCCTCTATGAGATGTTTGCTCTACAATGAGACAAATCATACTTAAAATTCCCTTTCACATGTGGAGTGAAACAAAGAGAGACAAAGTGACTCCAGCAGTGGTTGCTCTGGGGGCATCTATGACTTTAAGTGATAGGAATCCCACCCAGACTGGGACAAATTGCATTTTAACAGCAAGTCCTGTGACCTTAATATATTTCTTAGGAAAAGTATCTCCCTGCTGGAATAAATACAGAGATCTCTTTCTAAGATGTCTTTCCTGTGGTAATAGACATAATTTTCCAGAAAAAGGTAAAATAACTGATCTAAAAACAAACATGGGAACACATCAGCCACACTCTGATGTACATATATATATATTTATATGAGAACTTCTAATATCTTTCAACCTGTCAAACAAATACACATAAAAATAAGGTAGAACAGGAAATTCTGTGACACTTTTTTCTCTTTCATTATTTTTTTTGTTTTCTATTAAAATCCCTCAGAAGTCCTTCCTTTTTTTTTTTTTTTTCCCAGTGAAGCAAGTATTACATTACCCACTTCTGGTTTATAGTTTCAGCAGCTGTGATAACCTCAATTCTCTGGTTCAAATTCTAAGGACTTTTTCCTTAGATCTTGCAGACAGTGCAGAAGTTTTGTCTGTATTTTCTAAATGGATTTATTCCCTGCAGCAAGTAAGCACAGAGCTAATTATCAGAAGAGTATAAACCTTTTACTGTGAAATGAGGAAATATTGCAACATTAAAAAAGGCAAATCAAATTAAAATATAGCCACTAAGTCACAAAACAACCCAAAAAAGAGAAAACTCCAAGGGATTAGTGGAAGAATGTACCTTCCCTACCACTTCTACAGCAAAAATTCAATCTCATCACATCAGCTTGGAAAGGGATATTTCAAGATGATGTTTAAAAAGTTGCTATAGCAATGGCATCCTCTGCATAAAATCTGCAGCAGTTAGATTGGCATATTCAGAAAACTAAATGCTATGCTTTAGGATAGTTTATTATCATTTACCATGATGTTCCCACTTTGGTCCTGCCACATCTCTACCTTTCTTTCTCATATGACCACATCTAATGTGGATATAATTTAGAAAACCATTCAGGTTTTCAACTACATTCAGTGAAATTTTTCTTGTCAAACTCTTTAACATTGCTCTTTTCTAGACAAGTGGTCTCTATAAAAGTACCATACTGCACCATTTTTGTCAAAAAATCTCAGCTCTAACCTGAATAAATGCCTCATTTCTCTGCACAACAAATCTTGGAACAACTTGGAAGGAGGGGACTGCAATTTTTCTAGAGATTAAATTCCAGAGATATTGACTTTAACAGACTATACTTTTAACTGAGGAAAAGTCTAAGATTAATTAATGTGCAGCTAGTGAGTCGGGGAAGATTTTCATCAGTTCCTAATTCCTTTCCATAGCCCACTCCTGAAACAGCTGAACTGGGAAAAGAAAAAAAGCAGAACTCTCACTCTTTTAGTAGCTCTTGAAGAATAGAGCTCATGTATAAAGTGCTAAAGAGATGAAAATCAACTTAAATAATTTTTGACTGCTAATAAACTTTTTGGTAACATATTCCCTCTGAACTCCCATTGAAAACAATTCTGAACTGAATCACACTGTCAAAATGCTCAGAATAATGTTGTGCACTGCAGAATCCTTCATGTCTAATGATATTTCCATGTCATAAATAACAAGAGTCTTCTAGTGTTCGCTGATCAATGAAATGAATTAGCTGCCTCACGTATCAAAATTTAAATAGTACCTCTTCTGGATCACATTGGAAATTATAATTTAAAGTTTTTCTTCCATGCAGATCAAACTAAATTAAACTGGAAAACAGTAATATACTAGAGCTGTGCTATTCAGTGGAAAGCATGAAAGGCAACAGTGAGGCTCTGAGGTGAAGAGCAAATAACATCTAAATATAGGCTGAAGGTTCTAAAGGCATGAATGGCAGAGTGGCTTTATCATTCTGTCACTTAAAAGAAGAAGCACTTTATTCAGATGCCTAAATGAGATGCTATAAATGTACAGAAAACAAGTGTAAGCAAAATATTTAAAAACTGAAAGATGCTTCACATTTGTGCCTTGATTTATTGATTCAGGCAAATATAGATTGAGTGCCTTGTCCACTGTAATTTCAAACCAATAAACTTCTCAGTTTCCAATAAACTGAGAAGTTAAGAACATAAAATAAAGTTACAGAATTGCATCAGCCTAATTTTCCCAGTTTCATATTACCTTTCCAAAACCTCTGTCTCTTGCTACATTTCAGTGAAAGAGAAATTGACATTCATAAAATTGGATGCCAAATAATAATTTAAATTATTAATAATAAAATGGCACCCGTGGTATAGAACCTTATGCTAGCATTATAATAAGAAATATGTGGTGATATATAATGGTTTAGAGAAAATAGATGATTTTGAAAGAAAATAAAAATAAGGTTCCTTGCACTTTTTTATTTACTACCCTTCAATTATTTTCTTAATCTGTGTTAGAATTAAAACATGTTTAAAATGTCACTGTATTTATATTCTACGACTGCTATCCAACAAACAAGAATGCTTTCAGTTACAAAAATTATTTTTTTCTCTTGTATAAATTTGAAAATTAAGCAAAAAAGTTTGCCTCGTGGTTTTCATTTAGTATGAAAATCTGAAAAGCATCCACATCATGTTTTGATAGATAGAGTTTCAAAGGCTTCGTGTTCTTTGTTTGTTTGGTAGGTTGTGGGTTTTTGTGGTATGCTCACTCTGTTTAGAAAACAAGATCCCAATTCAGCTAAGAAAATGCTCGTATTTTGATCACACTCAGTTATTTCTGGTTCACATTACAGCCCAGAATTACAGCTAAATGTTAAACAATCTCCTTATTTTTTAATTCCATTAGATCTGTACTTATAATAAAGATTCATTTATGAAAAAATGAAACCCCACCAACTTTCCATATCATCTAAACAACTGAAGCTAAAGAAAAACTAGGATCACAGATAGATTAAGGCCCTCTACTAATCTGCTATATGGGAGCTAAGAAATGCAATTTTTAGTGTTCATCTTCTTGTAGTGCTCCTGCTGAAGGCAAAATCAAATATACTCTGCAGACAACACAGTTACACCCACATATTCCAGACAATGCAAACAGTCTATAACTCCTGATTTTAGTAATATTACTGTGTCATACCTCACAATCATATTAATTTAAACAGAAAATCATGTTAACATGGTTTCTTCAGTTTTGAAATTAGTTTAAAATTCCTTATTTGAGCTCCCTGACCTTTTTTTTTTTTTTTAATTTTGCAGATATGGCCTGGCAAACCTTGCAGAAACAAGTTACAAAGGAATGAGGACATGGAGAAGTGCTGAGGGAAGCTGGAAACCTGAAGTGTATGACTGAAGAGAAAGACCTGTTGGAAGAATTTGAGTCTACAAAGATGAGAAACTGCTGTGAATGGACTATGGGGTTTCCACAAGTGAGCAGAAAATCAGTCTCTGAGCTGCAATGACCCTTTCACAGCAAGCACCATGAAGTTACAGAGTTGTGGAAGGTTTGGCTTGCACAGGAAGGTGGGGGGAAGAACCTGGTGTCTCTCCAAGCTCCCACTGCATTGACACCACTGGTCTCTGCTGCAAATAAAACCTGCTCTCTGCAACGCTCTTGCATGTTGGTGAATGCAATAAGACAATTCTACCTAATGTTATAGGGTCAACCTACAAACACATACACTTAGAGATTATTATAGTCATAAATATGTGTACTAAAAAATTCCTTGTCTGACTCCCACAGGAAATTACCAGAATCAGATCCTCCTGTCTTTATGAAATAAAATATGGCAAATACAGAAACACAGCTGGTTTGGGACAGTTTCGAGGTTTTCTGTTTGTTTGGGATTTTTTGGCTTCGTTTTTGTTTTGTTTTGGGTTTGGGTTTTTGTTTTGGGATTTTTTTTTGTTATTCTTTGGTTTTTTTTGTTTTGTTTTTTTTTCTTTGGTTGGTTGATTTGATTGGATTGTTTTGGTTTTTTTGTTGGTTTGATTTGGTTTGTTTTTCCTTCCTGAAGTTAATGAGAATTCAAAGCTGAAGGTCAGAAACAGAGAAAAAAATCTGCAAGGATAAAAATTTGACTCTTGTGTTAAGAACCCTTATTGATTAATCGAGGTAATTTTAAGCACACTACAGCCTGATCCTGCAAGCCTGCCAAAGATCAAGGACTATCTTGATCTTCATGACACTAAAACTGATCTGTGAATTAAAAACAAAAGTTGAATGAAAGGAATACAAAACCGTAACAGATTAATGTTCTTCACCATGAATACTAGTGTTACATCTGATCTTGATGAAGTTTCACAGTATAACATCTGCTCAGTTCTGTATTTATTTGAAAAATAGAAAGACACTTTTCTTAGTGGAAGACCAAAGAGACTTCAGGATGTAAACAGAGATGAGAAAGAAAAAAGGAATAAAGAAAGATCTTCCACCTTTTCTGAGGTCAAATGGAACACTAGAAATGTTCAGGGGTTTTTTTAGAACATTTTTAAGAAATTTGGAGAGCTTTTTCCAAGTTGGGTTGTTGATCAGGAAAATTGGATACTGTCTTGGAATTTTAGATCTGATCAATGTTTTATGCTTTGTAAGAGGCATCAGCAGGCACAAGGTTACATCTTGCATTATTTATTATCTCAAAAAAAAGGTTAATTAAATTTCTGAATTCTTTAGAAGAAGAGATGTGGAAAATGCTCACAGCCCAAGGCTATACCTCAGAGGCTATAGTTCAGACAAAGTCCCATGTCTGTTTCACAGTTATTATAAAAAATCTGATTTTGATATCTGTTGTTCCAGTAAAAATAATTAAACAGCAGCTCTATGAGCCTTCAAAGAACTCTGCCCTGAGACCCATTTAAAACACAACTCTCACTGTTGAATGTGTGCCCTGAAAAGTGTTAGAAAAGAGCAAAATATGTCTGACCAGCAAAGATCCCAGAGTCGCTTCAAAGTCTCATATGCTAAAAAGCAGCAATTTGATAGCACTCCATGAGATTATAAGATGCCAAACCAATAAAGTGAATCACTCCCAGAGATCTCTGACTTGAGGAATGGGTTCAGTGAAACAGCACTGGGGAGCTGTGCAGTCTGGAGGAGACTGAAAGTGCATTTGTTATCTATGCCACATGATGCTATTTGGCGCCAGGCTGGGGTAGAAATTAGGAGAGTGGGGCTAGCTCAGAGACACAGGGCTTGTGGCTCCAGGGGGAATGCTGCAGGCTATTGCTGAGTTGTTCCAGTGAATTTCTGTGCATGACTCTGTCTGAATCTGTCAGGCTGCCTGGTTTTATAACCGGGCACTGCCCTGCATGGCAGAGAAATGCCCTAGTCCCACTGATCCTATCCCCTTTATCACCCTCACCTCCTAAGTGAGGAAAAAAACAAGTTCTCAAAGAATTTAAAGAAAATAATTCCTAAAAATTCACATATGAGCAATTACACTTACATGTGTTTCTAGAAAAACAATGATTGTAGGTTACAAATCCTCTGATAAACCTCTTGTCTTCACAAGAAAGATGCCAAAATACAAGGGTGATTATTTAACTCTCTTTTAAAATACTTTTTTCCTTCAAAGGATATTCAAATATATTATTCTCTCTCACCAACTCTTTGGAATGAATGCTTACATCTGGTTGCAGTATAGGAATACAATGAATTATATTCTTCCAGTAACTGACAATAAGAAGATTAAAATAACTTCCTAATGTACTCATCTGGGAAAATAAAACACACTGAATGGTATCTGCATTTACCTACAGTTGTGCATATTTGTTTGTACCTTCTATGTAAACTCTTTTTGAAAAATTATGCTTTCAATGAAAACTGATTTATTTCTATTTACTCAGTCTCTCATTCTCAATTTGCTTGGAAATATGCCTATGTCATTTTGTCAAAATCAGGCCTAAAACAACACTGTTTGAAACAATGTCTAAAAAGACGAAAAGTGTTGTTTGAGATTCAGGAAATATAAATTAAAAATTTTCTTGACCGGGGAAATAAAAATGCCATAGAAGTTACTCTTGACAAGTAATATTGTATTTCACAGTATGTCCACTGATTTCCTTCAGAACTCTTGGGACTAATATTCTCTTATTCTCGCTCATTAGTCAGATGACATTTCATTGACTCAAATACAAGTTTTAGTAACAGTTCACAGTAATGGGTAACAGGTCAGTAATGGGAGTAAATAGTTTAAAACTGTGTCCTTTTGAGAGTTGTAGATACTCATTAATTAAAGGCCATTACCACTATGCAGCTATGTGGAACTAAATACTAGGAAAATTTACTCTTTGCTATTAGTTTTAAAGAATTCGGCTAATAACTTAATTTTGTCTACAAAATAAACCTTATGTCTATGTTTATTAAATCTACAGATAGTCTACATTTTTTTTGGACCATGATTTCAGCAAACTCTTAAATAAAGCATTCAAGCAAATCTTTGAAAGCTTAATTTTTTCCTCTAGTTTCATGGATGTCACGTAATCTGCTTTGAGGCTACCAGAACCCAATGCAATCTCTGATTTCTACATTAATGTGAGGGTCGATTTTTTTTCATGCAGTCAGTGAGAAGAATCAATGTAGAAATACACATTCTATTTTATGCTGTGAGGTAGAATAAGCAGTTTCCTTAAGCCTTATTCTTGAGTGACTTCCCATAGAAGTAGGGTCAATTATATTGATTTGTGAAAATGTCATTTTAAGTAACTTGATCCTACAAATACAAATGCCCAGAATATACCAGCTGGCATCTGCAGAACCTCTGCTGCAGATTTTCATGTCCACAGCCCGGGATAGTAAATTTTAGCTCCATTTAAAACTAACCAGGGCATTAGAAAACCCACTGTGAGTCTTCTATGCCTGAGCTGTGGCACCTGCTGAGCCATACATTCCTACATGGCCAGCCCTCTCCTCCCTACACTGGGCTGGTCAAATGCAATAACAATGCCAAGGGAACAACTGTGGTGGCTTCCAGCTTTTGCTGAGAAGCAGCAGCAGCCAGGTAAGAGGGTCTGTGCTGCCAGCCCTGAGCAGATCAGGAGGCTGGATGCTGGCTCAGGGTTAGGCTGCTGCTGCCCTGGTATAAATGAAGCCTGGCTTTGCATGCCGTGTGCTGGTCAGGACTTCTTGTTTACCTGAATATCCTAATGTCCTTGCTCATTTGGAACTGGATAGAATTAATTAAATGCCTGGGTAAGTTCTGTTGGAACATCCTAATGAGATCCTGTGTGTATTGGCCTTGTTATTGTCAGCAAAGGGAGTTACTAATGACAGGTTTCACCTTCTTTATTCATCTGCATATTTGTTTTGGAGGTTTGCTTCAAATCTTTGAAAGAATCTTCCTAACTGTTCTAGATCCTAAATTATATTTTTAAATTAAAATGTCTATATTCAAAAGCAACTAACATTGATACCACAAAAATGATTTTCAACAAATGGTTTTATTCTTTGTTGCTGATTTCCTTCTGTGAATACCTAGGACTTGCTTCTTTTTTTTAATGGCAGAGGCAACTTAAGTGGCAGTAGAAAGCTTATTTTAGATCAGCAGAATAATGAAATGCATTATCCCTTACAACTAATAATCCTTGCTTGCCTCTCTATAAGCATGTTTAAAAATACACAGTTTCTTCTGACTCATAAAATAAACTGAATGCTGATGGGGTGCCCCACCATCAACACGAAAACAGGCTCAGTGAATAGGCTGCACTTAATCTTTGAAATATCTCCTACTATGGATGGTATTCTCCTACAACTAACACAGTCAAGACTAAAATATCTCAAAATCTCACCGGAAAAAGTTTTGATTAGTTATATCCAGATGTCTTTGGGGACTACTCTGTTTGCTTTTGCACTGCTATCAAGAACTTTGTAATTTGAATTCAGATGGGTGGTGAGTTGGATATTTCCATCTTCATAAATAGCTGCACTGTCAATAGCTTTTGTTTATGTAAATGTTGAAGGGGTCAATTTGCAGAATACTCTATGTTTGCAGCTAGTTCAACAACCCATCACTTTAACTAGATTATTATTATTCCATATACAGATGATTTTTTTCAAAGACTATGTAGTACAATTTCAAGAGAAAAAATCCAAACAGTAACTTCAGAGAAATTCCGTTAGGAAAATGTATTGATTTTCTTCAGCTGCAAACTTTAACAAAAGTTCGTGCTTGCCTAGCTTACTATTTTATGATCTTTTAGTTTTATTTCTAGTTGTTGTTTTTCTCATAATCTGAGATACCATTTTAGTAGTACGATAGATAACATTCTTAGACTTCCTGAAAGTGGACAAGCAAGGCATATATCAAGAAAGACACTGATGCATATCATGAACTATGATTTTCTAAAAATGGCTTATTACCTTTGCTTACCATTTTTGTTCCACTGTGACAATTCTGGAAGAAGAAAAATTTTTCCTCATTCTGCCTCTAAAAATATTTCCTCATCATATTGTTCATCACTATTCCATTGTATGTACAGTCTTCACTCTCAGTTAAACTTTCAATGGATGGAATGACTTCAGCCAGGGACAGTTTGCTGGGTTTTTAAACTTGAGATGATAATTACCTTCCCAGATCATCTCCTTGCCTTTTGTTTTCAGCTAATCACTACCTAGAGACCTGATTTCACTGACATTACTTTAAATCAAGAGATACTCAATCTGGATGGAAATATCTATGTATTGCAGTTTGAATCAGCAGGAGAAGCTTCAGTATGACTTCCCATGACTATGTGTTTTTTAATTAGATTATATTCTTACAGACACTGCTAAATAGAAACTCCAATTAAAATATGGAATTATGGGTCCTTGTGACAGCACAACAGGTGAAGTTAAGTTGATCTGCAAAAAATCCCAGGTACAATAATGGAATAATTTTGCCTCCTTTACAAATTTGAGCCTTTCTGGGAAAAAGAGCTGTATAAAAACATCTCAATAACTACACAGTTACTTGATGAATGGTCCGTTGTTATTTGTAGGTGTTTGGACTAATTAATGAAAAAAATCTCCTGATGCCTGTCAAAGGGTTCATTGTTTTTTATATTTCAGGCAGACATATCCCAGGTTGTATCTCTAGATACTAATGTCTATTGAAGTCTTTTATCTGTCAGGCTTTTAAATTTTTTTTTATATTATCTAGAATATTGGAGAAATAATTTTTAGTAATTTGTTTTCAAGGAAAAAAATACAATTTATCATTTGAAGTTAAGTCAGCCAACATATGCATTGGAAATAAAACAGAAACTTTAATGCTGTTCACCAAGGCACTATTAGAGATATTGTAGGAAGGAAAGTTAACACACACAGAGCAAATAAATTGCACAATGACTTATACTTGAATAACCAGAAGAGATGCACAGATACAAGTAAGCACACAAACACATATTAGGTCACTGTGAACAGCATTGACTATTAATTTCTACATAAGAGTTAATTTCTAGTCTGAACCAAATTATGATTTTAAAAAGGTTTTTACAAGCAGTTAATCCTTTTTAATGAACAGCAAAGGAACAGCCAATTTTTTAAAAATGTCTCCATTTTCACTTGCAAATTAATAACTAGACAGTATTTTAAAGTAATTTTTTGGTCATCTCATGCAAAGAAAAAGTATTCCTAAATAAAATCAATTGTGTACTCTGTGCCTGTATATATAAAAATATTTAATGCAGACATATTTTTGCATTTTATTCTCACTTTGTACATGTTGGTAATTTTTTTTTTTTGTGTCATCCCATCAGAACAATAGGGCTGTATACGGATAAATACCAATAAGGATGTCAGCAAAATATGAAAATAGCCTCACATGGAGAAAATCAAAGAGAAAGGTACTATATGTGAACAGGGGAAAATAAAAAGAGGATTTGGAAAGATTTTGTTTGGCTTTTCAGATGGTTTCTCTTGGAAGAAAAATGCTAAAAGCATTATTGAGAGACTGGAGTAATAAAAACCAGCACGGAACCAGGAGGCGCGTGGGAGCTCTCCCAGTCTGTCAGCTAAACAACAAAATGTCAGTGCTGAAGCACCCTGCAGGAGCATGTACACCCTTACAGGTATAATATATTCAAAAGAAAAGAGGTTTTTTGTTACCTTAATCAGAACCTGAATATGTCCCATGGCTTTTGATGACTTGAAGTACCAGAAGCTCATCACACAAGTCCTACTTGATTCTTTCCACATTGAACTCTTCATATGGGCTTTTTCATTTATTAGGCTTATTGCAGTGGCCTCAAGATACAGGAAATGTCCTGAAATTAAATGATGTATTACTGAAAAAATGCTTTACATTTTCAAATTAGATTCCAAAACTCAGCAAAGTAAATGCAGAGACATGAAGAACACTCCCCTCATTAGTCTCATACTAGTCAGCCTCAGCTCAGGACTAAAAATGACCAGTTCCCCTCCCTTGTGTACTTCTTATAACAGGAATAAACTGGTAGTGGCAGCTTAGGATTTGGATGGACTTGTGTAGAAGACTGGGAACTCCTCCATGTTTTCTGGCTATTTTGATTACATGTCCCTGCTGAACTGCAGCAGTTGCAATTCTGACAATACATCACACAATAGCCACATCATGATGAATTTCAGGATAAAGTCTCCTGAAAGGTAATCTTCAAAATAGCAAGTCACACTATGTAAAAACCGGTGAAATAGGAAAAAAAAAAATTGTGCATGTATAAATCAAGAGGTATCCCTAATGGTTCATATTACCTATGGTCATTTTTACTCTGTTTGAATATTAATGAATATATAAATTATTTAGTCAGATGAAATCACAAAATTAGATGCCTGGAGTTAATATTTTTCAACATTGATATGGTCCTTGAATCTTCCATCTTTATTTTTAATCAGGAGCATAAAAAATTCTCCCAAGTTTTCAAATTCATTTTTTTCCTTTGTACAAATAAGAAATGTGCATTTGACATAAACATAGATGTATTAAAATAACACAAAAATATAGTTGCACATCTACTAATGTTCGTATATGAATTAGGCAAAAAAAAATTATTTCACTAGATAATGCATAGACAAATGGGGTCATTCTAACTTTGGCACTTCTCTGGCTCAGATACAACCATAGATGTTTGCCATGGTATTATGGGATAAGAAATTTGCTTTTTCTCTGAGGTCAAGCATATTTTTAACAAGTGTAGTGGTGTATATGTGACAATACTAAAAAATATCTATTACTAGACAATGCAAATGAGTATTTTTCTTACATATTTTGAATTTTATTGGGTTTTGTCCTTCAGCAGTTTGTGTAAACATTCAATGACTATTATCATGATTTTGTGCAATGCTGCTGTGAATATTTCAATTTAAGGTCAGTTGTGAGCTCAGCTTTGGTAACACCTTTGTCTGAGCTGTAGGACCTTCAAAAGCAAAGTATGAATGCACAGAGCTTGTAGCAAGAACAAGAGCAGATAACTGAGTGCTTTGGCCAAAATAAACCAGGAGATGCACTAACAAATGAACTTTAAATTTAAATTTAAATTTATATTTACTTATTTAACATTATCTAAAATTAAAGTATGAATAGGCACTATGGGAAACTGTAAGCTTCCTGAAAATGACCTCGAGCTCTGGAGGAGTGGGATGCAGTGGATCAGAGCTGAGCTAACTCACCCTTGCAAATTGCAGCCAGACCAAATGCCTCTCTCCAGACAAGCATCGAATTATCTTGGCTGACTCACATGAGAAATTGAATCCTAAATTAAAGCTATTCTACAATGGTAATTAATATTTTTATATTGTAACACATCTAATTCATTAAAAATGACACCTTGATTAGAGAATTTAGAACTCCCCTGCTGCCCATGAAGGTATGAGACATTTGATGAAGACAATTGTACCTTACTTGTGAAGTAACAACATACCAGTTCTATTTCCAAGCGTGTGGTCCCCGGGAGGTCTAAGACTTTGAGGCGAGCTGACCCCTAGCACCCAGTTAAAATTGTCAGCCAGGGAATTTTGCCAGCCACATCTGCCATTCTCAAAGGTGCAGGAAGTTCCACATTCACTCTCGTCCGTATTATCCCCACAGTTGTCTTCAAAATCACAGCTTTGTTCTGGTCTGTAACACTTGCCATTCTGGCACTGCCTGTGGCCACGTGAGCAGGAGCCTGAAAAGAGAAGAATGAGGGTGTCCTGGTGAATCACAGTCCCGAGCATCCCAGAAAGGTTACTGGAAGGTTACATTTCAGAGAGCTTAATATTTAGGAGGAGGAGGGTGGTCCAGAGCAGTTTTATTAAAAGCCTTTGGTTCTCCTGAAGTACCAATCCATTATCAGTTTATTTCTTTTGTATTTTGTCAAGTGATTGCCTAAATAAATGACTGTTTCCCTTGTAAAGCCTCAGAGGGCAAGCTCCAGCCAGGCATTCCATCACTAACAAAGCTTTCTAGTCTGACTTAATTGCTGGCATTCTCCTTTCATGTGGTGTTGGATTAAATCATTTTATTTTAGCTGCAAAGCTGAGCCTACTTTAGGAGCCCTAATTTGGAAGAAAAGTTTTCTGTTTTAACGACAGAGATTTGCTTTTTAATGGATTTTTTTTTAAGAGTTAAGTAGTTTGACAGTGTCCTTTCTGTGCAGTCTTCTTGCCATTATTGAGGGATAATTCTGCTATTGTGCAGCCTAAAGATTGTAGGACTCAGAGCACAGGATCTATTTCCAAGTTTCATGTTTTCACTTCAGATCAGTTTCTGCAGGACTCTGAAGAAAACATAGCAACTTTAGTACATTCTGTAATAAAGAAGTGACCTCTTCCCATTTACTTTGTACATTCTGCTATGCCAGAAATAAATGAACAAACATAATTTTACTTAAAAATAGGAGTATGAATATATGAGCTCAACAGATAAAATTAGAATACGTACACATCTAAAAATTACACAAGTACAGGGAGAATTTGAGTTAATTGATACTGAAAATCACACAGGGCTAAAAACTAGTTTCCATTACCAGTGTATTAATTTAAAGGAGCTAAATGACATTCACATAAGGCTGGATTTTATTAAGAGATCCAAAAAACTGATTTATTAGTAAAAAGAGGATAAGAGATGAGGTATTCAGTTGTCATGTTGGCAACCTCCATCCCATGGCATTTGTTTTAGCAAGACTCTAAATTAAAAATACTCCAAAGTGAAAAAACATTGTCAGAACCCTTTGCTGTAGATTTTGGGTAAAGTGAAAACAAGTCACTTTATTTCTAGATATCAGCTAAAGAAAACAAGCATTAACCTCTCATTTTCAAGTTAAAATCCTCCTAATGCAATTCTTATTAAAATAAATTTAAAGTACAAATACATATTGGAATATGATAGAAATACCTAGCAAGATTTCCAGGGAAGTTATTAATTTTTAATTCCTGATTTCTTAGCAACATAAAAATATGCATCAGGTTTGCTCCAAAAGACTGTGTATGATTTGGCTTTTAACAGTTACTCAGAGAAAAGAGGAAAAATTCCTGAACAGAAAGAAGCAAGTAAGAATAAAAATCTGATACTGACTTTGAAAGTCAAGAACATCAAGTGAAAATCTCCAAATCTGGAGACAAGAAAAAATGGGTAATCTCTGACCAGAAGAAAACGACTTGTTTGAAGTTCACAGCTACAAATTATAAAAGCATCAGAGAGATTTTTATCAGCACACAATCTCTGAACATAGTCCTGGTCAAAAGAATGGTGCAATAGTATTGGTCAATCTGTCAATGTCCACCAGAAACTTCTATCAATCTTCAGAATTTCAGTCATCTGTGTTGTATCCCAAAGGGTGACAGAGATTTGTTATAAAATTGCTGCCTAATTTAAGTGACATATATTTTTAGGAGCTAGTTATTGTAATCCTACCTTTCTTTTAAGTGATTGCAGTAAGAATCTAGCAGAACATTTATATTGCCAGCAAACTAGAAATTCAAATTTCAGGGTGCAGTTCACACCTTGAAATATTTTCCCTTGATCAATAATTGCAATAACTATTGAATTTTGAGATTCCTTTGTAGCATTGTTTCCAATTTCAGGTTAAAAAAAAAAAAAAAAAAGCAGAGTTGAAAAGTGGAAGTCTTTGTTTCCTGAGGAAAAACAAAAAAATCTGTCTTGAATCCTGGCATGAATGAATCTTTCCAAGCATGTGTAATGAATGATATTACACTGCCTAGCTGAGTCTGTAACGTGACTTGCTTCTGGATGGACTTCCACAGTATAGCTTCTCTTTAAATGACATTTCTAAGGCTTTAAAACTGCAGGGGAAAAAAAAACAACTTCACCAAACAAACAAACAACCTTCCCTCCCCCCAGAAAACAACCCCAAACTTCATGAAAGGGAATTTTTTTAGAGCTCTCTTTCTTTCTTCCCTACTTTTTCTTGATCCTAATTGTTCAAACACTGTTATACAGATTCCTGTGGGTATGAGAGAGGTATTTAATTGAGAGTAACTTCTCCTTAACAAGGTTCAGTAAATCTTTCCTCCAATCAGTGTTTTTGAAGATTATTTGTGGGTAGACTATTTGTCCTGTGTGGTAACTGCGTAGACACACTAGGCTGCAGTGGACCCTTGGAGGCTGTTAGAGCCCCTTTCAGATAAATATCTTTTATCTTATCTTTATATGGATCCTTCAGATAAATAATCTTTGAATTGAGGAGGATTTATACAACAGAGGAAAACAGCTGCACCAGTTAATAATCCCCTTGTGCATATACTCTGAGCAAAATCAACAGGTAAAACATTTATATTTTTAAACATGCTTTAGGAGAAGAATTAATCTCCTTATTTTTAAGGGTGTTTTTCTTAAATGCATTTTAAAAAAAAAAGTACCTGCAAACATCAAGAGAAGAAATAAATTTTTCTTGAGGATAATCTGTCTTATTGTTGAAAACTGAGGAAAAGAAAGTCTCAAGTATTCAGCCTTTTCCTCATCTTTTCCTCATCATATTCCCCCCTGCATCCAATTGAGGTTTTCCTTGCCACTCACTTTGCTATTAATGTATTTATAAAAATATTTTTATTATCCTTTCCAGAAGTCACCAAATTATGTTCTAATTGGGATTATTTTAAAGTTCTTAAATTTAATAAGCTGTTAACCTTCTTAAATTTATTATATTTAATTACATCAGCATCGATGTTTTCCAAACTAAAACCAAATCAAATGAATGAGATAGTTTACAATTATCAGAATAATCCATCAATAGGTGTGAAAATCTAGAGCTGCTTCAAAATATTTTCAAAAGATTTTATTTACATTCACATAGCTAGAAGCATACCTTCTTCTAAACCAAAGCCATAGCTCCTGTAGAACCATGGTCTGGTATAGAGGCCAGAGTAATTAATCAGCAGACTAAGAGTGTGACATCTCAGGGATAGGGGCTCTCTGGATAATTTAGATCTCTGAGTTTTTCTCTGTAAAAATTACTTCATTATCTTTCTTGCTCTGAGTTGACATTATTGTATGACTGAAATCTATGTGTCCTTTAAAAAATAATTTGTTAACAAGAATATCTTTCCTCTAGTATCTCACCACTATAGCCCAAGGACGCAGAGAAAAGTGCTTTCATCACTGTTGATGATGCATGGTAATACTGACTTGACAATTCAGGAATGTGAAAAATGCATCTCATTTCAGAAGCAAAGCTTTAGAAATTAAAAGAATTTTTAAAGACTTTCAGATGTTGGGGTGGTGGGGGAAAAAAAGATTTAAAAAGTGTTATACTATATCAGGTATTTTTTTAATGAAAAAGGCTTTATTTTTGAATTGAGTGCAAACAGTTGGTTTTGTAAGCCTTTCAAGTACTTTGACATATTGATTTGCATTCTGAACAACTGAAAGTTAGAAAAACAGCAGCTTGAGTCCATTTGCAAAAGGGACTTTTAGAAGAAACTGTTAACTGTCTAAGTTACTGCCACGACAAAGAGCAGATGAAAGCTCCTCCAACAACCAAACCTTCCTCAATCAATTTCTTATCTTGACCATTCCCATACACAAACACAAGAGAACTCTTTTCCAGTAATCAGATCCAGTAATATTCAACCTCAGAACCAAAAAGAACCAAAACCATAAATAGCAAGGTATTGCTGTTCAATATTATTGTCTCTGTCCATAACAGAGCCCTGAAGAATCTTTTTTGTTTTGTTTGTTGGTACTTTGTTATTAGAAAAGTATTGACTTTTATCAGTCACTCAATACTCTTTAAGACACACCCAAACTGTGACACATTCAATAGGTCCTAACCTGGTGCTTTGCTTTGAGGTTACCAGAAATTCTGACCTGAAAGCAAGAGGTCAACTCAGTCAATCAACTCAGTGCCTCTTCATACTGAGTTTACTGCAGATACTATAAGAAGGGCAGTGCTAAAAACAATATTATAAAGAGGAAAAGATTCAGTTTCAATTTCTTAGATGCACGTGAATGTGCATTCACAATAAATGAAAAGAGCAGGTTTTGATTAGAGAAGGAGGCACAAAGTCTTTTTAACTCCCTCACTCTTACAGTGCTGGCATACTAATATCTTCAGTAATAGAAATAGTACATACTTTCTATGTTGCTTGAGTAATTCTACAACTATTTATTCTATAAAACATGCTAGTAGAGCAACTTAAAAGGAAATTTTTAGTTACTCTCTTCAGGGGTTAAATCCTCATACCGAATAAGGAGACCTAGGCCTGGATTCATTGGAAGATATTCCTTCCATTGCAACAGCATTGACGGGTTTGTTCCTTGCCAGAAAACTGCAACAAGATTTACAGCACATGTTAATATTGTTATTCTAGAGCTAATCAGGTGGAAAAGGACAAGCAATGTTACACACACTTAACAGGAACAGTGATAGATCAGTTCTTTTTCAAAGTCTTCCCTTTCCAAAGCCATGTTGAAATTTATGACCTATCTTCTTGAGGGTGGACAAAGAAATACTAAGAGAAAAGGACTTTACATCTAGTTTTTAAGCAAAGCTTTTTCAGAAACAATAAAATTCATCATATGCATCTACTACACTGAGAGAGATTAAATACTAACTAAAGTGAAAAGCTTAACTCACACTTTTGAGTTTACTCTTAGCAAAAATCCAAAATAAAATTATATTGAACAAAATTTTAGGTTGCCACGTTCTGGCTCAAATAAATGAAATCTAAATCTATTTACTGCTTGAATTCCTTAGTAAAGATACAGAAAAAGAAACATTCCTTAGGTATCAGATCCACAATCCTAAAAATATATCAAAAATTTGCTGCGTGTCCTTGAGAAGTACAACTTGAAGCTCATGCAAAATGATATATAACTGTAGACAAACATCTTGCCTGAAGCAGATCAATGTAACAGTGCCTTTGTGAGGGCCTGGACTGGTGCATAACTGATGACATCTCTACCTTAGAGCCCAAAATGGTTTAGTTGTGACCTCTGGTTTAATGGTCCATCTGCTATCTGATTATTTGGAGGGTGGAAGAAGTCATGGCATCTGCATTTTCTGGTGCTGAGAGCAGGCTCTGGTCAGTGATTTCACTGCCTGCATATCTGATGGGAGAAAAATCTGGAGATTGAATCTAAAGAATGGATTGAAGTAAAGCAGACACCCATAAATCAAAATAGTTTGAGAATGAGAAATGGGTTGCACAAACTCTGGATAGCTGAGTTATGTCAGAAGGGAATTTCTATAAGGAGATCTAGGAGAAGTTGGTTAAACAGTGAATGAAAAGTATTTTATGATGTTATAACTGAATCTGGGGGGAAAATCTCCACTGGCTGCACTGGAATACGTGTTTGTTTCATATTCTCCACAGTACCCCAAGCTGTTATAAGTCCAAAGCAGACAGTGGAAGGTGAAGCTGCAGTGCAGTGATAAATCACCTTTGTACAGCTTGCCAGAGCTGCCCAGTAAATGTGACAGGTGGAAAGCACTTCCCTCAAATCCTGCCCAAAGGCTGAACAACCAGCTCTAAATTAGAGTCACAGGCCTGACTCTGAGACCAGAGGACACTGTCCTGGCCAGATTTAACCTTGGTGAGACAGGACAGTGGACAAGGAGTCCCAGAACCTGAGAAACACTGGTTCCAGAACTGAAAGTATGAACAAAAGTATGTTGAGAAACCCTTCTCTGGCAAATAAAGGCATGTAAAAGCACATAGTATAAGCAATAAAAATTCTTTCTATTATATGTCCACAAGACCTCAGATGTTTTCCAGAAAATGGCATTTTCTTCAACGTGTTAGACACTCTGAGGTCATTCGGTCACATCTTTAATTTCACATATAACTGTTCAATATTCAAAGGGGAAGATAACAAAAGTTACAAAATACAATACAGAATACAAAAATGCATCTATTATCAGCTGGGGATCTCTACTATTTATGAATGTCAACCCTTAAATCGGTATAAATATTCAACAATACAAATGTAAACTACAAAGGAAATTGTTCTGGAGAATTCTCACTTGTGTACAGATGGGATTAAAGTGAGAAAGATCTGCAAGAAACATAATTTGCTCAGAATTTCTATAGAAAATTACAACACTTAAACACAGCTATATTAAAAATTTTCAGACATATGTGAGTAAGGGTCAGGTGTAGGAGAAACTAAAACTGCCCAAAACTGATTAAATTGAATGTCATGATCCCTATGAATCCTCATCTGTCATTACTCAGGATCAAAATTCAGGATTACTGTATTTACCACCTTCATCTGAAGAGCATGATGATTAAAAGGTTCCATTGATGTCTTGAACAGCCTTCCACACACATTTAAGCCTCCACTGAAGAGGTCAACAGGAAGATGAAAAATGCCTTATGCTTGATGGAGGAGAAAGATACCAACAAACTCCTTAATCACACAGTATCTCATAGAAATGTAGCTTCAAGTATGTTCAGCTTTTCCCTTCCTGTGAGTTACGTGTTTGTTCTCAGACACTGAAAGTAAAAGACTAAAATTATACCTATAAAGTCATCGAAAGTGCTTTAAGGTGAGGTTTTGAAAGCAACAAGAACTACACTTGGCACTGTTATGCTGTAATATTGTTACACTGTCTCCTAGTGTGATCAAGGAATTGTGTTCCTTTCCTTTTTCCAGCCAGGATGAACAATCAAGACAAAAGAATTTTTTTAATATTCTCATTTAATGTTAATCCAGTCCAGTATAGTCATTTATTCCTGAAAGCATTAATAACTTTATCAACTGCACCACCATTCAGCACGTGCTCATGTTTACCAGTGCACTTTGAGGTAAGCAAGCAGTAGCACATCTGCTTAGCAAGTGATTGAACATGGAAGGAGCAGAGCAGTTCATGGTTAGAAAAACAACCCTGATGAAATTGCTTGATGCCACTTTACATTTTCCACAGTGCTTATCATGTAAGCTCTGCCATTCAGCTTTCCTCTGCTTGGAAAGGAAGCTAAGGGAAATACAGAGGAAAGTAGCAACAGTCCTGAAACCCAAAAAAACAACACTACCTAAACCCCTCATATTTACCTAGCCCAAACCTTCATCTCTAAGTCCAATAGAAGCCGAGTAATTTCTTATCAATCTTCTTTTGAAGCTTTGACAAATTCCTTGATCTACTGCTTGTCATGAGAGGGTATCTCGTGAGCAACGTGGATATTGTTGACAGGAGAAATGCCAAAACCTCAGCTCTGGACCTGAGGAGAGCAAGCCTCAGACTACTCAGAGAATTAGTTACTAAGGTTGCCTGGGAAAAGGTTTTTGCAAGTGCTGGGGTCCATCAGTGCTGGTCACTTTTTAAACATCCTCTCCTAATAAAGGCACAGGAGCAGGCAATTCCCAAATGTCAGAAGTCAAGGCAGGAGGTGAGGCAGAAGGCCATTTTAGCTGGACAGGAATCTTCTCTTGGAAAAAGGGCAAAAAAAGAAGGTGTATGCCCAGTGGCAGCAAGGGCAGGTGACATGGGAAAAACACAGAGCTGCTGCTGGCCGCTGTGGGGAAAAAAAATTCTGCAGCAAAAGCTCAGCTGAGGAGAGCTGTGGGGGGACAATAAAAAGAGCTTTTCAATATATTAACGGCAATCAACCCGCTACAGGATGAGGATGGTCTCCTCACAAACAGGGACAGAGACAAGGCAGAGGTATTTAACACATTCTTTGCCTCTGTCTTCAACATGGGTGATGGACCAAGGGGCTGATCTGACCTTTGAGCAAAAAATGATTGTGGTCCTTCCACAGGCAAGAATGCTTAGTAAATTTTGACAGTTAACAGTTTTTATGCCACTTATTTGTGTATTAACTTTGTTTATCCTAACACTAAACAGCTTCCAGGCACATCTTGGGATAGTTAGGTACCTTGTGAAAGCTAAAATAGCATTTTACTTGGAAGTCATAGTCTGTTGAAAAATTTGAGAACAAAAAAAATCAGAGCATGAAATGAAGCTGTGCAGTGAGTTGCCTGAAATATTTCATGATGTAAATCACAAGGTATAAACTGAAATTTCCAATAAAGTTTGCAAACATCTTGTTCAAAATAATGTTTTTCTTTGTCTATGGTACATCATATTGAAAATGTAAATTCCTAACTAGAAATGGAAAATGCAGTCCAAAATAAATATTGATAAGCATGTAATCAAAAAGCATTTGAGTCAGATCTTGTTTCCTACAGTTAGAGAGGGAGAATAAAGAACCATGCTTGTCTTCAGTCTTAACTACATCTAGAAATTTGTTCCAGGACATCTAGAAAATTCAAATGCCCAGCAGAGGTGTACTGCACTGAAGATAAAATAGGACTAGATTCTCTGAAATATAACTTTTTTTTCAGATTGCTTTTGCTGCTGCAAGACTTGACTTAATAGTGGAAACATCCTATACATCTGAGACTGCTCCGTACTGTGATACCATTTCCCTACTTTTAGGTGTGTGTGAAATAGAAAAGTCATTACAGACAAGTAAGAGCAACTTTTTATCTAGTTCTTGGAATGCAGAGCAGAGTCAGAGCTTTCATTATCTCAGTTCACCCAAGGAAAGGCCAGCTCTGAATCTGGAATATGTAACACATAGAGAAAAGTCTAATAGTGAGAGCTAATAATGACAGGAGCACTGCCATTATGTCACAGGTCCTGAGGAAGCTTAGATTTGGTAAAACCCTTCTTACTTAATTCTCCCAGTAGAGAGAAAATGAAAAAGCAGGGCTCTTTAAGAGGGTTCTCCTTAATAAATATTGTACCAGAAATTCCTCTTACAATTTTTGGAGCAGTTTGTTTACAAAAGCTATTCCCAAACCCCAGCTACTCATTGCCAAAAGGAATTCTCAGCTCATAGTATGAATGTAGATATAAATACCTGTGGTCCCCACAACCTTGGCCAGAGAATGAGAAAACTGCATTTCTCAGGGTCAGCTTGAGACTCCAAGAAGTCCTAGCCAAAATAATGATAACCTGTTCTTATAACAATCAACACGTTCTGCTTTTTTCCCTTCTTTCCGTTTTTTTCTCTTCTTTCTAAGATAGTTTACTAAAAGGTGTTGAGCTGGCCAGCCAACCAGGTATAATGTATTGATCCAGCTGGATCGGAGTAGTGGGCAAAAGGAGAAAACTTTGTAATTAAGTAAGTTTTTCCTGAATAACCAGCCTTGGAGTCTGTGTCGTTCTCTTACCGTAACAGCAACAAATACCTGCCCCCACCTGCTGCTCAGAGACTCACATCAAACTGCCAGCACTGAAATCCTTTTCTCCTGACCTTATACTTATTTGGATGCCAGCTCTGGGGCACCTTTCCCAGAAACAAATCCGTGGAGACCCAAGAGCTAAAGAAAGTTTTGAAGATGTTAAACAATTTTGTGAAACAGAAAAACAAGGGCTGACAACGCCCTACCTCCAAGGACCTTAGATGACATTAATCATGTTCTGAGATGACATTAATCACATTCTGTTGGCCAGTTTCTAGAGCTGTAATCAGTTATGGGCCCAATTCAGGCTCTGCTCACATCTGACTGCTGATCCAAAGAATATGTGGGGTTAATTTCACTATTATGCCTTAGAATAACTAGGGGAAAGTTTTTTGGTTTTTTGACATAAAGTTATAATAAAGTATGGGAAATGTCTTCAAATTATCTGTACTTTACTGTATGTTCAAATGTTGCAGTTGGCTAGGGACTGAAATGTATCCTAAATCCTCACAGAATAGTGGAAAAAATATTTTTAACTCACTTAAAATTACAACCCACTCTAAATTTTTGTCATTATTTCCCAAATTAGACCAGTAAAAATATAAGTGATTTTCTTTTTTAGTTTAGCAAATGGGCACATTGCTTTCAAACCACTATACAATCTGGTAAGGTTAGAGCTCAAAATAAAAGGAGATGGGTCAGAGTCCAAGCTACAAACAAGCAAAAATACTCAGAAGAAACTGTGGAATTAAAAAGGTGGTGCAAGATGTTTGCAGTTAAATTGATAAAGTACAATGATAAAGTACAATCTGTGTAGCTACACAGATTTGGAATTTAATTGGAGAAAGCTCAACAGAATTAAAAAATACACCACCAAAGTCTGGGCTATATATTTTTCTCCTTCACAGTCAATAAAAAGGATAATTTTTATCATAACAGGTGGACAATATACGTAGAAGTTGAATTCAAGTCACCTGTATTCATGACTACTTCATATTCAAAACTAGTAGCTTTACACCAAGCTCCTAAACCAATCTACATATTCTACAGTATTTCCACCATTTTTCTGAAAAATATGGAAGGAATTGCATAATATATCAGAAAGAAGAGAGAAAAAATTAAACATGTAGTCTTCTGGGTTTTAAAATAGCATAATGATAAACCTTTTGTATTATTGTACAAGTGAAAATGAAAGTTGCCTCTTGCATGGAACTTCATTCTAGGTGTATCTGAGAATATGTTGCTGTTCAGGTACCATGAATAAAAAAACCTTCACAATCTGCTGTATGTAATTAAGGCAACAACGTAGATAGATTCAATTTTCCAAAAGAAATGTTGAATCCTCTTTATACACTTGTTTTTGTTTGGGGTTTTTGTTGGGGGTCTTCGTTTAGTTGGTTGATTGGTTTTTCTAAAGCTTTTGTTGTTGTGTTGGGGCTAATTGTTTATTTTTGTTTGGTTTCAGGTTTGTTTCTATTCCTTTCTCTTCCCAGAACTGGTTTTAAAATGCTTTAGAAATACTACTTTATTCATTTCACATCCTGTTCTCTCAGTCAATGGTCAGTGCTGGCTGTTTCAAACGAAGCTATAAATGCTTTGTTATTTGATTAGTTCTGCATAAAGAGATTTTTTTTTCCTCTTTTCAGTAGATCACATTATGCACTGAAGCATAAAATTTTATTATTCTTGTAATTATATATTCGTTACAAAAACTGCCAAGGTTATTTCTATTTATGTGTCTGTAAACTTTTACAGATCTAATTATAACTGCAAAAGAGTGATATAAGCAATATCCTTTGGCCTTTCAAGTACACTCTAGAGTTTTGAGTAATATTTCAAATGAAAATATTTTTGGCAAATCTGATTTCCTTATTATTCTATTACTTGGTGTATATTTATTTTAATTATGTTGCTGACCAAATTCTATAAATTTTAAATTTTTTTGTGAAGTAGAAATTTGTACTAAAATGATTTAAAAATCAGTATGGAACAAAAAAACTCCATCAACCAAAACAAAAAAAATCCCAAGGAAAGATCAGAAAACCAGCAGGACTATATTCTTTAACATTTGCTTTTAAAAGTAAACATGCATGAGTTATGAGTTAAGAAACTTTGCCAGTGATATGAAGGAATTCAGGTTGATATAAGCTAGGAATAACTATGAATAATAGGAAAAGCTATTTGTGAAAATGAACTTGCTTAATGGGGCCGCATGCCATGCTAGTTATGAACTAAAAAACCTTTCTGACATCAGCTGCTATTGCAGGACATTCACTTTCTTTCAACCCCTGTAAGATCCAGCCCCTGCAGGTGCCTCAATTGTTTCATACAACTAGAATGGAGATAAACAATCACAATTTAGCAAATTAATTGCACCCTGGTGACTGGCAATGAAATGTGATGTTATTGAGTTACACAGAATAACACAGTCCATCTTTCACAGGTTCTGGATTCCTATCACTACCACTCCTAAAGACTTGCACAGCACAGTACTGAAACAGTTCCAGGAACAAAAAAGCCCAATGTTCAACAAGGACAAAACAATCAAGGTTTTAGGATTTATCAGGAAAGAGAGAAAAAAGAAAAAGAACCATTTTGTTACAGTATCATTCCACTGGTTTCTCATTTCCTAAATGCTCGACACAGACCTGATTTTACAATCCCAAAAGACAATAGTGAATTTTTTTTAACGTCACAGAAAGGAAAACATAAGGAATAGCTTCCATGTGAGAAATAAGTTGAAGCTCCCTCAGTGTGTAAGGTTGCTTAAGGATTATGGCATAGAGAACAATATGGAGTAGGTGTTCACCATTTTCAGTAAAAAGAGGGTAAAATCAGATTTGCTTTCTCAGCAAGTGGCAGAAGTGTACAACTTGCTGCAAAAAATGAGAAGGGGGCTATACTTCTGAATGTATTTCTAGGGAAACTAGGCTCTACACAGAAGGCAAACACATTAAGGTTTGCTACACATCCAAAACCACATTTGGTTTGTAACGTCTCCTAAAAAGGAAATATTAGGAACATTAAGAGGAAGTATCATATATGTTCAGCATCTCACTGACAGCAGTAGAGAAGATATCAAGTGACATGGACCTTGATGTGATTGTCTGTTAATATTCATATGTTCTCAGAGTTCTCACAAACCTGTTCTACACATAGGTGAATTGCTTCTAATTTGCTGCAAAAAACTGTCTTCTCTACAAAACTGAAGTCAGCAGATACCAGTTCTCTAGTCTCTGGGAATAATTTTTCTTTACTGCAGCCTGCTAATCTGATCAGGCAGCCCTTGGCAGCTGTTGTATTCCCAGGTGAATGGAAGGAGACATGAGCAGAAACTGATGGAGGGATCAGCAATTTTTATAGTCAGTAACAACACTGCAGGAGGGAAGGGATTGAAAGAAGATAGGAAAACCAAGTTTAGAGATCATGGAAATTGTTGTCAAATCCATGATGTCTCTTTCGTAAACAACTGTAAGTACAAATTATTATTCATGGATAACTTGTGGATAACTATTCCACCATTAACCTCCATGGGCTGCAATGAGAGAGCCTAACTCACTGTGGTATTTACCACAGGCTGTAGGCAAATCTCCTGCTCGTGCTTCCCTTACCTTGGCACCAGCAAAGCTCTTTCTCTTGCATATTCTCACTCCTCTCTCTGGCTGCAATTGCTCTTCTGCAACAACTTTTCCCTTTTCTAAATCTGTTATCACAGGGATGCTGCCACCATCACTGGTGGGTTCAGCCCTGGCCTGCAGTGGGTCCATCCTGGAGCCAGCTGGAATTGGTTCTGTTGGACACAAGGGAAACTTCTGGCACCTTCTCACAAAAGTCACCCCTGCAGCCCTCTGCCACCAAAACCTTGCCCCACAAAGCAAACACAGAAACAACTGCAATTTTCACAAGGCTCATTGTGGCCAGGGTCTCTTCCTGGGCTGATGTGGATACAGGCAGCCTTTTACACAAGGCAGAATCTAACTCATAAATCTTACCACACTGCAGAGACACAGCAACAGCCACAAATAGCATTTTTAGAACAAAATTGTCTTTGCATTTTCTTCCACACAGTACCATTGTGACGCAGCAAAAACTGATGTTCATACAATGAAAATTTGATAAGGGCCAGACTAAAATGATGTTTATTGTTTCTCAAGCCCAGCAATTTAAGTGGCTCTCATTGGCTTTGCAGTTCATCATTGTTGTTGCTAAGCAGCATGTTGAGAACAATCTACAGTATGCTGTAGTTTACAGAAAATTACAATGCTAACTTTCAAAATTATTTTTTCTAGCTGTCCAGTGTTCACTTCCTGCCTTTAAACATTACTGCATGTTTGGCTGAAAGAAACAGCCACCTTAGAATATATTTTTGTTAGTGTGCAGAATTTCAAGGTGTTTGTATAGAGTCAGAAAAATTTTTCCGAACCGTGAGAGTCTGTGTCTCAGATGGGAACATTTAACGATTCTGTTTGATTTCATCTTTACACATTGCCATGTGACTCTATGCAAAGTAATAACAAGGAAAGACTCCTTAGCATACTTGTCTTAACCAGTGATATGGCTCAATAAGGCTCAGAAGAATCTCCTTTGATATGTGCATTACAAATATTATCTAAAAGAAATAAAAAATTGAAAAGGAATTGTATTAGAGTAGATCTCAAAAACTACAAATTTCTCTCTTAAGAAGGAAATATTTTTACTTTCTTAGCAAATATATTCCCTAGCTGGAGACAAGAAGGAAACAGATCCTTGCTGCACGATCTTCTTCATCTTCAGAAACTTTCAAAAAATTGATCAATGGATATAAGTGTTTTACTTTTGGTTAAACTTTCCTTTGTTTCTAAGTATAAGCAGATTGGACTGCAGATTTTTGCAGCTGATCGTCATGGCCATTCTAGCTGGTTCTATTTTAAAAAGTTGCATTACAGAGCACCTTTTGCAACATCCAGCATGCATTTTGCCAGAGTTCAGAGAGTTTCTACAGGCAGAAGCAGATCCACTTACAAGCAGTGATGCTGAAGATACCACTGCTAAGTAGCAGCTGTAAGTTGAATCCCTCAGTGGGTCATGTAAACTCTTACCCTGGACAAGTAAAATTTGTCAATATAATAAATATGATTTGTTGTAAGGATGAATTTAAACCATTGCCTTAAAGTGTTGTGAACCTCTGAAGTTCACAAAGTACGTCTTAGATGAGCTACACCAAGAAATCAGTCTCTGGTGGCTCTTTCCTCACATTTTAGTATCTTTTTTATTATAAAACATAAAAGATGTTTTGGAACATCCTTTACTATCAAAACCAAAGCTTTTAAAGCTTCTAATATTGCCACAGGGCCTTGAATCTACTATTAAGAGGATAGAGTCTGAATACAACAAAAATAAAGAATCAGAAATCTTGCCTAGTGTTCCTCCTGGGGTAGCGTTCACATAAAGCTGAACTTTAAAATACAAATCTCATTTGCAATAAATTTCCATGACTGGCTTTGCAGAAGTAGGAAGCCAATAGTACTAGAACTGGCACCTTATGAGAGAGATGTCTGGAAAATTTTGCCCTTATTTTTCCTGCTTATCTTGTGCTCAAAGTTCAGTTCAATTTCTTGAGTTTGCTGTAGTCTCATCAGTGTTATTTCCCAATGCCTGAGCAGTGCTTAATGACATCCTAAAGGGGAAGGCTACTCATTAGTAGCAGTAACAAAGCAAAGTTGCTCACATAAATTAATGATCCATTCTCGTGGTAGTCCTTGACACTGGGAAATATTAACTTTGTTTTATCGATCAGAAAGACAGAGACGTGGGCTAAAATGACTTTCTGCAGCCATGCAGGAAATTTGTAGTACACCCAGGAACAAAATGCATCTCCTAAATTCCACTTCAGGGAAGTTACATTTCAGTAGCTCTGTGATAAATGTGGAGAGAGGAAAAAGATTTGTCCTGTTCTGTCAAAAAGATTTTCTCCTTCATCATTTGTGTCCAAGCAAATACTGCTAATGTACAGAAGCAGTGCTTTCATGAGTAGCTCTTACCTTGGGGTTATTGGGATCCATCCCCATCCAAACTATATAATTTCTGGTAAATGTTTTCTGTGTCTTATTTCCCTAGTGCAGTAAGTGAGGATGGTGCAAATAATTGCACTGATGCTGGCACCATATCACACAGGCAGAAGATGGATATGGTGCAATTTTAGCAATTCCTACCAGCCAAAAACCATTTAAGCCTGCTGGCCTTATTGCAAACTGTCCATATTAGCTCTGTCCCACTCAGTTCTTTATTCTACAATTCTATTTTACAACTTTTGATAAATAAATCCTCCTGAATTAAGCAGGATATTGGCTAAGTGTACATGGCTGGAAAAGAAACTGCAGATTCACAACAGTTGACTCAAAACCCAAGAAACTATTTCATAGAATGATTTTATTAGAATTTCATGGGCTGCCTAAAAGTGTTAAAATTTCTGAATGTGTTTAGCAAGATATGTATACTATTTCTCTTTTGAAAGAGAGACAAAGAACTGAAAATAATGCTGCTATTCCTCCTTTCCAAACTTACATAGACCATCCATTGCAGGAACATACCTATTGGAGGTGGTTTTGTGGGTTCTGCTGGTAAAAACTCCTGGGATGGTAAGCACTCCCTGGAAAACGTGAGGTCATCCAGGGCTATGCCATCTTTGGGACCTTCTCCAGCTATCCCTTCAAAGACAACTTGAAAATCTTCATCTCCATCTCCAGACAGGGTTAGTTCGTTGCGCTGCCAGAAATTTCCCTGGTTTCCAGTAAGATTAAGGAGAATTTTTTCATGTTTCAATGTAGTTCTCTGGTAGATAATCAATGATCCAATGTGAGCTCCATACATATGATAATAGAAAATTATCTGTAAGCAAAAACAAGAGCATGAAGTATGCGATAGGTGACTTCAGTCAAATTCTGCTATTGTATTTACTCTGATTCTTAAACTGAGCATTACTAATAGTATTCAGAGTAGTCATTAATTTTACTGATTGAAAAATAATTTTATCAAAAGGTAACAAAACAACTTTCTAATGGCAATTCTTTAACTATTCCATAAGCCAAACTTCAAAATCAGCATTAAAATATTCAATAGCAGATCTTGCATCCCTTTGAATGACTCTTGCATTTGAATGTAAAAGAACTAAAATACTTTTGAAGGAAGGAGAGGAATGGAGTAGTGCCATTTACAATATAGGAAGCAACTTCAGTTTACCAAACAATTTTCTGGTTAAAAATATGTTTGTGTAGGTTAGAGTATGCAATTAGAAAATAATCCAGTCTATAATGGGAGCAAAGCTGCTACATGGACAGATGCAAAAAAAACCCCAAAAAAACCCTCTAAAATATATAAGATGTACTTGGATTAGAAAACAGTGATTTGTTTATTTTTAGTAAAAATGAGTAAATTTTTAAATACAAAAGACCAAATACATACATAAAGAGACCACTGTGAAAATTCTTCATATTTAACTGCACTCTCATTTCTTTCCAATTCAGTCTTGGATTTCTATTCCTTTTGAAGGTGCAGCTTTGTTTCTGAAAGTCTTGTATATAGACAAAATATTTTTATTCATTTATGTCCCTTATGGTTACTGTTCCATTTTTGTTTTCTCCGCATAAAACTCATCCCATTGATGTAAGAGTTCATTTTCCAATGATTTGAAATGGTCTAAGATCCCATACTAAATCTGTTGTAATATATGATGTAGCATTTTCTTCTCAAATAACCCATAGGAAGGAGTAAAATACTTCAGGGGACTCTGATATTACAAGCTGAGGTTTCAAATCTTGAAATATTTTTTTACATTCATAAAATTTCCTGTACTAATAATTGCACTTCCTTTGGTCATGTGTCTGTGTGTAAGTTTCAGAACTGCTCAGAATCTTCAAAAAGTAAAATATCATAAATATGACTGACTGCTTCAGGCCACATCATGGATATCAAGAGTTTGGTCTGTACAAGATGCATAAACCTCTTTGTTTTTGTAAATAATTTTTGCATGTGACAAAAGCAACAGTTTCCCACAGTTACATTTCAAGCACTTAATTGCATTTAATGTGTGATACATGACAGTACAGATGTTAATGTGTCATTCTCAGTTATTCTGCATTTCTTTGCATCTGTTTTATGCTTCCTAGAAATCAAAAAGTGGAAAAGTTATTTTTAGAGCACAAAACCAGATAAATCAGAAAAAGAGATACTCATAAATATGATGCTAGAAGCAGAAGGCTGAGATGTCCATGTTTGTGTAAGCAGAATTTTTTAAATATATGTATTCTAGGCAATACAAAAAATAAACATGGTTCCAATTTTGAAGATAATTTTATAATGACTAGATTAAATTTTGCTACTGAATATCATAATTATTCAAGTTTTCTTTTGAATGATAAATCAAACCCTTTATGTTTAATTCTTCCTGACTTTCTTATTCATAAAAAGTTTGTAGAGTGTTCAGAGAGAAGTATTTCAGTAAAATGAACTGGTTAGAAATCTCGAACATAAGCACAACTCTTTCCAAGTTACAGATAAACTGCTCAGGAATATTCCTTAGGAATAGAATGAGATAAATGAAACTAGAGGCTCGTGACTGAACATTTTGCACAGAGATGACACCTCCATGGCCAATAAACTGTTAGCCAATAAACTTAGACTATTTCAGTCTAAGACCACTTTCATTTGATGAGCACAGTTTTGTGATCACACAAACAGTTAATTTCAAAAGCATTTTTAAAAATGGCCTCACAAAAATTATCCTCTTTAGAGGTGTACTTATTAGATATATAAAGGTAAAATTGCAGCTTCAAAATAAGGCATAGCTTAAGTTTCTAGGACATTATATTTTTAGCAAAGACTATAGAAGGTGCATCAAAATCAGGAAACTTTTTAATTTCAGGTTTGCAAAGAAATTTTCAAGCTGAAGTCACCACAACGTGCTGTAATATTTTGGAAGATCTAGGCTTACACATCTCCATTTTCTAGAGAAGAGCTGGTAACAAAGACTTCTGTCACACATCCTCCCTTTTGCAGTTATATTCTTTGAAAACCAATTGTTACTGCATTTATACACACTTTCTCCATAAAATCAGAAACCATTAAATAGTTGTTTGTTACTTTGGATGAGTTGCATAAGACGTTGTAAATCAGACACTGCATTTACTGGCAGCTTCATTTGAATCTCACAGAGTACTCATTTACTTCCAGAATCATCCTTCTCCTGCAGCAGAATGCATTTTTTTCTAATGGTTTCAATGAAATAAGATCCGATCCTGATTTCTCTACAAAAGAATGGGGTTTTTTTTTCTCTCAAGAATTATTTCAGCAATCATCTCGAATCATTTTAAGAGTACTCTTTTGGTGCAATCTAGAAATCAAATTCTTTGTTCCTGCTACTACCACACTCTCACATACCTTGCAGTTTTTATTCTTCTTGCTTAAGACAGGACTAGAAATCCTAGCTTTCTGTCCTGGTATCTGAAAAAATGAACTCTTTATAAAAATATAATGACCAGATGGCTCTTGCAGTGTATGATCAGTAGCTGGTCTAGCGCCCAGTTTTGCAGTACGGCTAGTTCTGAGGTGCCAGTCGAAATCATCATTTTCATCTTGCTTCCATCCACAAAGGTCAAACTCAAAATTGCAATGCCCAATAGATGTACCTGAAATACATTTGCACACACATGAAGAGAGATTTATTTTCAAGTAGTTAATTAGGTACATATAGTACAACCTGGCACTCAAATCTGTGGGGAAAGAAAAAACTTCATTATAAAAAATAATATCCATGTATCTCATTAAAAAGAGCATTTTGAATATTCTGGACTACTATAATATTAGGATAAACCTACTTGCATATATACGAGGTGGGTCCAGTGCTTTTCTTATTACAGTCAACAGAATCCTTGGTATAAATTTAGTTAACTATTTTAGCTCCTTAGAGTCTTAACTGGCCCTCCATAGAGCATTCAAGACATGTGCTGAAAACCAGCCTGTTTCTGAAGGAATGTGTTAAGCTCAGGTGAGAACAGGAAGAAATGCCTACGTCTAGGGAACAGACACATCCAAATGAATGTATTGAGCACCATAAAAACACAGCTTAAATATAGACAGATACAGACAAAACATCAATGTGGGTGTGATAATCTTGAGCCGAATCGCACTCAGAGTTAGTCTACTTTTGCACAAGTCCTCAATCACTTGTATTTTCTTAGCCAATATAGAAACATAGATAATTATGTTGGTGGTGGATTGTGTCCAAAGAAGGGTGAGGGCCTGGGGCACAGGTCTGATGAGGAGCAGCTGAGGGGGCTGGGGGTGTTTGGAGCAAAGGAGGCTCGGGGTGGCCGTATTGCCCTTGACAACTACCAGGAGAGACAGCGAGGTGGGGCTCAGCATCTTCTCCCAAGTAATGAGTGACAGGAGAAGAAAAAGGACTCAAGTTGCACTGAGAGGGTTGTTAAGCATTGAAACAGGCTACCCAGTTGAGGGGCTGAGTTACCATCCCTGGAGGTCTTTAGAAGGCACATAAATGTGGCACTTAGGGACATGGTTTGGTGGCGAAATTGGCAATGCTGGGTTAACAGTGGGATTTAATGGTCCTAAAAGTCTTTTCCAATATAAATGATTCTATGATTGTCTACATACCTCCTTAATTTGTACTTAAGGCCTAGAAAAGGAGAAAGCTGTCATAATTTTCGTTGACTTTTATATGAAACAATGTGCGTATTCTTTAAAAATTTTTGAATCTTGAATGTCAAAACAACCAGTATGGTGAGTAAACTGTCCACATAAATTAAGATTAAGTCAATTACATCATTCCTGAAGTTTAATTTCTGTGTATTTGTCTCTCTATACATCTGTAAGTTCATTATAGTGACTACCAAGTAAGAGTAAAATTGCTGAAGTAAGCTGGAATTTCAGCAGAGACTTCAAGAAGCTTTTGACTGTGCCCTGAATATTCTTACTATTATTGCTGAAAAGGAAAGTGCCTAGAAGATAAATTTGGAAACTGTATGTATTCTTTTGTAGGACAATATGAGAAATTACAAAATGTCTCTTCCAAAATGTAATCAAAATCTGAGCCTCTTCTGAGGTCTGATAAAATTCAGCCACTTGAAAGTAGTTTTATTTACATGAAAGGTACTCAGAAACATGAGTAACCAGGCCAAGGATCTAGAATCCATGGAATCTAGACATGGACCAAAACAGGAAAGACAGCTACCTCAAAAATTTCAGACTGAACTCGTAAAATATTTTTTGTTTCAATTTTAATCTGTGAATGTCATAAAGTAAAAAAAGTTAGAAACATTTTCTTAAAAGTGTGAGCTACTTAGCGAAACTAGCTTCCCGTTTACCTTTGTCTGCAAATATAGTGCCATCTGAAGTAACAATTAAAACCAACCCAGACCTGAAATGTGAAATTATATGATTATCTTTTATGAAAATTGCAGATTTTAGATTAATTCAACTGAATGTAACTGCCCATAAAATTTGTCCTAATCGTATTTTTCAGTTGATTTAGTCACTCAATATTTCAAGACCATTCTTAAAGAAATTCCTTCCATAATTTACAAATTCCATCCTAAGTCAATAAAATTCATGCATACAACCGACCCTTTTATTTTAAAGACGTGTTTTCAAGAATCAAGACCTTGAGGCATGAGCACTGATACCCCTGCTAATGTTGCACATGTTGGGTACTACCTAAGCTAAGTTTAGGTGTCCTTGGAAGATCTCTATGGTCAACAAAGAGAAGCACTCATATCTGCAGGACAACTTATTTAATCTAACTCAAAAAACTGATTTTATTCAGGCATGAAATTCAGCCTGAATACAAGTTACTCCACTGATGAAAAAGAGAATTTAGGCAGCCTGCTTAGAAGCTCAAGTTACTGCAGATGATTGTGCCCTTGCACATTGAATGACTTGTGTGCTTTTAAAGCATCATAATGCTTCACTGTAAAGCTTACAATTAAAATGTAGTTAGGAAAAAATTTTAAAATAGTTTTGTAATTTTTTTCCTTACTTAAAATTAACAATAAAAAACATGTTAGAAAAAAGCATTTGCTGTGTGGGACCATTTCAATTCATCTCTTCCAATGAGAAATTGGAATAAAATCCTTATTATAGTGGTGGAAAAACTAAATTCCATCAGTTTATTTGAACCATTTCGTCCTTAATGCCTCGAATTATACTTGTCTGATGATATTTCATGGGAAACAAAACCAATGCAGAAAACAAAACAAAACAAAAAAAAACCCAAAAAAAACCCCAAAACAAAAATCAAAAACAAACAACAAAAACCCACACCCAAACAAAAAACTCATTAATATACAAACATTTTAGAAAACAAAAGTCAAAGTTTGAGAATATTTTTTAACAAAGTAATTGCAACCTGAAATACTCTTCATTTTTAGTTGCAGAAGATCTCAGCTGGTCCCTGTATAGGCTAGTGATGTGCTATGCCTGGATTGGAAATCATTGAGTCACTTAATAGTACGAAAATAATTTGCAGAGCATGGTTCCTTTGCCATGTACCTTAGCTTTTACAGGATATCAGCACACCTTTGCTTCAAAGAATTGTGTTCACTGAGAATTTGATAAACTGAATTCATACTCTCAATAAAAATGAGGCAACTGTTAGTACAGTACCAAACAATGCAGATTTGATTGTGTGAGCATATCCCACATTTGTAGTAGTAAAAAAATGAGGTGTTAATACCTTATTGTGATCCAGGAGGAGCCATTTGATATGAAACATCATTCTTTGAATCAGATACTACATATGCTGCTTCTTGATATGTCTTGTAAAACCAGATGGTACAATATTCAGATTAAAATAATTTGCTGAGACCTGACAACCCTTGAAATAGGGAGGTAGGTACTTCATCTCCCAAAGGTATTATGTTTGAATTTTTTTCAGCTTTAATACATTCTTTTCAGATGGAAATCAGGATAATTTTATTCTGCTTTTAAAGACAGCTGCTTTCTGAGATATTTTAAGACATCCATTAGCAGTTCTTTGTATTTTGTATCATGTGATTTTAAATTAAATAATAATAACAATTAAAAATCCTTAAAAGCCAAGGAATAGAATTAAATTATTAGCTTCTTGTTTGCTTTCTTAGCTGATGAGCTGTCAAAAGTATTTGAGTAATAAAAATTCACAGCAGGCACAGTTATTTATGATAATTATATTAAAAACTACCATACTTACTGCAAATACTAGGGCTTTCATCTGAGTTATCTTCACAGTCATTTACAAAATCACACAGATTATTCTTTGGGATGCAGTACTTGTTGGCACACATGAATTCCTCTGATGTGCAAGGCTTGTCTGAGATTAGCAGAGGGGAACAATCTTCAAAGGTAATATCATCCACTGCCACGTCTCCCATGTAACTGACACCACGTTTTGCCCTGAAAATAACCTAATAAAAATTACAGAGCTATTACAGTAAGCCACTGATAAGATAGAGAAAAGCTTATACACACAACATGAAAAGAACAGAGGCTGATGGTCCTCACAAATCTTCTAATATGAAGTGGTCAGTTCTTACCGTCAAGGCATAATTCTATGAAATCTTGTACTACAGTTGGTACAGATCTGTCACTATATTATTGAAGGACCATCATCTAACATACCAAGCACATGAAAAAAAGAAAATAAATCGTGTCACTCAACGAGATACTATTCCTCACTCATCCTGAACTAATAGCAAGGGTTCTTCCTACATCTCCAAAGTAAGCTGAAAAATACTAGTCTGTCATTCATCGTTTATTCCCATGAATGTAAAAAGAATTTTAAAATTTCATTAAAATTCCAAGACAGAAGTATCAAGAAATGTAACTCTTTTAAAAATATGTTACAGACTATCCTTGGGGATTTTTGGTTTTTTACATAAATCTACAACTAAGCAAGTATCTCTAAGAGGTTTGGGAATCTGCTCTGATTTCAAACATCACGCTCAAGATTCTTTTTTTCAAAATCCAGATGTTTTTACATACTGCACACTAAGGAGAAAGAAGCAGAATATTTTAAGCAGAGATGGATTCAAGCATAGATGGGATTCTCAGTCTTAAAAATGGATATCAGTCTGAGATTAAAGAGGCCTGAGAAATCTCCAAAAACACAAGTCTGGCTCAGCTAACTAGTCAGACAGACAGAAAGATGATTTCTTCTATGCAGGAGTAGAGGAGCATGCATGGTGTAAAAAGGGAAATGAGAAAGTGAAGAATGCTCAGTATAGAGGCACTAATAGCCAGCTCTCCAGGAAGCACATCACATAGGAAGGAAGACACACCTGAAAATTTGAACGAATTCCTAAGAACACTTCTGCTCTGTTCCACTGGGGACCTTGGCTGCCCCTTTGAGTCCACAGTTTAGAAGTCTTGTTACTGCTTTTATAGAATACCTAAAAAAGAAAATAAGGTCACAAAAATGTATGTTTCCATTACCAACTCACTAAAGAGTCCTATATACAAGAGTACGATATTGTCTTGTACATCTAATCTCTATTCCACCATTAAAATCCACAGAATCATGGAATATCTGGAATTGGAAAGGGCCATCAAATCCAAATCCCTACTTCTTGCAGGACTACCTGAAGCTGAATCCTACAATTGGAGCTGCTGAGTGCTCCTTGCACTCTGCCAGGCTTGGTGCTGCGCCCACTGCCCTGGGGATGTTGCTGCAGTGCCCAGCTACCCTCTGAGTCAAGAACCTTTTCCTGATGCCCCACCTGATGCACGTGTATATGTCAGTATGAATGACTACACTAAGAAAATAATGGTTTAAGATTTTCTGATCTCCTCAAAAACACATCCAGCCTACAGCCCTAACGGGACTAATGTATCTCATTAATTCATCCAGAGAGGCTAGCAGTGAATAAAAATTGTTCATTAGTGAGTTGTGATTCAGTTGTACAACATGGAAACAGAGTTAACAAGACTTACTGAAAAATTTATTTGTTCATGCATACAATTAACTGCTCTTCCAGGATAGATTTTCTTGTCCTGATTCTTATGAAACACTTTGTTTCTTCTACAAATAATTTTTTCTTTTTTTTATAAAGACAAAATTTCATCTTTCTGAGCAATGAAAGACTATTAAAAGACCATACCCTTGTAAACAACAAATTGGAGAATGATGACACACTTCAACATGAGCAGAGAGTCCTAAACATTCTTTGGTCCAATCTCTTGGGCATCAAAATTCAAGTGAGCTGACAATTACAAGATGGGTGTTTGATGAAGTGTGTCAAGCTGTGTCTCCAGCCAGCACTAGCAGAGCTAAACATCCATTCACCAGTTGCCTGAGCTACTTCTGCTTTCAAGGATTTACTGCTACTCTGTGTAATCTTCTTAGGGCAACCCAGGCATTTTTCATTATAATGAAAAAAACCTTTTTTTTTGTTTTAAATTTATGCAGTCCCATGAGTGTATATGATATTGCATAACAGCTAAGTTCTGCCAAGCAAACAGAAAATCCTCACACTAAAGAGCTTTCATTTTAGAGGAAAAGAAAAGGAATAGAAAATATATTAAATTGGATAGAAAAACAAGTGACTTCTGACTTTATAGATAGGAAGATCTGCCATAGAAGACATGATTTTAAGTGAAAATAAATAAATTAGTGAAAAAGGGATTACAGTTACTATTTGAAAGAATAAAGAGTGCTGAATAAGAAAGTATCTTTTTTTTACTCTCAAATGCAAACAATATATTTGTATGAAGGTATGTGTGTGACTATAAAAACACACTTACATGCTTTTACAGACTGTAAATTATCTACTCTATTGTATATCCAATTCCTTGATCACAATTTCATATTTTCTATCGTATCATGATAAAGGTTAAAACTTTGGAGTAACACCTGGCCATTAATTTGTGTGCTATTAAAACCTGCGGCTTCCCTGTACCTTAGTGCACTTTGAACCTCTATGCATTTCAATTACATTGCAAAAAAGCACATCTAATACTTTGGTAGAATTACCCATGCCAAGTCAAAGCGCAGAAACTGAATAGAAAAGATTCCAACAAATAATCAAACTGAGGTTGCTCAGGAAAGTGGTAAATCAGTATTTAAGAAAGTAATAGAAACACAGGAAGATAGCCCTTCATGCAAATGGCAGGAAAATCTTCAGCAATCCTACAGGATATTTGATGGCATGGATGCAGGCTTACAAGAAAAAGTAAAAAAAAAAGTGGTAGTCGTGGATAAAAGGTCTTTTAAGCACAGAAAATATTCCCATTCCTACTATACTTAGAGCCTTCTTAATATAAATAATGAGAAATCACCTAAATAATTTTATAGTCTGAGTTATTCTTATACCCATTATTAATTGATTAATGAAGGAATTGAAACTAAGCAATTATTAACAGTGTGCAAACATTTCATGATTTTCCTTTGGTACATCTTAAAATGAAATAAGTTGAGGGTGAGGGAGACTCAGTTAAAGAATAGAGGGAAATTGTAATCAGTGTTGAAACTGAGAAGAGAAAAAATCTATACTATAAACATTTGCCTTTTTTGCTGGTAATATTGGGCATGGCTCCATAGAATTTGCTGTTGATTTCTACAAAACACTCTTTGAACTCTTTGAATTCTAACTAACATGGGTTCTTACACTATAAAGAAGCCTGGACCCTGGAGTATGCAAAGAAGCCCCAAAGCACCTTAATTGATCCCAAGCCTTAAAACTGAGGATGAACCATCTTTATCCTCTAATTTCCCACTGATTCTGATTAATTAATATTTGGCTACTTGCCAAGCAGCCTAGCAAGATCTCTACCTAGTTGGGAGAAATTTAACAATACTTAAAAAAATTGTTTAGGAAAAAATTCAAGAAAACATAGAACGTATTTCTGTTAAACATCAGCAAGTCACATGCATGGTGTATAGTTCACCACATCCCACATTACATTTCTAATGTCAACACAAATATTATTTTTTTTTCAAAACAGCTGAATTCTGTCACCTTTTATTATAATTTGTATATTTAAATCCTCATGCACTGCCCACATCCAATACAGTACTGAGTGCACAAGTGACTGGGTAACTTATATGAGTATTTTTTTCAATCCATTCCTGATGCTGTAGGTATTCCATAACATTCCTGGGAAATCCCACTATAAGGATACAGCTGTGTGGTAAAAATAATTGTTTAAAACAATGTTCCTGTTTTATTCATTTTTGTCTGCAGTGACCTATTTGATCTAAAAGCTGCTAATGAGTTAAATTTCCTTTACAGACATGCTTTTATTTAAACTGGACTGAAAAGAAGGGTATGGGAAAGCAAATTTGTTGCTTATATGCCACAGAAATACTTCAATGCTGCTTATGTGGATAAAAAAAAATCTCCAAAAGTGATATGTTCAGCTTTTCAAGGAATAAACTCTTCCAACAAGGTTTTATGTCAAATTTTGATACAATTCTTTTTCTCATGCTCCCACATTAGCCAAAGACCTTGATGTCCAAATATCTATTGCTGCTTTTCACTGTCAAATGGTACTGTGTGACACAAAATTTTTTCTTGTATGGAAGTTCCAACCATGGCATGTCTATAACAGTCACAATTTTTCCTTGTTGTAGAAATTTATAATTCCTCCAGTCTATTTGAGCTGATGCTTCCTTTATATCATAACATGTTGAAAGCAGTAGAGTGCTAGCAATTGTTAATTTTCATTTATTAGCAGCCTGGTCATTAATGAAACTAAAAGAGAAGGCATAAATTTCCTCACAGTAATTTCAAGCAGAAAACCAAAAATAAACAAAATAAAGAGCACCTCCATACCTCCAGAGAACCTATTGTTGAACCATTCATGCGGTTCCAGAATATGATTTTGCATCTGGGCCCTGTAAGGGAGATGACTGGGGTAGCAATGTCAGCTGTGTGACCAAATTCTCCATTCGAGCTGTCTGCAAAGAGATACCAGCCTTCTTCAGTGCACCTGCTCAGAGAAAAAGGGTTATAACTTATTAAAATGAAACATTTCATCATAATTAATTTAAGATTGTAATATTTCCTTAGATAGCATCTGCTGTCTGGGTATCTGGATGCATCTTAGTATGTAGCCAAAATCCAAAAACCTCCTTGCAAATGCAGCTAGTATTTTTATATCAGAGATTGGCAAAAAAACAAACAAAAAAGAGCTGAAGTCAACCCACAGGATCATGTAGATGTGGGCTAGAGGGACTCTGGCTTTCCCTACTACCCTCTTTCCTGGGGGAATTTAGAGGGTTTGATCCTAGCTAAATGTCAGGAAAACCCAAGATATTGGATGAAATTTTGTCTCCTGTGGTACTGGGAAAGATGAGGTGTCTTTGAAGTAAGCATCAGACTCTGAGTGTACAGAGAGACCAGAAGTGCAGTTCTGGTGTTTTCAGTATTTAAGATTTAGTCCCTAAAAACCTTACTTTCCAAAATAAAATGCAGCTGTTGACCAAAGATAAATTTGTCTTTTCACCAACAGAAGTGCTTCACACTCAGTACTTCTCAAAAGGATTTTTCCCTACAAGTGCTTACAAACCTGACAATGGAACCTATGTTTTTAAATAGGTGCTGGTATTTGGTTTTCCTTTTGGGTTTCCTGACTGGCCAAATTCTGAGCAACCACTCTGTAAAGCTGCATCGCTACAGCTGTGAGAAGACAATGACCCTACCTACAAGCACTCCAAAAGAAACACAACATGCTCAGAGATGTCATGACATCAGGCTTTTCATAGACTGAAAATCCTGCCTAATGGGAAGAGTAAAGAATTTGCTGGTACAGGGTCAGAAACAAGCTTTCAAAAATCCTCAGAAATCAGAGACTTTTTTTCAGCTAAACTACTGCTTCCACCTCCCCATGTATCACACCAGAAGAAACAAACGAACAAAAAAAGCCCCCCAAAACCCACAGACAAACAAAAAAGCGTAAAGGCAACATTTGAATGGGTCAGAACTTCATTTTGCATAGATCAGATATGTTACATGTCAGATCACTGAAAACTGCTCATAAACATAGCAGGGACCAAAGTTCATCTGGGCAGAATCCAAGGGGGAAGAGTTAGAATCTGTGGAAATCAGGATCTTCTCCACAGTCTTATTTTCCTTTTCATGAAAAGGCAGATAAGAGAATTGCTCCTGATGCTTTTCGTTTATCACTGAATCCTGGCAACTCAGATATCTTTAATAATTACTGCATGCATTTACTTCATCCATTAGCCTAAGTGTTAAAACATTCTCCAAATAAACTGCCTGTACTATAACTAATAGTTGTAAACTTTGAAAACTAACAGCTACAGATCTTTCAAGAAGTATGCATTTGGACAATTCATTTATTTCCCTCCTTTCTGCTGAAAAAAGCTGTTATTTCAGGGTAGCAATTTTAGGTTTCTTTTTTTGCCTTGATGCTGAGTATTCTACCTGAATCTGGCTTGGAGGTAAAAGAGGATCAAGTTCTCTTAAGATTTGCAAAAATATTGAAAAATTCAGAATTTATTCGGCTTCTGGGAACTCGTGCATTCAATGACCCAAGGGTGTTGGCACTGTATTTACAACAGCATTCAAAAGAACTTGTAAGAAACAGAATAATAAAAAGCTCTGAAGAGCAACAGCACTTACAGATCTCATACTTCCCAGAGTATTCAATATTACATCCATGCCTCTCAGTGAGATTAGTTTGAAACAGTGGCAGGGTACAATCAGTACTATGATGAAATTCAGTTGCCCACCTCTTGTTGATATGTTCTGTCAGACACAGGCAGGCAAAGATCACATCCCTGCCTAGGTACTGCTGTCCCATAGCACAGCCTAAGACATGGGTTGTTGCAAATTTTTTGACCTCGTTCCAGTGTTTGCTATAATATCATATTTAAAACAAGTACACCAGATGAAAGTCCCCTGTATGAAACACTTTACAGTGCTAGCCATTAAACACGGTGGTGGTATGTGATTACAAGATTAAGGTTATGTGGGCAAGTAATGGGAAATGGAGGGATCAGAAGGGGATAGGTAAGTATGTGTAGAGCATCCTTGTTGATATTCACTCCTATCATGGACATTTTTATGCTTAGGACTACAAGACTAATGTACTTGTGACCTATCCATGTTTAAAAGGAAAGCTTTATTCTAGTGAAAATTGACCTGCATCATGTTTGCTCATGGAACAAAGTAATTTCTCAGTCTTGAATTCTTAAGCTGCCTGGTATAGAAGCCTGCATGGAATTTCCAGGGAGGTTCATGATCTGCAGGGGGAAGAGTTTGAAAGAAGTAATAAGTAATCATTCTGTTTGCAGAGAGTTCAAATTAGCTAGAGGGTCCATGTCTTCTGTGGATGCAAATCTTTTAGCAGAGCCAATTAACGTACATGCAATCATCTGTTCAGTGTGTCAAGCTCTGACTTAGAAAATAAAGGATTTCTTAGCTGGCCCACCTTTATTTTAACCTAGTAAGACACAGTGACAAGCAGTGACAAGATATTCCAAAGCTTTCCATAAATGTAAATTAGCAGTTTATCTTACTCTGACAGATGATGTTCTTGTCTTGATCCCCAACCTTTGTTTTTGAGTGATCTTCAGAGAAAGCAACTTTCTTCATTCTGAGAGTTAATCAACTGACCCATCCTTAAATTCATTTCCTTCCTATTCCATAAAAAGTTTCCCTTGCGCTGTTTTTTGGGATTTTTTAAATGAGACCTCAAGAAGTTGACGATAACAAGTGTAAAACAAGGTATTTTTCAACATGTATAATAGTGAATAAATCTAGCTTTCAGCATAGTTCTTATGTCACTGCTGAAATTCAGCAGAATACAGGCAGGGGCCCCTGCCAGTAACCACAAGAGCTCAGGCCAATTTAGAAAACTAACCCATGGAAAACCTCTTAGTTGGCAGCTACACCGAGTGTCATTAAAATCTCGATATTTACCCTTTGAAAATAATTAATTTTACCTCTGTACTACAAGCATTCCCTATACAAAGACATTCCCATGCCAGTCCAAAATTCCTAATTAATTTCAGGGGGAAATTCACAACATTTTAACGGATATAAAATTTTCAACATAAGCAACTGACCTATATTTGCATACTCTTCTTAGTTAACAGCTTAATATTTCAAAAGACTTTTAAACTGTAGTTGGCAAAGAATGGACATTATAGAAGAATGTTAATGCTATTTCCCCCTTCAAGGCATTCAAAAGAACACAGGAAACTGAATAATTAGGGGAAAATTAGGTGGGTTAAGAAAAGTTGAAGACCTATCAAAAACTTAGGCCCATCTTAAATCTGGTAGTGTTATCAAGTCATGCCTCATGCTGCAAATCAGACATTTCACAGTACTAATTGTCTATTGTTGCAATGTCTGAAAGGGGAACAAAATTTATTCAGATGTACTTTCCTGTACAGCAAGTTCAAGCTCTTATTTAATGGATTTTTGGGCACCTCTCAGTTTTTAAAGTGCTAATTCACCTGTGTATCTTCTAATAACTGTTTGAGAATCTCTTAGCAAACACTTAAATGGACTTATACCCATTACTCATTATTTTTCTTTAGTACTGAAAACTAAACCTGATTAGAAAACAAACAACTCCCTTTGACTAGGAAGTTCTGATTTCCTTCCGAATTTCAGCAATAATGAGAAAAACAAAGAGAAAACATAAACTGAAGAGGGATAGTTTACTTTCCTTAGTGTTATAAGTATCCCAGCAATCAGCACACCATACTAAATTTCAAATTTCAGAAAGCAGCAGCCTCCACATGCATTTCCATTTTTCCTGATTATATATGCCCATGAGCACTGTACAGTATCTATATAGCAAATCAGAACCCCACACCTATTATGCACTGAAAGTGTTGCTCTTCAGCTCTCCAACACCATCTGTCTGAGATCTGCCTGGTCAGTGACCTGCTATTAGAACAGATGGGTTTCTGTATAGGGAAAAAACAAAAACAGTGGTCAAGAAAACCCAGTAGGGCACCAGATGGCCTTCAAAAGAAGCACTCTCTTGACCAAAGGGAAAGGATGGTGGGATATTGGACACATCAGGAAAATGTGAGCCATCAAAGCTCAACCTGATGGTTTGAATCAGTCAAGACAGTGGCTGCAGTTTGCATTTTCCACATCCTCTGCATCCTCTGTCAGGGCAGTGGGGCTGTGGGGGACCACTCTCTTCTCTAGCTTCTTTCTTCCAAAGCATGAGTAACCAGGGGGCAAAAGTTTAGCTAAAGTTAATGCACCTGCAGTATTTTTGTTTTAAATTATCTATGATTTCCTAGCTAAAAACCTTTCATCAGAAGATTTCTGGAAAAAAGAAATAGCTAATAAGGTGTTAAATTCTAACTTTGAATTACTAAGAAAGATATTTATGAGAAAATATTTTTTGTCATTTTTTCTTGTACTGTCATCAGAATATAGGATTGATATTTTAATGCCTTATGTATTTGACACAAGGTGGTGGCAAACTGTGATACTTTGACCTTTTCATCATGCTAACTTCAATTTCCATTAATTCTTGTTTCTTAGTGTCAAAACCAGATGATATGACAGTTCTGGTAAAATTTAAGAAGGTATAAAAGAAAACTTGTTATATTTTCTAGCAACAAAAGTTCCAATACAAATAAATAGCATTCAAATTTCATTATTGCAGTATTCCAAAGGAAACAGGCAAAATTTTTGACTACTTTTCCTTATGTAGATAATACAGGATGGGCTATTATAGATCATAACATGTGAACAAAACCTTCACAGACCTCTTGCAGTTTGACATATAACATATTCATAGGCTTCAAAAAATTTCTTCCCTGAACAAAAATCATTGCAGCTGTGAGGATATTGTTTCAGAAAAAGAATCTATATTCAAAACTAAAATGTTATAAAGTGTGTTATTTCCAATATTTTTAAAGGAATATAAGAACTCCAATAATTTAATTAATTCTATGTGTCAGAGAAAGATTTCCTCTGCTGAGCACCTCCTACGACTTAAATTCTAGAAGGTCCTTAATAGCCAGTAACTAAAATCTGTATCTAACAACTAGAAGAAAAAAAAAAGAAAGGAAGGCTTTCCTTTAATTAAATTTCAGCATTTCTGTATAGATTAAAAAGAAATTAAAAGAGAATTAATTGAGAGCAAACAGTCATTAGGAATGCAGATTTTCACTTACAGCCATATGTGTCATATTAATTTCAAATTGGTTATTCCGAAAAAGATTAAATTTTCTTATTATTATTTGAAACTTTTTTTTCCTAGTAACCTCCCACAACTATTAACATCTAATATTAAGGTTTAATAAATTGAGAAACAAAAACTGTAATACAATTGTCATGCCATAGTAAAGCAGACATAAATTTTTAGAAGACAGCTTCCTGAAAGAATGTCATAGAGCTATTTCCTGTTGCAGAAGGCAACCTCTACTTCACAACTGTCCACAGTTCTCTGTAAAATGCTGGATATCAACTGACCAAGTTCTTAGCGTAGTGCTAGAGAAAAAAAATTCTATCTTGAGCTTCTAAACTTTATCAGATGAATACAGGATTGAGGTTCAATGGTTAATTCAAACTGAATGGAACCAAAGGTGCTTAACACACCAAAACACAAGTCATACTGAGACCTGTAATCAGACACCGGCATCAGAAAGTTGCTCAAAAGAAAACCACCAGAAATGTGAGAAGGAATTCTTGTACTAAATAAAACTGTAGTATATTTATTATTGGATCCTAAAAGCCAAAATTTCAAAAGAAAATTTCTATCTGTGACCATGCTTCAAGTGTATCACAGAAAACTTTGATGCTTTGTTTTAAGTAATAAATACGAATTCCAGGAAGAAAATGAGTAGGCAAAGTTTTACCTACACAAAATGATTAAAGTCTTCACAGTTTAATTCATTTTCATTATGGGATTAATCCCATGCTCTGGCATCCTAACATAAGAGGTAAAAATTACTTTGGGTATATTCTCTTTCTTTGTACAAAATTAAGTTTGATTAAACAATGATTGCTTGCAATGAAATAATTTGACCTCGTCCTGCAAATAATTTCTGGCCACTAGCTTATTCTTAAAAAGTTGGTATTTAAGTTGGACACAAAAGGAAAAACAACCCAACAACCAACAAATAAACAAAAAAACCCAAGCTAAAAAGAAAAACCACACACACAATTCTTTATAAATTTTTCCCCTCTTCTGAAGTTCTTCGACTCTCAAATTTAAAACATTTCTAGACTGCTGAAGAAACTGCTGGGCTTAAGTATATTACTTAAAACCTTTAATTTTGCCTAACTTTCCTGTATTCTGATAATGATTGTCTGAAAAGCAGATACAAAAGAAAGACAGGTGTATTAAAAATATGTTTATCAGGGGAACTATTTACACAGCAATAATTATCATGTCAACTTCGTTTTATCTCTGCATCCATTTCTGTTTTGATTTATTAGATTTGATGCATGAATTATCATATCAATTAAGTGACTACAAAGTTTTCAATTAACAGTTGTACCCAAATGTCATTAATAATGTCAAAGAATTTGCTACATCACTAACCAGATTCTTTAAAAAGGAAATAAACTGATAGACTTGTCCATTTGCTGGTGCCAATTTAATCCACTTGTTTAAGCCCACACAAGCTGATACTTTTATTGTTGCAGCTTTTAGAAACCTAACTGCAATAGAGAATTCCATTTGCTAGGTGTAGGAACATGTCACAGGAGCTCCACATCTGTGTATGAATAGTGATCTTTCCAGAGCACAGCGCCAATGTCACCCAGCCCTTTGCACAGCACATGAGACTTTTTCTAGCTCAGGCCAGGGACTGTAGAGCTCAAGCCAGGCTCCAATGGCAGACTCCCATAATGGCTTCTATTCCTCCAGCCTTTGATTTCTACATACACATTCCTCCTATTTGCAAAGCAATTGCTTTCACTTAATTAATGTAATTGCAGCTTCAAAGACACACACCTTCACCTCACAATTCACCAGCCTACACATGGCTAGCCCAAGTACTTATTCTGGGGAAGCAGATGGTTTGACTCCAAGTATTCACAGGTATTTTTTGCTGAAGGAACTCATTGTAAGCTGCACTGCCAACTACTCCTGCATCAGAATGAATCCAAACATTTCCATACATAGTTCTGCACATTTTATTTTAATTTACAAACATACAAGATTACAGTAACATATCTTGCCTCATCTAACTTGTGGAAATTTGGGGAAAATGGATGAGAAAATAAAACTAAATGTTGCAGGGTTTTAATTCAGCAAAACTGGTGCTCTGTGGTAATTTGGAAGCATCTATTTTCTGTATTTCTCTATAGGCCAATAAACAAGGGAAGGGGGAAACCATAGAACCAAACTGCATCTCATGTGAAACATCACAAGAGCAATGCATTACAGAGTTGCCTGAAATCTGTAATCTCTATGGATCATTTATTTTCTCTTTTCATCAGTTGCATTAAACCCTGAAAGTATGTTGGAAACCAGTTATACAATTCCATGTATCACTGTGCCAACATAAACCTATAGCGGAAAGGTTGTGGGAGGATTTACTAAGTACCCATACAGGGCTGGTATTGGCTAATATACAGCAATTAAAGAGCAGTCAATGAAAGATTTGACAGCTAGTTCATTGTAAATAGTTGCTCTTTTTTATGGACTACACTTCCTTTTCATATATAATGGAGACACCTAGAAATAGCTTGACAGCCTTGTAATTCCTTGCTATTTTTGAATGACTGTTTTTGAGTTTGGTATTGCTGGTTTTGGATCTCCACAAAAATGCAGTAATTTTAATGAAGTACACAGTGGAACTAACTTATTGAACTCACTCTTTAATAGCCATAGAAATTCAGGCTGAGTAAATGCAAAACAATGTCATTTTAAATTAGTAGGAATATAGCAAAGATTTTGTTGAAATGGTCTTAATTTAAAGACCATCTTTGTCACAAAAACTAAACATACATGTCACTACCACCAAGCAAGTATTTTTCTTTTCAGAGTAACTACACTGTACAGAAATTTTCTTATTAATGAAGTTCTGTAACATTTAAAATTGTTTGCAATATATTTGCTAGTTACCTGTAGAGATTTTTTTCAATAACTCTTATTATTACTTTTAACTGGAATACATTGGATTAATGCATTTTTTAAAACACATTTCTTACTCGATAAAAGAAAAATATCAAAACCCCCAAACATTTAAAACCAAATGTTCATGCAGAAAAACTAATTTTTGCTCCTCAGGATAAATCAAAGGAGTATTTCCAGAGGAGCTAGTAACTATCTTAAGCAACCTACTTAGAATGCAACATTAATTTACAAATCTTCACTGCGAGAATAGAAATATTTTATATTTTAATATGAATTTATATCATTAACCAGAGAAATGGTAAAATAAAAAGAACTGGTAAAATATAACATCTAAACTGAAGTTAGATCTAACTACAGTAGTTTTGAACTGCATTAGTTAAATACTAAATGAGTGCAGAATTCACAGGATATTTTGTGTTAACTTGTACTGCCCATCCTTGGGCAAAACTGCTGGGATAAGAGCAATAGCTAACAACAGCAATAACAAAATTGGAAGCAACAGCTAATAGCTGACAATAGCTAGTAAGGAAGAAAAGTGACCATAAATTTTCTGTGTGAATAAAAACTGAGAAGGTATTCACCTCAAACTGATCAAGAGGATGACCAAAATCAACTAAATTAAGCAGTGCCAAATTGATCACAAATCCAGCTTTCACAAGAGAAGTCTGCTTGAAAAGAAGTGAAAAAGTAGGATGAAAGTTTGTAATGGCAGAGATTGATAATGCACTGCAAAGAGCAGTGGCCAACACCTGTTTTTGACATGCCAGAAGTCACCTTGCTGGTGCCACAGCCACTGCAGAGACCAGACAGAGCCCCACTGCCACAACAGCCTGCAGCCAGCTGCTGGGCTGGCAGTTTGGGGTGCTGAAATGAGGGTAATGCTGGAGCATCCATGCCTTCCAAACTTGCCTTCCCATAAGGGGGAACATGCTTGTACTCCATATATCCTGTGGGAGAAGAGCACGTTTCTCCAGATGGGGAGGCACTGAAACTTTTGGGAGTTACTTATAGAAAGGTGGTTAGAAATTTTTATCTGCTTATTAATGATTTTTTTATTTTGATTCATCTGTAGTATTGATCCTGTGTACCTACTTCATCGATTGCCAGTTAATTACATGTCAATAATAAATCAGTAAACTGCTTCAATATTGTAAATGCAGCAGTTTTTCCCCTTGACAATCTATATGTGGTTTAAATCACACATTCTAGAAGAGACTGAAGCACCTGTAAAAATGTACTCACGTTGTATGATCAGTTAATGGGGAGTGTTGTTCTTCCTTAGGATAGAGATTTGCTCCTCTTCCAAGTTGCCACTGGAATGTCCTTGTGATAAGCATGGAATAATTTCCTGACATCTGTTCCAAGGCTGGTTGATGCCATCCACACAGGTCTTCATCTTCAAAGTCACAGACCTCCATAACTTTAGAGATTAACAGTGGTTACTCATGTTTATATAAAAATAGAAAATCATTAACTCATGTTACAACCCAAAAAGCAACGTGGAAATAAAAAGGATTCAATCTATAGTATCCATGAATACTGGCACATTACTAACACGCAAAATTTTTTCCTTACAGATAAAACATGAATTTTGTATCTTCTCCTCTATAAGATAGGTTCTAATTTTGGTAATATACCAATTCATTTGCACCTCAGTATCTACCTTCATGTGAGTTCTGACCAGCTTTCAGGTAATTCTAATAATCTGTCATATAATTTACATGGAAATTCATGTAAAATTCACCAGCCGAGAATCTGTGAGCTGCTGTATGGTTCTGTCTCCAGTCCTGTAGACTGATGACATTAGCAAATCCTTGTACATTGTCTACAAAGTCCATGACCATAACTCTAAAACAAAAACAAAAAAAACCCAAACAAACAAAAAAAAAACCCACAAAAAAAACCCCAAACCAAACCAAAACAAACCAAACAGATTTCAAGCAGTCCTCACAACACTTGAAAGTTACACAAAAATGCATCTGTTTCTGTGTTGTTGCCTTACTAAATAAACACGTAGCTGCCGTCCAATGAGTTTTTGCTTCCTGAGCAACAAAGTGAGCTCACTGCTGACCCTACTTAGGGTAAAGAAACCAATTTCATTTTCCATTTCTGCTGTGAATATTTTTTCTCCAGCATATGGTCCCAGTTGAGTCTTGTCATTCTCCAGAACTTTGGTACAGATAATTACACTTAAGTTTAAGTGACTACAGTGAGATTTGTGCAAGGGAAACAAGAATTTATTTTAACCCATAAACCCATAAAAAATGCTGCATCAAGAAATCATGGTTCGTTGGTAGAATGTGCCTCATGCTTCCTTCTTTGAAGGCTAAAAATGCTAGACTAAAGAGATAGTGAGTTTTGATTTATATCTTGTATATCCTCACTAAGGCAGCAAACTGCAGCCAGTGTGATCTCATGGGTTGCCCATATGAAGATTTGTGATGTTTCCTGAGAATGATGAGTTGCACTAAATGCTTATTCCACTTTTTAACATGCTTTGTAAACATTATATTTAAAGTGCCTCTGAGAAAGATAACACCTTCCTGTGATCATATTTCTGTTTCAGTCAGGACATTTTTAAGTCCTGGTCCAGCATTGTCATTTAAGTGATAAATTCCCATCTTAGTGATGGGAGACCTCAGATAGACCAAATATGTAAAGGTGTATTCTCCACAGTATTTATCTTGCTTAGAAGAAAAAGATGTTTCATAAGATAATGTAAATTTCTGAGGGGAGAAATAGTCAGAGGCCTCTGCATTTATGTTTCAGGGCAAGACTTCAGTGGCTGGTGTTTTTTCACAGTATTAGGAAGCTACCCAGTGGTACTTAAACATCAGATTCATTTCTTCCAGTTATTCCTACATAAGAAATAGACACAGGGAGTGAATGATACTTCTCCTCACGGAGCCCTGAGAGAGGTGACTGAATTCCCTGCACAGTGTCTAATGAATTCAGAGTTTGCATTTTCAGTGACAATAGTTTTGCTTGCAAAGGCTGATGAGGTCACAGTCTCTAGATGTTTGTCCCCCTCATTAACTGGCTTTGGTATAGTCATATTTCCAAGTACTTTGTTCTTGGAGGCAAAAAGAAGTCATTAACAGCTTCTAAAATGCCACAGTGTGAACTGCTGCAACTCAGAAGCAATCAACAATTGTCTCACATCCTTATGGGCACATCACGTGTGGACCTTGTCCATTGTCCCCTTTACAGTGTCCCCATAAGACTATCAGAGCTTTACAGGCTGGAGCTCACTTCTGTGTGGAGTAGGCTGAAATTCACAATTATTGCCAATGCTGAAACAATTTTGTATAAAAAGAACTCCACCAACCAACCAAAACCCATACTCATTGAAGTAGGTAAGAAGTGGATACTGTTCTCCCAGATGTCCACCCCAAACATGAAACTCTAAAGTTTTTCTCTCTTCCACTCTGGACTAGTGAACATTTTAAGAAACTATGCTCACTTAAAATTGTCATATATCATTACCAATCATTAGGGAAATGATTCCTTCCCCTGCCACATTTCAGTAGTAGCTTGAATTGAAATGTTGAGTCTGAATCAGAAGGCAGAAATCACACATACATCACACATATTAAGAGTAATATGTTACGTTTTCCTGAGGAAAATCACATTAAAATAGCATCTAGGTGCTAACACCAAATTGCAAAGATAAGACAGAGCTGCTAAAGCAATGTGTTTAAGACTCACAAACCAGTAAGGAAGCAAAGAACATGATTTGATCCACTCACCACAAGCTGATTCATCAGACTTATCAGAGCAGTCAGGTCTAAAATCACACTTCTGGATCATCTGGATGCAGTGGGCAGAGGCTTGACAGACAAACTCCTTCTCTGTGCAGTTGTTCATGGGGAGCGTGGCAGGAACTGAAGTTCCTGAAGTAGTTGTGGAAATAGTGGGCAAGTTTCCTTTGAAAAAAGAGCCAAAAGGATGTTGAGCACCTGGACTAAGGCATTCCAGCTTCATAATGATTTCTCCTCTTGCCACTGCCCCCTTTTCCAGGGTTTGACTTTACGTGAATCATGCCTGGACAGCTGAGTGACTTAAATGCTGTTCAGCAGAGCTGAGTTGGAGCTTTCCTCAGTGGAAAGCACTAGTTTTGCCACACCATCCATACAGTCTTCGACACTTGCAGGATTCACACCTCTTGATGGTCTTTCAAATTTGGATTATCCAGTGAGTAATTTCAAAAAACTAATGCTGACACACAACAATCACAGAAACTGATTTTCCCTGCGAACCAAGGCTAACAGATTATTCAGATGATAATGGGGTTTTTCAACACGTTGATTACTACAAGCGACTGTGGAAATTACTATATAACCTTCTTACCTTGCAAATTTATTGCTGAAAAAAATTATTTTCTCATTAGAGAAATTATTCTGAGGTCGCCACCTTGTTCCACCACCTCCTTTATATTTCATTCAAACTCATTACCACTTCTTTCGAACCAATTGCCTTTTTTTGTCCTCCTATTCTTTACTATGCACCTTTCTTCAAGCTTGCTCTCTTTTCTTGAAAACCTTTGCTATTATTGTCCATAAAAGGAATTTCCATTATAAAACTCCTTTTTAAAATTTAATAATCTATGAAATTATTAGCTGTAGTGCACAATGCACCTGAGCAATACACCTGAGTTAATTAAAAAGTACATGTGAAGACTTTTTATATTAAATATGTCTGGGATAGGAAGGATTTTTTTTTTTCCCTGAAGGCTGGAGCACTAATATTGATAATAAACTACCTATTTCTATTTTGTAGGGTAGAAAGCAAATCTATGACATTAAATAAATTATCTTCCAGTCAAATGAATTATATCCTCAAAATGTCCTAGAACTCAAACAAAAGACTAAGGGGAAGGAATATTTTGAACTAAGAATTGTATCTACATCTAAATTTATCTACAACTCAGAATAACAGCAAGGACCTTATTGGTCAGAAAGTCTTAAATACAAATGCCACATTCAATCCTCTGCTCCTGATACACTAAAATGGAAGAAGAAATTTTGAATAGCCATAGCCTTCACAACACCTGAAAAGAAAGGAGGATCTGATACGTCCTCTATTTTGAAACAATTTATTTTCTATACTTTATTAAATACCATTTTGTCCAGAGCAAGCATCACTGAATAGCCTTTGGTGAGGGCATTCAAATGATGTGTTGAAGCAGTACATTCAAGATTTAAAAGATTCAATATCTTTAATGTTACTTACGAGAGACTTTACCACCAAGCTGTCAAGCCCATCTCTCCCTGTCAGTATTTGGTCACCTAAAGTGGAACAAGAGCAATTGGGCTGTGCTTGATTCTAGTGTGCAGGGACAGGAGAACCCTGCTTTTGCAACCTGATCCAACTGGTATTGAATATGATGGAACATGCCATAGCTGTTTTCTATTTTGCATGCTATTCGCATAGTCTCTTTTACTGATTTTTTGTTGTTGTTGGAATATTTTTATGGCAAGCAGGAGACAAAATAAAGACAGGACCCTGGACTGTCTCAAAAAGTGCTCGTGATTTAAAAAATATACAGAACACAAACCTATTCCTGTCCAACAGGATACTTGAGTATTTTCATTTTATCTTTCCACACACAATTCCCTGAATATAAAGCACAATCCATTAACCGAGTATTTACAAAAGGCCTTCATACCCAAAATGTTATAACTGCTTTACCCTGTATAAATGTGGTAAAACACTAGACAATTATCTGCAAAAGAAATACCATACACATTTGATAGTCCTCGTAGAACTAATTATAAGAAATGTTTGGAGTAGCAGAACAAAATGCATCTACACTAGGGTGTTTGAGAGTAAGTGCCAGGATACTAATATTCAGACACTACTTTAAATTGTTTGCTGTTCTACATCCCTGTGAGGACTTTAGAGCAACTGTCACACCATATACAACCCTGCAATGCCTACTGCAGTCGACAGTAACTCTCTTAAAATCTCTTCTTCGGTGCACTCCACATCCTGAGTCTGGTGTCTTGAAGTACATGTATTTGGGATATAACATTTTACAGTTCTGTAGAGATTGCTCTACCCTTGGTAACAATGACTTTTGACAACAGGCTGCTCTATCACCTGAACTATTTGTGTGCTGTCACGTGAGAGCAATTGGCCCAGAAAGTACATTAAGAATTATTGTAATTATTATTACAGGTGGAAAGCTGTGTCAAACTGACTTGGCCGAATTCAGTTCAGTTCATTTACACACAGCTAAGTTTCTTTTGCCTTCTAGGAGTCAAGATCTAATGAGTATGGAAGCTGCACACTTCTTACAAGGATCTCTTTTGAACCTTACATGCACAGCAGAAACTATTTTGTGCTGATGCCTGGATATGAGGGTCTGAGAAGCAGGGATTTCCTGACTCACATTTTAACCTGGTTTTTACTTTCCTAGATGCAATATTTACAAATGGCAGCAACAAATCAGGTCACAGCTTGGAGATGTGCATTTCAGCTCTTACCATTGTAAAGAGTACAGCCCAGAAAAGACACATCATCCAGTCCAATGTCTCCGGTGAAACCGTCTCCCACGATTCCTTTCACCAAAATCTAGGAAAACAAGAATTACAGGCACTTTTCAATGCATAGTAGATTTCCACTTCTCATTAAATATTTCTTATTAATTGATAGAGGAGTCATTTGCTATGTTTCTCACTTAAAATGAGATTAAATTTATTCTGGGGGATATAGTCTATTTAATGACAATTTACGAAAGTGACTAATTATTATCAGCTTTCAATGGTGGTCACATTAATCACAGTGAACCAGAACAGAATGGTTGGCTTCACAATGGTGTGAATTCACTGAAACATCACTGTGATATAAAATGATGGCAAGACATTATCATAAATGGCATATTATGATTACCTCCTTTGGTACTTATTGCAATAACATTAATCATGCTTAAATATAGTACCATTAATTTAAAAAAAAAATTATAGACTCATACAAATTTCAGTATGATGAAAACAATTAGGCAGGTAAGAAATGAGCTATGGAACCTTTTAAAGAAAAATATTCTACTATTTCATTCGACTTGTCAGTGCTGTATTTGCTTCATTATTTTCTACTGCCAGGGAATAGAAGAAGTTGGTGTTTATGAAACACTCTCTGGAAGACTAAATAAACCTCCTCTCTTCTGTCTGTTGCTGAGTGATAAACATGCAGCAGGTGATTAGTGAAAGATTTGATAAGAACATTCTTAGTTTAACTAAATAATAAACCCCTATTTATAAAAATAAAGCCTTCTCAAACCACACACTTTGAAAAAAGATGTTTTAGTTGATCTAACAGAGTTCAAAAACTGTCATTTCTCTGCTATTGTTTTAAATACTTATTTTACATGCTACACACACATTCAGTTTCAGAAATGCTATATAAAATTTCTAATGCATTTTTTTCAGTTTTTTCCTCACTTCAGTAAAAAATTCCTACACATTAATGAAGTATAATTAGTGGCAAAAATATGACAGTTCTGCTTCAGAGTACTGTTAGTTCTACTATTTTTCTTGTAATTTATTTATGTGCAGTTTTATTGGTAAAGAAAGGTTATAGTCAACAAGAACCATTTTTCATATGATATGTACATAGACCTTTTAAACATTACTCTTGATATTTATTACCCTGTAACAGGAGGGAAAAAGACTTAAAAGATGCAAGGAATGGCCTTAACCCTGTAAAAGTAAAAGAATTAGTCTGAATATGTTAACACTGACAAATTTTTTCTGCTATTTTGAAGTTGCATGTGAATTGTAGATTTATTTCTGATGCTGACATCACCAGAGTAAATAAAAATGATTACGCTTCATTTATATATTATATCCATTAAACAAAATAAATGAGTATGCTAAAAGAAGACAGGTATATGTCCCCAGCTATGGATATGCTCCAGATGGGCCATTTTAGCACAAAATATATTTCATGTGAACAACAACAATAAACGACAGCATTGCTTTTTATTGCTCTCACAGCAGTGTGGGATTCTTATTTTTCCTTCAGGATACCCACAAATATTCTTTACAATATTATCCCAGGCTTTTGGGTATTTTAGATTAAAATGGGGACAATGCTACAGTACCAGTACCAATAGCAATAAAATGGTTAGAAATAGGAAACATGACAAACAAAAGCATCTACTGTTTGGAAAAGCCACGCAAGGAAATTTATTATCCCAAAATGACAAACCTCCTTCCACTGTAATTTTGACTGGCAAACACACAGCAGTTTAAATATAATTTCAATTTGTTTTCAAAGTATGAGTGATTATCTACCTGCAATTAATTACTCATTAATTAGCTCAAATTCAGAAAAAGAGGCAGTGAGTTTGTTTAATTACACAGCTATTACTAAGATAAACCCAAATACCCTCACAACTACACTGATTTTCCATGGGATTGGATTGTGCACTTCTGGACGTCACTGCTGGATATGCAAGGAGCTTCAGTCTCTAAATCTGCCTGTGCCCATGTCCCCAGACCTGACAGACACACAGGCTGAGGACATTCTTACATAATATCTTCCACCAATGTTTCCTTTAAGAAAGCTGCACTCTTGCACCTTAAGCAGGAATATGTTTTCAAAGGGATTAAAAATGTCCAAAGTTAGAAGTGACAGGACACAGCTTTCTAGGAGCAACAGAATTCAGAATACCCTTATATTCTGTATGATGATAATATCATTATGATTGTGTGGTTTAAAATCTCCATAGCCAGATTATTTTTTTTACATTTATCTGTGCACTTGGGGAGTCCGATGCTTTGAAATATAGCATGAACTCATTAGAAACACAGAAAATGTAATAGTGGCATAGGTATACACTTAAAACTGAAAATAAGACCAGCTTATGAGTTTAGAGTCTCAATACAGAGCACAGTTTCTCTGCAGCTGTGATTAAACTTTGGTGACTTAAATTAATTTGCCAGATGTAATTCTGCAAACTTCATAAGATATCATAAAGCAACCTCTAGGAAATTCATCTGCTGTGAAATTCATTTCACATCACATTTATTATTTGAATGGGAATAAATAGGTCCCAATTTCATGTTTTCAGAAGTCTAAGATCCAGACTAAATGAAATCTTTAAAGGTATCAAAAGGTATTTGATGTAAAGAAAAGAGGGGAAAAAACCCAAGTCCATGAAAGCAAACTGTATTAGAATGGCATTCTGTTTACATAAAAAGAATGATACCTTAAGATTTTGAACAAAACAGGCTTTTGAAGAGTGAAGTGACGTTATGACAAGTGCTAATAGAGGAATTACAACGGATGATATTGTTCTGTACAAATGCTCAATTTTTACAGTAACGCTCATTTCTGTCACTAGCCAATTCCCACTGAAGATTACCAAAGTAAAATCTTAATTTCTATAGAAGCATAGTTTAAGATAGGATGGAATTAATTTCAAAAACTGTGGTGTATTCCAGATTCTGAGGGTTTCCAAATGTCTAGGAAATAGTGATATTAGTTCTAATGTATTTAACTTGTACTTTAGTCAAACTAACTCAGGTTTGTCACAGGAGGTGGCAACAGTGTTATTTAGTGATTTTTATTTCTAGTTCAAGCAGGGTAATTTAGATTTGGTTTCTACAATGATTTCTGGCAAGAAATAATGTGATTTGGTTTGAACTGGAAAGAACACCCACACAAATAACTGACAAAACACTTTTTCTTAAAAATGTTTGTTGTAGCTTACTGAAAGCAAATTCATACACATTTCACTGCATATCTCTGAAGTAAACTACCCCTATGTTTTAATGTTAGGGATGATTTGTATGATGAAAGAAAATTGCATGATAATGCATAATAACAACTTTTAATCAAAAAAGCAATAAATTCCTTATGAGGTGATAGGACTTTTGCAATTACAGACAAAGGACAAGCCATATAACAAAGCTTCAAAACTTCCTTTTCGTTAAAATATTTTCATCCAATGATCTTTTCACAAGTCATGTCATAAGCCTTCACTGTAGAATGATTTTTTCAAGAACGCATGAACGTATTCCTATAATAATTTCTCAAGAAGTACATTAGAAGGGAAACTATTTTCCAACACAATTCTTTCAGAAAAAAATTATTTAAAAAGAAAGCAAAATTTAGATTTGATTTTAATTTTTGAGCAGTTATTAATTCATGTCAAATAAGGTATTGACTGCTTTGATGAGTTCAAACGTGGTAATTTATTCCTCCTTGGCTTTGTTTCTCTGCTTCCTCAGCTGCCATCAAAGGAGTAAGCAATGTGGATTTGAGATTATTCCCCCAATCTCTCATATAGGTGTTCACTGTTGCATTCTGTTTACATGGCACTGAACTGTTCCTCTGTTCCTTCTGCAAAATGGTTTGTCTCAGGGGAAAAAAAAAAAAAGATGTGTAGGTTGTCACAATCTGTTCCAGCTTCCCCTCTCTTGTTGAGGGGGAATGATTTAGGCAATCAGAGCCATTACGTGCTGTATGGAACCTTCTAAGCCCAAAAGCAAGACCTGCCATCAGCTTCTGGAAAGATTCTCAGCGCTGGGTCACCACATCATTGTAATTATACCCACTGACAAGCTCAAGATCACACTGGCCTTCTTCAAAGCTCATCAGCCCCTTTCTTTCATGACCATTGAAAATGCTTTCAAAATTAATGTCTCAAGACTTCAAAAGTCGAAATGAAGTCCTTTCATTTCAACTGTGTCCAAATGAAATGTTACCAGCATTCTTAAGGTTACACACATCAAATATGAAAAATCTTGTGTCAAATATTTGATGTTTTACAGTGCTTGGTTTTACAAGATACTGAAAAACACTAGTTCTAGTTCAGTAAAGCACTTTATCACACTTGGCTATAAGCTTGTGAACCCCCACACTGATTTATGATGTTTTTCACAGCATTTCTCTAAAGTGCAGGGATGAATCACATTTCTATTCTGTTTTAGACTATTCAGTGATATTAAACCCCTATTTATAAACATTTGGTTGGATTAATAACTCCAATTCTGGGAGTATTTACTTTCCTGTATTAAGGCCACAAAACTTCATTCAAGAGAAAAGATCCGATTGTGACCCTGTAATATTAGCACTGGAAGAATTATTGCTGAAGTACTATATTGTCAGTGCCTAAAAATTTCTGAGATTCTAGGTTTATAAAACAACATATTTAGCCTGCTCACTTGAGAAACATCTATATAGCAATTATAATCATGAAACTATATTTAAACTAACCATGGTTAGTCTTGACTTAACAAAGTCTGCTTTCTTTTCTCCCAAACACAGTTTTCCTCACGTTTTATATGTAAATAAGTAAAACAAACAAGCAAACAAACAAAAAACCCCGGGATTCTGGCTGAGTTACTATGTCAAATACCTGGGACTTACGGTCCTGAAAGAAGTGTCCCACATTGACTGTCCTTCCCTTTTGTACAGTAGGGCATATCAAGATATAAAGGGCTGCAGAAAGACATCTTCACATCTCTGTCTAGGGAAGCCTTCATTGGGCTGAATGGACAGACTTTTATCTCACCTGTGCAGTGCTTACTGCTAAGGCAATTCTTCCATGCTGAGATAAGGACCATCCTAAAAGGAGACACTCACTGTTTTCTTTTTAATGCTCGTGAATACACTTGTGGTAATAAACAGTGAATTATCTATTCAGCAGCAAATGCTAGTGAGCAAAGGGATCACTATTAGACCTTCTGCCTAAAGATGTGGACCTTTCCTGACCCAAAGGATTTTTCCTGACTTAGTTATATAGAATTGCTTTTCCTACATCCATGCATACGGCCTTAACCTCCCAAAGTAGGAAAACAATAACATAGAGCTATCACCAGAACATGTGGGTTGATATGAAATCCTGTCTTCATTACAGTTAATGAGAGTTTTGACATATACTTCAGTGGGAGTAGATTTCTACATTGTTTCTTAATTCTGCTATAATCTTACTCAAGAAACAGAAAGATTGTAAAAATATTTTTTGAAACGCTCTGCTTGATATAAGGTATAGCACTATGGAAGGAAATTTAATTAAATCTTTAACAAAGTACAGCTTTCCTGTGATCTTCCTATTATATTTTCAAAGATGGCTTCTAGATCCAGTTAAGCCATGAGACAAAAGTCACTAACTTTTTCCTTCTCCTTGAAAAGTTATCCAAGTCTTACTTTCCTGTTTGGCAGTTTTATAAGTAATATAATAAGACCAGCAGGAAATGTGAAACAATACTCTTAATTCTCAGGAAAACAAAACTCCCATCTTACATGATGCCCCTTGAATTCAAATGGCCCAACACACTTTCTCATTGGGCTGTGGGTTCTGAAAGATGGTGAAAACCTTTCATTACTTCAGGTTTTCCGTATTTAAGACATGGGCAGAACTTGACAGTTCAGTAGAGAATAGAAAGGCTATTTTTACTTTATGTGATTTCCTTTGAGCAGCCTGTATGTAAATAGGGACAAAAAAGGTAAAACACTCACCCCGGCCCGCTTGTTCTCTCCTCTCTCAAGAGGAAACAAATTGCAAGGAAATGACAGACATGAAATTAAGAATATCATTGTCACTGAAAAAGGCATTATTAAAGATAGATTAGAAATTCTTATTCCTTGTCCCCTTTGTGCACATGTTGTGACTTGATGACATCATGGCAAGTTTTCCACAGCATATCAATAAAATGATAGCACAAAGAATAAATGATTTCTATTGTTAGAGTGGATTATCTCTTTAGTATTCTGTTAGCACTGAACAAAAGTCCACTATCTTTCCCAAAGACCTGAACTAAACCCACAAAATTTTCTCTGAAGGTTTATACAATGTATTTTCCTGATTTCTCATGTGATTTCCTTGTTTCCACAGCTTTCTATGTTCTGAAATCCATTTATCAAAACTGGCAAAACCATTTTTTAAGAATAACTTTTTAAGAAATTCACATTACTTATTTTTCAGATACACTGCAGTGTACCACATGCGTTTTCAGCAATGAAAATTCTCTGTATTTCACTTCATACTGTAGGTATAGAATAGTCTTCACTATCAACACAAAGTTCACCACCAACCACAAAGTCTTAAGGTTATTTTTCACCCCTTCCCACAAGCGCCGTGGTTCCCACATTGTCCACTCTATGTGTATATTGTTTCTGACCTAGATGGTGGACTAGTTAGGAAACCTGAGCACGAATTGCCCAAACTAGAGCCTGTACAAGTTCTGTATGAAGTATGAACATGAGATTGGCATGAGATATGTCATCTTTTGTTCCTAGCCCTCTACAGCCCCTTGAGCCTGGTTGTGAGGATGGGACATGGTGGAGAGCTTAGGACCTACAAGTGCAAGAATTAGAGCTGCCATTCCAAAAAGCATCGACACTTCAACAGGACAGATTTGGACTAATCCACATGATTTGGCCTGAAAGAGCAACCCCTGGTACAGTTCAGACACCCTGAAACTGTCTCTGCAGGGACCCATTCTAAAAAGGCATGAGTGTTAAATATAGGTAAGAGACTAATTTTTTGGGGTTTGGGTTTGTGGTTAACGTTTTTGGTTGGTTGGTCTTTTTCTTTTATTGTTTAAATTATTCACAAAATTGTGTAGGCTTAGCCCTGGGCTTCATAGAAAAAGTGTGGCCAAGCCAGCTAAGGGAGGTGGTTCTGCTGCTCTGCTCCACCCTGGTGAGCCCACACCCAGATTACTGCGTCCAGCTTTGGATTCCCCAGCATGAGAACCACATGGACCTGTAAGAGTAGGTCTAGAGGAGTAGGAGGGCCACAAACACTGGTCAGAGCATTGGAACACCTCTCCTATGAAGGCAGCATGAAAGATTTGAATTTAGAGAAAGGAAGGATATGTGGAGACCTTATGGCAGCATTTCTATACTTAAAGCTGGCTCATAAGAAAGATGGAGAGAGACTTTTTTCCAAGACTTATTCTGGCAGGACAAGTGGCAACGATTTTAAATTGAAAGAGAAGAGATTTAGATTGGACACGAAGAAAGAAATTTCTTACAATGATGATGAGAAATGTGCTGGTCAGGTTGGATGAGAATTTAAGCAACATTTTATCTGGTGCAAGATGTCTCTTCCATTCCAGTACATTTGGATATTTAAAAGTCCATATTAGCCAATTAATAAAAACTTGCTCCAGAGCCAACTACATACAAAACTGTGTAGGTCTGCCTGAAACTACAGGCTGTATAATGCCACACGGAAAACAAAATGAGGATGATGACTGTAAACAGACCAGAAACCAGCAGCACCAGGTAAATGTAAAAACCACAGAGTATTGTGCAATACGCAAAGAGGTATCAGGGATGAAAGAAGCCAACATACAGATCAGAAACAAAGAAGAATAGTCAGAAAAAGAGCTACTAAGATGCAGCAAATATGTCTAGATATCCATTTATTTGAAGTACTATTGGAGAAGTAAGGTAGAACAAAAGCAAATGGTAACACTTAAAGGACAGGGAAAAAACAAGAAGGAAAAAAAAAAGAATTCCTGAATACTAATTTCAGCAGATTATTAGGGGAAGTACAAAGGAGAAGAGTAGGAGAAGGAAGATGAGGAGTGATAAATTGAAAATTGAAATTGAAGCTGTTTTTTGAGTGGAAATCCATGCTCTCTAAATCTTTGTGTGGAAATTGCTAGCAGGGAATAGATCAAAAGCAATAATACAAAAAATGATCACAAGTAGATACTAGACACATAATAAACGTCTTAGAGGAGTCCTTGATAAGTTCAGAGCTGCTTCAACACCAGATTTTAATGAAAAATATGTATCTGACCAACTAAACATTAACAAACTCCTACTGCTATGTCAAAACATGCTGAAATGAGGCCCTGAAGAAGGAAGCAGGTAGACAATCAAATCAAGGCAGAAGGCTAACACTTGACAATAATAAACCTGATTCAATAGGGGACAAAGTGACTGCAGAAAATCTGAAATCACAGCTAGAATATCAAAAAGAGTGAGCCTCCCAATGCACCAAAAGCTCTGTGCAGCAGAGTGCCCCGCAGCACGAGCACGGACGCGCGGTGGCAAGGCTGGCTGACCACAGGTCCGTGTGTGTCTCCCATGGAATGCATCACCACAGCAATGCCACATCCTGGCACGCAGTGGCTCCACCCACACTCAGTGGTGTATGGCAGATGGGAGGCTGTAGCCTCGTGATTGTGCTTCTAGCCCGTAACAGACTTTTCTTCTCATAATTTTTCAAGTTACTTATTGACTTCATTTGTAGTTTCTTGTATACAAAACACCCATCAGCAATGAACTGTACGACAGACCAGCCTAAAATACTATTTCCTTTTGCTTGGATTGCGTTACCAGCGATTTCATAGAGCACCTCTCTTGTGTCTATTCTGAAAAATCAATAATGGTCTTTCTCTATGAAGCTTCTCTGTAACATTGTTGATTAGATGTTTCTCTGCTAAATCTCAAGCAACTTTCTTTCTGAAAGGAACACAGTTTAACCAAGTGTTCTAGAAGGGGTCAAACATTTCCAATTCTTTTTTTCCCCCCAGTTTAATGTTCCAAAAATAAGGGTAAATACAAAATTACTGCGATTTGTTTTCTTTCTTCCTGTGCTTTCCACACTAGGAAATTATACTTTTCCTTGGGACAATAAAAGTAATGCACACTTTTCCAGAGAAGTTGCAGGTAAAGAAGTTTGGTCAAGTTTGATCAGCTACATGTTCTGGAATACATCAGTGTAAGTCCAGAATTGATGCTTATCAATACATGACTAGAGAAGACTGAAAAATTCACACAAGTAAGTCTACAAAACTATCAATGCTACAAACCCTATTAAAATATTCTCTCTGAGGGGCTGTGAAATGGGATACAAGATCTAGAATTTGTAATTTCCATAGTTCTGATGCTTGTTATGTAGGAAATGAAATTGTAATTATTCTTACTTAAAGGATATTATATCTAACAAAGAAGACTAGTGGGTCATCACTGGTCATTACTAGAAGACTAGTGAGTTATCTTGACTTAAATTGGTTAAAAGGGTATTTAGTTTACTGTAAGTCCCCCTGTACTATTCATGCATGAAATATAATTATCACCACTAGAAATGCATGAAAGAAAAACATTACATTCTGAAACCTCAAAAATTGCCACAGTAGACTCTTATTGTTTGAAACAGAATCCCAAACCACTATATAACTGTATTGTGATAAAGATAATGACGTATAGTTTTTAAAATGGAATTACACCAAAATTTCCACTAGAAATTGTTTTCCCACTGTAATTCTGAGTCTTTCATTTCAGAAATGGCTGGTGGGGGGAGGGTGTTGATCAATCCTCTCTTTCCTCAGAAAAGTAATTGCGAGAAAGAGCAAGAATTGCAGAAACAACTGAAGAGCAATTTTTGTGATGCCATTTTGCTTATTACATAGCAGATCATCAGAATCCCCAAAGAACAGCTGCTGTCTCAGCTCACTGAGGAGTGAAAGGGAAGAGTAGGGGGTGAAAAAGCAGAACCTCCCATGTGATTGTAACCTAACCAGCTCAGTACCTTATGTACGATTTTTAGCACTTCCTGTCTCTCTTGACAAGATGGGTGACAAGAGCCTGGATGTAAAAGATGTATGCTCACCACATATGTATTGGATAGGAAACTGATATGTCAAAGTCATAACAAAAACTATAATACAAGTACCTGTATCTTCCAAAAAAATAGCACAACAGATAAAAATAATAGTTGGAGAAAGAATGTTGTTTTGTATTTGTGTTCACAGAACATAGTGCTATTCTATATTCATAGCAAATGTATCATTCTAATTTTCAATCAATATTCCATTAGTTTCTACGCTAATACTTAATTGATAAAAAGATTGAAATTATCATAGTGGGGTTTTTTGTTTACTTTTCTTAACCATTTGTAAAATAGGGAAATACCAAATGCATTTTATATCTATGTAATTGCAATATCATTTTGTGTTACTTGTTTTCTTCTGATTTTGGTCCTTATTTTTCACACTTAAATGGAGAAACTTTTATATTTGAATGGACAAGTAAGGTTTTATATATGATACTCAGAATAATAAAAATTTTAGTAATGATACCAAATATAGCATTAATAGTTAACCATGGACTTAAACATTGTACTTGTATTTTTAAATTTCAGAAGAGTCAATGAAGAAAATGCAAAACTGACCTTTATAAAATCATCACAAAATGATGATAGACTCCCTAATGTACTACTCACATTTTGCAGCATCAAAGATCTATAGCCATCTTTGTTTACAGAGATAAATGTATAATCTGCATAAGCAAAAAGGGAATAACTGTATTGGGGTAAAGATAATGATTCTTTTTTAATAATACGTTTTGCAATATAAGAAAGTTGTCCTAGGTCTCTTAAGACAGACATGATAGGTATGTGATTTATATCATGACAAAGAGGACATTACAGTGCCCAAAAGGACTGCGATATGGAATTTTGCCTTTTTTCACATATTATCATTTCCTTTTCTGTATCATCAGAAATATGAATAAATAGAACAAGCTAAGAGAGTAAAATCTTTCTAAAATGTTAAAACAGAATCTTTGCACCTTCTTCTGAGCAGAAACTATTTCAGATTTGATTATTCCAAGAAAGATAAAAGCAAACACTCTTCATCATCAATATTAATAGGTTACCATGGTCTTACTTTACTACCTTTCCAAGTGTTTAAAGAAAAGACATGTAAGTAAACTTCTCAGGATGAAAATAAATGCAGAACAAGTAAAGAAACAAGAAGGCTCAACTGTGGCATTTTTTCATACTGAAACAAGTATCCCATAGAATTAAAGGAACAGTTTATGAGAAATTTACTTTTAACTTGAATTTTTCCAATTAAAAAAATTTTATCATTTTCTGCAGATGATATCTTTGCAGAGGAAGAGAAACTCTAGATCAATAAAGCTGCAAAACTTTCATAAGCATATGTATTTGAGACTATTTCTAATACTTGTCAGTAATAGTATTTGATAGAGGTGCTAAATTTTGTCTTGGAAAAGTGCATTCCTTTTGCTTAAGAAGTTTAGCTCTCAATTTACCTTTTCCTCCTCCAGCTACTCCCATTTTTCTCAGTGATGTCACATTTAACACTCTGGTGTAAAACATCTGATGGAACAGCAACAAATGTCACCATAGTTTAATGGCAGCCTGAACAAAGCTTTCCTGACAAAATTAAGATTCTGAGGCTTATTGGAAGTGGGTGTGAGCCAAGGGAGTCTGCTGCTGCCTTTGGGTTTCTGCCAGAGCATCCAATTAAAGGGCCTAGAGTTTCATACCTATGGAGTTCAAAACTTTCAAAAGGGAATCTGACTTTCAAGAGGTTCTCAAATGCCTTTCTTTGCTGCTTTGAATTTTTGGCTGACAATTTCTTATTTTCCTATGAGCTGATGTGTAGGTACAATTGTTTATATACTGCCAAAGCTGGCTTCTCATGCTTAACAAATAAACTGAAAACATGAATTTGAGGGATTTATTATTTATAGTGGTTATTTCTCTGAGTGGGGTCAACAAATGACCTACTTACATAGAGAGGGAAAAAGGAAGAGGAAACATCTCAGATGTATTATTATCTCACATATTTAGAGGAGAAAAAGCAAAATAAGGGTCTTCTTGCAAGAGGTCTTGCTGATGAAGACTTAGACTATCTGTGGTCCTAGAGTCTAACATTTTCTATTCACTAAGAACCTCTGAAAATCCTGTAAGAGTTGTCAAAATGCTCTGGTTAGAGACAGATTATGAAGCCAAGACTTGTATTTCGACCAGAAAAAATATTTAAAGATTCTATCTTGTTTTTAGACTTTCATGAAAATAAAATCCATTCTCAAGTGAATTTAAACACTTCATTTGAAGCATTGAGGTGACCTACAAGACTTTAAGCACGTGGTGTGAAAGCAGTAAAACCCTAAGCTTATGGGATGTGGAGAACACAGTACAGTAAATCTAGAGGCTATAGCTGTCCATAGCCTGTAGACAGCCTAAAACCAACTGAGAGGCTGTTCTAGCACACATCTCAGCAGAAATACTTCAAATACAGTGTATTTCAACACTAGACACTTAAAAGAAAGTTTGGAAAGAGAAAGAAAGATTGGAAAGAGACCAGCACGTGGCAACTTAGTAGAAGCAGAGCACAACTTGCTCTCTTCAAAACTTCTGAGTTTTGAAGTGTTGTTGGTTGTGACACAGCAAACTCCATTGTAAGACACACAATAACGAACATCAGATTTTGAGCTCTTTCTTCAGAACAATCAAACTTACATCTCATGCCACTCAAAAATGCAAAACACATATAGATGGAAGGGAAGTTCCGGGAAGTTCCGGGAAGGGAAGTTCCGGGAAGGGAAGGGAAGTTCCGGGAAGTTCCGGGAAGGGAAGTTCCGGGAAGTTCCGGGAAGGGAAGTTCCGGGAAGTTCCGGGAAGGGAAGTTCCGGGAAGGGAAGGGAAGTTCCGGGAAGTTCCGGGAAGGGAAGTTCCGGGAAGTTCCGGGAAGGGAAGTTCCGGGAAGTTCCGGGAAGGGAAGTTCCGGGAAGGGAAGGGAAGTTCCGGGAAGTTCCGGGAAGGGAAGTTCCGGGAAGTTCCGGGAAGGGAAGTTCCGGGAAGTTCCGGGAAGGGAAGTTCCGGGAAGGGAAGGGAAGTTCCGGGAAGTTCCGGGAAGGGAAGTTCCGGGAAGTTCCGGGAAGGGAAGTTCCGGGAAGTTCCGGGAAGGGAAGTTCCGGGAAGGGAAGGGAAGTTCCGGGAAGTTCCGGGAAGGGAAGTTCCGGGAAGTTCCGGGAAGGGAAGTTCCGGGAAGTTCCGGGAAGGGAAGTTCCGGGAAGGGAAGGGAAGTTCCGGGAAGTTCCGGGAAGGGAAGTTCCGGGAAGTTCCGGGAAGGGAAGTTCCGGGAAGTTCCGGGAAGGGAAGTTCCGGGAAGGGAAGGGAAGTTCCGGGAAGTTCCGGGAAGGGAAGTTCCGGGAAGTTCCGGGAAGGGAAGTTCCGGGAAGTTCCGGGAAGGGAAGTTCCGGGAAGGGAAGGGAAGTTCCGGGAAGGGAAGTTCCGGGAAGGGAAGTTCCGGGAAGGGAAGTTCCGGGAAGGGAAGGGAAGGGAAGGGAAGGGAAGGGAAGGGAAGGGAAGGGGGCTTTGATAGCATAATGTTTATATGCCTTTATATTTCTACAAACAGTCTTGACAGAAAATGAACACTCTTCTTCCATGTGCCTTGTTGCATCCACAGTAATATTAATGCCTTTTCCTCCAAAGAGGATAGAATTTCTCTCTACTTAAAAATAGTGTTTTGGGAAATAATAATGAACAATCTAAAGAAAATACTGCACTATGTCAGATTTAAAAGGAAGGTGGAAGATGTTTCTTTGTACAATATGGTGTGGGGGAGAGGAAGGTGTTAATTTTAGGACCAATTGACAATCAAATGAACCAATGTCTCCTCTAATAACCCTGCGGAATATCCCAACTGTAATAAACAGACCACACACAATCAAAGATAAAAAATATATACAATATTTAAAAGAGGAGAATATAAGTCAAGATTTATAGCTGCAACTTACTTTAATCATATCTTTCTCCAATAAATTTTTGACTCTTAGTCTAACCAGGCAGCCAAATATTTTGTATTGATATATTTTCTGTTATTATATAATTAAAAAATAATTTGTAACTCTTTAAAAGTAAGGCAAAGCAGAGGATATTCTTTAGAACAGAATGAATGAATCAAATTATTTTGTAGTAGATTTGGATAAGATATTTTTCACCAAATCCTTGTAAAACAGGAGCAGTATCCATTTTAAATAACACATATTCAAAATAATAAAATTAAGTAGTTTAGGGGGAAAAGTTAATGTAACCAAAGAACAAAAATATTTTACATATTTCCTCAAAAAGCCCTATAAACATATTTTGAAGCCAATTTGATCAGACAGTTACAAATAGCTTTGTGATTGTGCAGTCATTCATATACTCTCAGTGTTTTACGATGCAGCAAATAAACACTTCACAGCTCAGAAGCATCATACCTGAAATGGCTTAGAACTGCTGATGAAAAGTGTCTGTCTGATCCATCTGTTTTCTTGATTTCCAAACTTGTACCACAACAGCCGTCCCTTAGTGTTACTCACAGTTCTTTGGAAGACTGACAGCTTATAAACTTCTTTTCCAAACATGTGATAGTGGAAGCGGAAAACACAGGTTCCAGGGCCAGAAGGGTTGAAGAGAGGACTAAGCAGGACTGCTTTATCTCGGAATTGGCGTGGCTCAGAGGATTCCAGGTAAAGGTAGTGTCCCCTGGCTGTGCCTGTCGTGTGATCCTTTAACGGGCCTGTATTAACTGTGGGGGTTGGACCCTGTATCCTGATCCAGTCAAAGTCATCCTGTCCATCCTGCTCCCAATTGCACAGCCCATGTTCAAAGTTACACTGTAGGTCAGGGTCTGAAACGTAAAGAGAACAGACTGTCAAAAATAAAAAAGCAGCATCAAAAGGGGATAGTGCTTTAATATTTTTTTTAATCCTTGCAAGTATTTATTTCCAATATATGTCTGTCAAATAGTACTTCATTTTTCAAATAAACAGAACTGTGAATAAAATTACCCATTATTAAATATTATGTATTATTAAAATTAAAGACTGTAAAGTTCTTTAACTGAAAGTGAACAGATCAAAGAAGTTAAAATTGCAGCTAATTGAGTGAAATAAACCACACCATACAGTCTTGTAGGTATGTGTGATAAATAATCTAATGTACTTTTGCTTGGCAGATATAGCCCTACAAACACATTGGGGTTTAGATAATTATTATTTTCAATAATATCAACACAATAGTTTTGTCAAGGCTAAATCAAAGAGTTTATAACACAACCACATTTTTTTATTTGACACCAAGGCAGAATGTATTGATTACTTCTAATATAAAACAATAAAATGTGTCAGAGGTGGTGAACTTGCATTCCAACTTTTTATCTGCTTTTAATAAGTAGTAACTGATATTATAGCTATTTTATTTTAAATAAAGCTGTCACATTTAATTTTGTTTAAAAATGCAAATCAAACCTTATCGTAGACCTCGAAATGGGTTATAAAGAAACTAGGCATTCCACAAGTAGAAAAACTAAGATAAGCTGGAAAGCCTTCACTTTCTTTTAAATTTACAGCAGTTTTAAGTTGATGTTCAGCAATTATTACTGCAGAGTGATATCACCTCTAGCAGGTAAGGTGCCCCCCGTTCTCAAACTGATTGTGATTTGCATAATTTAGTTACCTCAGGAAGTGATAAAGCAAATACTAGGTAACTTTATTTTATATTAATGTTCTTGAGTCCTTAAAATTGATGAATGCATGCTTCAGGGGAAAAAACCATCAACAGCACCCTTCAGCACTCAAGGTGAATGTCAAAAATGGGAATGACTCATAGCTTTCCTCAGTACTTTCAACTTCTTCCTTTGAAGGGGATAAATATGTTTAGCATGACCCCTATCTTTAGTACAGATATTTAAACTTTTTTTTGATAGGAAGGGTATAGGTCCTAAGAAGAGGAAAGACATACACTCCCCTCAGTCCATCAGTATGTCTGTAATTCTATCAGTAAAATCAGAGGTAGCACATTGACTTTAAATCTTCCCTTTTAAAATAAACTTGTGATGAATGTTTGTGTTTTACACAAGATAAAGAAATATACTTACTTTGGATAAAGGAGATAGAATTCCATATACCTTCAGTTTAACTCATCATATGCATTTAAGTTTAAAATTATCATTCTGTTCAATCTCCAACTATACTGAGTGGAATCATTACTGGCTGTAGCAATTCTATGCTCTTTCAGCTCTGGGGTGAATTGGCAAGTCAATTTTTGTGTGGTGTCAGTAGGCAATAGTGGAGAGTACTTACCACAGCTGTCTTCATCTGATCCATCCCCACAGTCATCCACAAGATCACAGACCAACAAATGGTCAATGCAGGCTTTTGTGTCTCTGCACCAGAAGCGATTTGAAACTTCACAACTTAATGCTGGGGGCGGGAGAGCACAGTCTTCCAATCTGATATCATCAATTGCTGAGACGCCCTCATAAACACCCAGGCTGATTTTATCAAGTGAAAATTGGAAAGGATGTGGAAGGCGTCCAAGCTGAACCACTGCCTTCAACCACTGATTTCCCTCGCTGTAATACGTCCTCCAAAGGACAGTCGGCTGTTTCAGCCCATCCACAAGCAACTGCAGCTCTGCTGCCCCTACTGAGTATCCATAATTGTAATACCTAAAATGATAAAAATAAGAATGTTAAGTGGGCAAATGATGAAAATGGACCACAACAGTTACAACGACCGGTATCTTTTCTGTTATATCTCTGTGGTATACAGGAAGTCCACAGGGTCTGTAAGTCAATCCATTTTCTGAATGATGGTAGGATAGGCTGCTAAATCAGTCTAGGCCTCATCTCAGGTATTGAAGATTTTGAGAGAAGAAGCATACTTCATTAAATTGAAGCCCAGAACTGGAGAGACACATTTGCTTTTATATTAACCAACAAACACTGCTCACTCAGATGCATAATTTCTTTTTATAAATTTAATTTGGTACATGATTGTAAAGTTTCAAGAAGGAAAAACAGAACACCTACCGAATGCATAAGTATGCTGTCTATCTATGTTAGTTATAGTTAACATGTTGCCTACTAAGCTTTCAGCATTTTAAACTAATAATTACATAGGTTGGCAATTGTACAGCAAAACTGGGAGCAGAAGCACATATTCAACCAACAACTTGTAATGTCCAACTTCAAGTCATGGATCTTGGATAAAAAGACAGTTCCACTTCTTATGGCAGATGTGTTTGGCATGACTGAGACAAACTGCATTTAATAACATCAAGGTCAGGCCAAACCTTTATTTAAACAGTAATACCAGTTTGGCCTTGGTAAACAAATTATCAAAGCTATATTTTTTCTGTCTGTCTTTGGCAAGTTTGCACAAAGACTGAGACAAGACAATTATTGAAAATGTTTGTTTGGGTTTGATTGTTGATTTTTAGTTGTGGGGGTTTTTTTGTTTTGGTTTTTTTTCTGTGTATATGAAAAGAGAAGTAGAAGCAAAGCACGAATTCTCACATTGGAACTTTTACTTAAAAATGATGATATCTAATTTTGGGTACTGTAGGTGACTCAAGGACCTATTAGATTTTTCAATTCTGTCCTTTTCTTGAAAAAAAAAAACGTATTTTCAAATTTACTTAACCAAAGTATTGTTAGCAAATGGACTGTGATATTTGCCCATGTATATACAGGCACAATGCTTTACTATAATTTTGTTCAGAGCCTGAAAACAAAGTCATGTCATGTTTCACTTCTTTTCTCCAAGTATTTCATCTTATATCTGTATTGTTCACAATGAAGACTATATGCTGACAGAATAAGATGAAACAAATACTTCAGAGAAAGATGTATCTATTTCAAACTATAACCTCAATTTCAGTCCAAGAGAAGCAATGTGAGACAATCCAGGAATTTTAAATGCAAATTATTTCATACCAAAAGGACAGTGTGCAATTTGATCCTGTTTGCCTGAACTTTGGGCTTCGTAGCCGAGCTATTTGTGAAATGCTGTTGCTGGTCTTCAGAATGAACATAAAATGACCTGTTAAAATAAAACAAAAAAACAACTTTTCAGGCTAAAGAAATAAAGGGTTTATAAAGGTTTTTACAGCATTCATGGCCTCCATTTAAAATCTGGTTAAAGAGCAGGTTTATCTATTCCACTTCTCTTTCTAGGTCTGGCTTGTCTTACCTTCAGATTTGTTATAGGTGTGATCCCGTGGAGGAGCTTGCTTCTGAAATGCAGGTGGAAGAGCATTGCTGGAGCTTCTTACCCAGTCAAATTCATCTGCATTTACAGTTTCAATCCAGCCACAGCTCTCTCTTTCAAAGTCACACACAGCAGCTGGAATAAAGAAAGAGACATTTCATTTCTATACACAACATTGCTAAAAAAGCTTTGCAGTATGAAAAGTAAATAAAATGTTCTAATACATCATCAATATTCTAGAAATAAGTCTAGGAAAGGGGCATGGAGAGGCAGAGTGGCTTCATATGAGACATAAGATATTTGCTTAGCAACAGCTGAGTAAAGGAGCAGGCACAGAGGAACAACCAAGCCACTGCTACGTGCACTGTTCTCAGTGAAACAGATCCTTCTCTTTTGGGGTGCTTCAGCCAAAGCACTCAGAGCAGGTGAGGAGTGCTGAAAACAAACCTCACAGTCCTCCTGCTACAGAGCAAGAACATTGGGCACACAAAGCAGCAACAAACCAGCAAAATCTTTTGTTGTTGGAGCCAGAAATTAAATCCCTTTTTTCCTAAATGCCAGCAAGTATGTTAACGATAACAAAATCCTTCTTCTATTCATAATTGGAATAAAGTTTAATATCAGACATTAGTGAGACACTATGATATTGGTAATCCCTGAAACACAAACTACTGAAGTGAAAAAGATCTGAAAAGATATTCAGCTGCATTCTTCAATTCTTCGATTAAAAGAGCGGTGATATTTTAGAAAATGTATATATTACAAATAAAGGAAAAGAAAGGAGTGGAAGGATGTCATTTGTGAATGAATGTAAATTAATGAATTTAGATCGTGGAATGGTCTGGGTTGGAAGGGACCTTAAAGATCTTTTAGTTCCAAGCCCCTCGCCATAGGCTGGGACATCTCCCCTAGACCAGGCTGCTCAGAGCCCCATCCAACCTGGCCTCGAACACTTCCAGGGATGGGCTGTTTGCAGCTTGTCTGGGCAACCTGTTCCAGTGACTCACCACTCCCACAGTAAAGAATTTCTTTACATCAGGTTTTTCTCTCTGGCATTTCATAAAAAAAATCTTCATTACATCACAAAATTATATTTTGTATTCCTGCAAATATAACAGGTTTTAAATGGAACACAATAAGAGAATTATTTTAAAACTTTAAGAAATAATTTATTAATCATATACACAGAATAAATAAAGCAAATATTCAGGTGTGACTTTCAGAATTCTCTCATTATTTTGAGAGATAAGAGAGAACTCTTATCACAATTTTCAGTGGTCATATTATGCTATGATCATAGTATGGTATGTAGAATATGCACATATCAGAATCATATGAAGTCCTCTGAGGAATAAAATTACATCAGTGTTTATTTATTAAAAAACATGGGAGGTTTTTTTGTATTTGTTGTGTTTGATTTTGTTTGTTTTCTTCTTTAGAAACTATGTTACACTATGTTATACATAATTTTTTAGAAAGGATGAAGAATTACTAATGAGGCATGTTAGTAATATTGATAGCTATAGCTTCAAAAGAGAAAACATTTTGTAAATTATTAGTAATAAAAAGTCCACAATTATCTTAAAAAAATTCTACAAATATGGAAGGACAAATGCTGTTTAAGAGAACCAATAAAATATATGTTTTCTCAACATATCATTTATGTGGGTCAGAAATGCCTATGATAAAATGATGCAAATCAAATGTGACTAAAAAACAGAAGGAAGGAATTTTTTGACAGAAAGTTTTGATAGAATAAAATGAAGACAACATATATCTGCAAATACTCAAGGACTTAAGCATAATAGAAATTACTGAAATTCCCCAGAGAGAATATAATGAAAAAGGAATATGGACAGCTATTTTTGATTTGCTTTTTACTCAATATAAGAAACCATCACATATTCCCAAGAGAACAGCAAAAAAGAATATGACAGACCTTGGACACAGATGGTTATGCCAAATGAGGCAAATAAACAAGATAAAACTGTTAAGTCTGAGCCCAGACTTCTTGCATCTCTAACTTGTAACACAGACAAAACAGAAAAGAAAGGATTCACTAGACCATTTAGCTTAAGCATGGATGAGTACAGTGAGATAAAATAACCCTGAAACCTTCAACTAAATCTCAAACCAACGATATAACACCTAGGGAAAATACAAGAATACAGCAAGCTGGTAGAGCCTGGGTGAAATGCACTTGGACCTTGATGCTTGACAACACTTCAATTATCTAATTGTCTTGTCCCATAACTTCTTTGACTGGCACTTCCATTTCAGCCAGATTATTCAGAAAGAAAGTCTCTTGCTTGGGTACTTTTGTTCTTTCTCTCCCAGTGAACTCAACAATCTAATCTGCCTTCTCTCCTAAGACTTTTGTTTTTGCTTTTCTCCTATTTCTTTCTTTTGTTCTCATATGCTGTCTTTAACCATCACGTGAGCCTATGCACTCTGCCAGGCTGCCTCCTCTTCATGTGCTGATGAATTTAATGCTAGTGGTTATTAAACTTGTTTTGTCATCCTTACTGTGTTTTTACATTTACCAAAATTTGTCATCTTTTCTATGTTTTTAATTTAGAAAATACTTCAACCAAACATTTGTTTGATGCTGTGTAACTCCTAGTGGTATCCTGCCACCTGTGTGAACACATTTCTCTTTGCTGCCCCTTTCAGCATCGTTTTTAATAAGCTCCCTCTCTAGTTAGGAAGGAATCATTAATCCTGTGAGCATCGCATTTGAGAGTGGTTGACTTTGCTGATGCTTTCAGAAAGCTGCATTTACATCTTCAACAGATTCAGTTTTCTCTGAGCTGACTTGTTACCACAACCCCCTAGATTTCTTTCTGATTTTGGGTTCTTATGCAAAGTACTTTTTCCCCTTCTGTTTCGAGGAGTTTTATTTTAAGGCCTTCACAAATCAGATGTGCAGTTTCTCTGTTCACTGAGTGATGCTTAATGTAAATTTAATAAACAGTCTTGCTCAGAACAGTATTTTAAAAACAAGTGTTTAAGATATTAGTACTTCTTCAAGAATGGAAGTTCCTAAATCTCTACAACCCCCAAAATCTCTCCTTATCTTTCAGCCCATGTAAGTTTATATAGAATGCATCACAAACAAAAAAATCCAGGTGAAGTGATAATATGGTCATTACTGGCTTATAATGTTTTCCTTTCTTTAAAGAATGTTTCTAAATGCTCCAATATGTCAATAACTTTAAACTAATTTTTAATCAGATAAATTTAGGAACTTATTGCTAGACGGCAAAAATAAAATTAGCATCAGTTGTAGGAACCAGTTTAATTCTGGACACAGTCATCTTAAACTACTTTAACTCTCTTTATAATAGTAACACACTGAAACACACACCTGCATTCCCATTTTTATGTTTTCTATCCCAGCTGCTACTTACTAATTTCATTATATACACTCTGTTAAGCAACACCATACTTTGCAGGTGCAGTGGCCTAATTTCCACAGTGACAAACTGAATAAAGAGTTAAAAAATAACTGCAAAAGTTCACCAGCAAGAAGCAATGTTAACAGGAACAAACAAACATACAAAAGACAAAAAGCAAATCACTACTTGGAGATCAAACAAGTCTGATATTTATAAAATCCAAAGCAGAGTTTCCCCTTCCCTCAATTTTCATCTCCAAATATTAATTGCTACTATTTTGAAAAAAATAACCACCAACCCCCCCCCCAAAAAAACCAGAAAAACAAAACAAAACAAAAAAACTAAACCAAAAAATCCACACTTAAACATAAATGTTTAAAACAAATAGATATGGTAGACATCTCTACAGATGGCTACAGGAACAAAGTACTCCAGAACATTTTCTTTTGCTAAATTCTGCTGAGAAATCCATTTCAATAGCCATGAAATTGCAACAGATTTCTTTGTGGTTTCAGTCATGCAGGCTTTTTTGTACTAGACAGACATGATTTGTACGTAACACAGAGGTGTATATCACTTGTGAAATGAGAAACAGCTTTGCCTGTAAGGAAGGAAAAACATGCAGATTAAAAAGATTTTGTTATAAATAAATCTTGTGATATCACTGTGCACCTACATTTTTAACAAGTAACTGCACAAGATGTCTCCTAACTTAGCTGTAGGACTTACAAAGATTGAGAGTTTTACAGGGAAAAACAAAATTCTAAAAGAAAACCTATAAAATTGAAGGGAAAATTGCTGTTTTCACTGAACAAAAATAAGATCCAGTGGTCACTATTCAGGTCTTCTTGTTATTCACCCTGTTTTCTCTGCCACCAAAGCTCATTCACTATTTTTTATCAAAGTGCATAATTTTCTGGAAGCCAAATAAGAGTAACTATGCAATGAGACATAGGTTTTACCCAAAAAATACTATGTAGATATTTGCTGAAAGTAGACAAGTTAGACTCACGGCTTCTAGGTTCTATTGAAATCTGAAAGTGTGTGGTCTCTGTCAGAAAAATACCCCTGCTCTTTCCTCAATGCTCCCTCTTTTCCACAACTTATTTCCCATTTTACCTATGACACAACTGCTCTTCTGTGACCCCTTATCTCAGTCCTAGTATCACTGGAAATCCTCTCTCACCTGCCCATTTCCCCAAGCAGCTCCCTGTTCCAAGTCCTCTCGCGTAGTCTCAGCTCTCTGCCACTTAACAGCCACACCTAACACTGATCCCTGCTCCACATCTGTATTTGCCATTCCCGTTCTCTCCTTGCTTTATTCTCTCTTACCAGACATTTAATCTTCCATTATTTTTCTCTCTCCTGACACTTTGATCAGCTGGTCCCAGTTCTTCCCCCAGAGCAGCTGAGGTCCCTCCTGCCCTGGCTTCTTCCAGCCCCATGGCTACTTCTCTCCTACACCAGCAAGCTCAAGCAATGCAGCCTTTGCAGCCATTTCTTGCCCACTCTCAAACGTGTTTTCCTTTCTCTGTAGATGGGATTTCAGTCCCATCCCTTCCCCTTTTAACTTCCATGAACTGATTCTCATGCAGTTATCTAGGCACTTCCATTATTATGAACCTTCTCCAATTTACAACCCTGCAATCTTTTCACTCCTTGAACTTAAGCCCATCTCTCTGATCTGGCAGTTGTTTCTGGCCTCACCTTTAAGAATTACTGATTTGCCTGGCTGAAATAGAGTAGCAAGCATATGAGACAGACATTTTGGTATGCAAGATTTGACTCTAAAAATGAGATTTAGGAAGAGTTACTGTGTAATTAGAGCAGAAGTGTTATGCTTTGCCAAGATTAGTAATGGAAAATACGGGGAATGTTTCTTATCATACTGAAGAGATTTTTATTATTCATATGAAGGTAACCATTAGAAACCAAATAATATTTATCTTTAAACAATTATGCCACAAAAGTAGTTTTTAAGAACCAATACGCGCATCCTTCTCTTTACTTGCCTTCTAACTCAAATTATGGTACACAAAACTGTGTACAAACATATAGATTATGTCCAGTTTATGAATTACTTAATTTAAGGCTAGCCTTAGCATGCTTGTGCTGCCCTAAATTGTACACCATAGAAATAATAACTATTAAATGCATCTTTCACTTAGACATGAACACAAAACCATACCATGTGTTTCAGTGTGCTGGTTCAGGCTGGGGTGTAGTTAATTTCCTTCACAGTAGCTGATAAAGGGCTGTATTTTGGGTCTGTGCCGGAACACTGTTGATTATTCAGGGATATTTTAATTATTGCTGTGCAATGTTTATACAGAGCCAAGGCCTTTCCTGCTCCTCGCACTGCCCCACCAGCAAGGAGGTTGGGAATGCACAAAAAGCTGTGAAGAGACCCAGCCAGGATGGCTGACTCCAACTGAAGAAAGAGCCTGCATCCTACGGTGTCCTGCAGGCAGTGGGAGATGCTCCAAGTGATGGTGCTGATCTTCCCAAGTCACTGTAATGTGTAATGGGGCCCTGCTCCCCTGGGCCTGGCTGAACACCTCCTGCCCATAGGGTGCATGAAATCCTTGTTCTGCTTCGCTTGTGTGCATGGTTTTTGCTTTCCCTATTAAACTGTCTCTATCTCGACCCATGAGTTTTGTCACCTTTACTCATCTGATTCTCTCTCCCATCCCACCAGGGGAGTGAGTGAGCAGCTATGTGGGGCTGAGCTGGGGGTTCAACTATGGCAGTCCTTTCTGGCACTTGTGGCTTGGAGGGTTTGAGATAATGACAAGTTTGATGGGAATGTGTCGGATCAAATTTATAGCTTTTGTTGATTTTAAGATATTAATTGGCACACTCCTGTGCTTGTCACGAGGTCTGCTTTCCTGACTGCTCATTAGAGCCTACTGCTCATTTTTGGCTGCTTCTTGCTTTCCCTGCTTGCTGCACTGCTTATCTCCTTACTCTACCATGCCTGGGAGCATTCTGATAACAACACAGGTGATGTGCCTGCTGGCAGATGGCCAGGACACTGCTGCTGCTGTCCTGGAAGGAACAGGCTGGAACTACAAAGGGACTGTGACCTGTGGCTGAGGCCACAGGAGATTGGGACTCCCTGGGGTGTCTGTGCCTGAGAATAGGCCCATGCCAGAGCAGGTACATCTTGAAGCACCTGTGGCCATGGTTATGCCTGTGTGGCAGCAGGTGTAACTCTGAAAGGTAAGTCTGTGCTGGAGAAAGCACGCCTCAAAGGATCTGTGGCTGTGGGTAAGTCAGTGCTGCAGCAGGTGTACCTCATTACATCAGTGACTGTGCACGAGGTCAGGTTGGAGCACCTCAAAGCATGTGACCAGGGATAAACCTGTAAAAGTATGCTATATTTTATGTAAATGTAAATTATTTCATATTTACTTTATATATAAACCCATATAATTATTCCTGATAATCCACACCATAAGTAGACAGAGAAAAAAAAAAAAAGAACAGACACAAAAGACAGAGCATAAGGGAGAAATTAGCAAAGGTCAGACAGAATATCAAGAACACATTTACATTACCAGATTGCTTTCCAACCTGATCTTATTTCTATTCCATCAACATAATTCTTAGGGTCTAAAAGTGAGCATTTAGACTACACCAAATGCATAGGATGTAGACCATAGAAGTCATGCTGCACATTCATCTTCCAGAGCACAAGCACACAATGTGATAGGTATGTTAGGTCACTGCTGTAAATCTGCAGTTTGGAAAAGGCTGTCACATTTCTCCTCTGCTTTAATGCATGGAAGTCAAGTACAAAAAGTATAAAAACTTATGGCCATAGCAAATTCTTCATCTGGAGAAGAAAAGCTGTGATCTAATAGTCAGGGGTAGCAGCACTCAAGAGAGAAAATGTTTTGACAGTCCCAGAAGTGGTAATCTTTAACTGAATTATTCCAGGCCTGACAGGAAAAAAGGCACTCGTTTGAGTAGAAGTGAAAATCAAGAGATGTCTCAAGGATTGATATTAAGAGTTTAAAAAATTGTATGGAGACCTGGCTTATTCAGTGTGTGTAGTGGACCTGAGCATCCAAATAAATCACCTTACTGGAATTTAAGATTGTAAGATTTAAATGAAACATATTTCAGAAGACATTTTAAGCCCATGTAATATCCCTGCCTAGTTCTCATACAAAGAGAAAAACATTAACAAGTTCAAGGTTCATGCAATCACTGTTAGATGGAGCACCATGGAAAAAAATGTTAACATTGATGAAAGCAACAATGTAGTTGGAAGAGGTAAACAAAAATCTGTGCTTAGCCAAGTTCAGAAATAAGGAAAATTGAGAAATATGAAATGCTTGTATCCAAGAGCAGGAACACGTAAAGAAAATATAGAAAGTAATGATGCACTACAAAAACATGAAGATGATGAAATACTATTTGAAAAGAATTATAAGAGCTATTCTAGTGCTGCAAACTACCAGATTAATGTGCTGAAAGGAAACAGTCAACTTGCCAAGCTGCTTGCAGGGTCCTTTGTGCACCTACATTCTGCTTCCCACATTACGAGCTGTAGTGATAGCACACATCGAGCCAGCTCAGCAGTAACAATGATTTATAAGTCAGCAGCATACTTAGAGCAAAGATCACCATAAATATAATGGTTCCAAAGTTTAACCTTTAGCATGGCATTGCTAATGTATTGTCTTGACAAATGAGACTTGGGTATAATAAAAGATTATTCAGTCATATAATTAGAGGAAAAAGAAAAAAAATCAGTTGCCATATAGGCTACTTGTAATTAAGGCTGGTCTAGGACTGCTTGAACACATAGCTAGACATTTGTCTTCACCCAAAGGTACAATATTGAAATGGAAACAAAGGCTGAATAGTTAAAAGGAAATATAAATGGCCACAAAAAACAGATCTTAATTTTCTTGATTGAAAGCTAACATTTCATTGCTATCCCAGTGCAGTTGCATGCAGCTAAATCTACTTAGAACATTTTTTAATTAAATTATTGATTTTGAAGTGTTATTATTTTGTCAGAGAACAAATACCCTGTACCTGAATTTAAAAAGGGTAATGGGAGAAAAATCCAGACTGTCATAACCCAATGCTCCATAAGGTGTGTAATCATAAGTAAAGTAGAAAAAACACCAAGTAAATTAAAGAATTGCATGTTTAAATATAAGTAACATGGACAGGGAAGCAGTGTGGTAAAAACTCTTCTCAGTTGTGCCCAGTGAAACGAGAAGAAGCAGCAGACACTTGTTTTGCTGCAAGGGTGATCAAACAGTGGAGCAGGGTGTCCTGACTGGCTGGGTAGTCTCCATTCTCACAGGTATTCAGAACCTAGCTCTGTCAAGCTCAGGGCATTCTGCTCTGGTGCTTTGAGCAGGGTGGTTTTTAACCACTTAATAATATTCAGATATGCCCTCCACTCTCAGCTGTGCTACACTAACATCAGAATTTTCTTTACTCTGGCCCGCAAGAGGAAAGATATTCTGCTTAGTGAACATTTAATAGTCATTTCTGATTTCAGCTAGGTATTTGTTATCTCGTAAAACAAAATGCAGTTTTATATGTCAAAGCTCTGTATATTTTGGATAGTAGTCTTTCTAAACACTTAAACCCTCAATACCAGCGCTCTAGCTGAAGAAGATTCAATGCTAAAATTGAAGAGAAATTGCATAGAATCTGTAATTATTTTATTTACCCACTAATAGTCAAATAGATCTTTGTTTATCTGAGCAACAACTCTTAAACCTCCTAATGAAACCCATAAAATATGAACAGTGAAATTGGATTATATTAGCGCCTCTAAAGAAGTTTATGGTTTTTGATGCATAACAGGGCACAGAAAATAATTTGAGTATCTTGTCTACAATATTTCTGTCATTTGTGTTGAATGTGCTAGAATGCATCATGCTCTATTTTTAAAGAGAAAACTTGAATTAAATATTGCTCATGGCAACTCCTTTTGAACATTCATCACAAGTTCTATGGCAAAGTTGATGGTTCAAAGCAAGAGATTAATTTTCAAAATGCAAAATATAACTGTGATTTCTTATGCAAAGCAGGAAACTGAATGAATCAAAAAGACTTTTGAAGCTGCATATTAGAGACCCTGGAACAGTTCCAAGCCCCCTGCTGACTGTACAGTGGAGAGGGATTCTGTGATCCATCACCTCCCTCTACTTTCCCATGTGTTTGTTTCCATGCAGAGAAAGCCCAGGCATGTGGCCCTGACAGGAGCCACAGCACAGCCAAACAGAAGATGCTGACTCAGCTTAAATTGTATCTGTGACCAGGCTTGTGGTACAGCTGTGGTACTGCTGTGGCATCTTCACATCAAAAGTAAGTACATAAAACATACAATTTGAGTGCAAGTCTGTGACCAGTGCATTCGAATTATAAAATAAAATACTGCTTTTTAAGGAGCATCTTCTACTAAATAATTAATCAAATATTTGTTTCCTGGTTTTAACGCTAGGAGAGAGGTAGTTGCTACAGAAACTAAAAGGGGAAAAATCACTGAACAGAATCAAAGTGAAGCAACTACTTCTCAAGAGCTTTTACTTTTAATTAAATTTCAAGATTTATGAAGTCATGAAAGTGTTCCAAATAGGACAAAGGAACATGCTCACAGGAGCTTAACAACATAGATTTTAAAGTTTTCACTTACGGCATTTGGTTTCATCCTGGTTATTTGGGCAGTCAGACTTAAAATCACACACTTTGTCAGGCGAAATACATTGCCCATCCCCACATGAAAAAAATCCCGCTGGACAGTAAAAAGATGGAGCATTAGCATCTGCAGATTCTCTTTCGCCTTAAAAATCAGAAAAAGACATGTAAGTAAACCCACAAGTATAGAAAATCATAAGAAGTGCTTTTAATCTTCTTTTAAGATAGCAACATGCTCAGCATAAGGAACAGATCAGCACCTATGCAGTGTACTAGGTCATATCACAGCTGGTAAGAAACACAGCTGATGTCAATGTCTGATGGTCTTGAACTAAATCTTACACTCCACAATATTCAAACTTTTGTGTGAAAAGTTACCAAATACACCTTGGTGTTACATAGCTAGGCTTCTGCTCAGGGCCCAGAGGCTGGTACGGCTCCCTGCTCCTTCCCTGAGAGCCAGGTGCAGGTTTTTGTGAGTGCCTTTCTGCTGCAGCCGTGCTCTCTCTGTGCTCAGGTCACAATGAAAGCTGCAAGAAGCCAAAGTTGGGTACTGCACCATTACTAGTGTGTACCTCAACTTACACACTAGAAAACACCCCAAATTTCAATGAATGGGGAAAAAAAAAGCCAGGATCTGCTTCTTTTTCTTCAGTAGATTTCTGGAAAGTGAGTGAGAGGAATGATGAGCAGCTTTTCATATTCTTTGTTTAACTTAACTTTTTAAAATACTCATATTTCTATTCAGAAAGGGTCTGAAAAAAAATCACTCTCTTCTAAAAAAAAAAATCTTTGTGATTAATGGGTAAATGAAGGAGTTGTCGGGAAAATAATTAAAGCAAATAAATGTTTCTTTATATACCTCAACCCCAATGTATATAGGGATCAGAGAAGCCTTAAAAACACAACACTGAAGTTCTCTATTATGCCTTTAAATTTTTGGATGTTAAATTCAGATACCTGATGTCTATAATTCATCAACATCACCCCTGACTGCACATGTGCCCATGCCATTTTTGAAAAGCAGTTGTTAGCATTAAGAGGACCACGAGCAGCAGTCTGACCATTTGTGTTGTTTTATATTTCCACCCACTGGCTCTTCAAGACTACAGAGTGTGAGTACAAGGACAAGTTTGGTGGTCATTTATTATATGTCAGTTATTTGGTAGTAATGATGAGAGAAATCTTTTGTCCTAAAGGAAAAGCAGCAGCATTTGCTCTTTAGTGGAAAATATAGGATGCTTTTCTTCTGCCTCTGCATGCAAACATGACCAGCGCAGGTACTACATAGTAAGTGGTATCAGGAAATGTCCACCAGACCTCACTCTGCAGAATCAGTGCAAGCTTCTTACAGGAGCTAATGTGTAACATAAGAATGAAAGTCTTCATTATAGAACCATTGAATGGCTTGGATTGGGAAGGACCTTAAAGATCATCTAGTCTGCCATGGGCAGGGTCAAAGATTCATCCAATATGGCCTGGAACACTTCCAGGGAGATGACTGATTACAGCATATGGACTTTTTTGCTCTAGGTTATCTTCTACTTTATTAAAACTAACTTCAACTTGTCAGTCAAATTACAGTAATATATAGCAGACATTGGGGAAAATGTATTGAAAACCGTGAAACTTGCCTTCAGTTTCCTGGGTGACTCCTGGGAGCGACCTATTCACAACTACACATTCTCCTGTCATACTGATGTCATCAATAGCAACAGTGGCATTTGCTGTTAGAATAGTACCCCGCAAGATAATCTGTAAAGACAAAAAAAAATTCATTAAAGGTGACATGTGGAAAAGACACACACACACACACACATTTATTTATATACTCCTTTATCATTTATGACATCTGCACAGGAGCTAAATAATACCTACAACTGACATCAGCCAGGAAAAACTAAACTGGGATTTGGTCAGGTCAGAAATTTGCTCCTCAACTGTCAAAGCCATAACTACTTTTACCTAGGGAAAGTTATGTAACCCAGATGACCTTGCTTCAATCAAAACTGGTAAAAGTCATCACTGTTGCATGAAAGGTCTTCCTGCTGGAACACATAAAAATTACATATCTTCTTAAATTAGCCATTCATGGATACCAAATATGATGATTTACAACAACACTAAATTGTGTTCCTCTATACTATGTCTGATGTAGTTAGCAATGTGGAACAATAAATGTAGGGATAGATTGCAAATTGAAGTACCTGCACTGTCAGCCTCTCTTCTATGTCTGGGCAGATCATGGAATAGATCTTCCTGTAAGTTATGCTAAGGCACATGGAGGACAGGGAGGTGACTTGAGACAGCCAGCATGGCTCACCAGGGGCAAGTCCTGCCTGACCAACCCAGTGGCCTTCTGTGATGAAGTAACTGCATCAGTAAAGGGTTACAGCTCCCATATCTGGACTTCTGTAAAGCCTTTGACATGGCCCTCACAACATCCTGCTCTTCAAATTGGAGAGAGATGGATTTAATGCATGGATGGTTGGGTGGATAAAGAATTGGTTGCATGGTCACATCCATGGGTAGTGGAAAACGGCTCAGAGTCCCAATGGACATCAGTGAAAAGGGATGTCCCTCAGGGGTCTGTATTTGGACCAGTGTCATTTAATATCTTCATTAATGACACAGTATGATTGAGTGCACCTTCAGCAAGTTTGCAGGTGACACCAAGCTGAGTGGTGCAGCTGACACGCCTGAAGGACAGGATGGCATCCAGAGGGACCTGGACAAACTCGAGAAGTGGCCCATGGGAATCTCATGAGTTTCAAAAGATCAAGTACAAGGTGCTGCACCTGGGCTGGGGTAACCCCCAGTATCCACACAGGCTGATGAAGGGATTGAGAGCAGCCCTGCCCAGAAGGACCTGGGGGTGCTGGTGGAGGAGAGGCTGGACATGAGCTGGCAATGTGCACTCACAGCCCAGAAAGCCAAACGTGTCCTGGGCTGCATCCTAAGCAGCGTGGGCAGCAGGTCAGAGAGGGGATTCTGCCCCTCTGCTCTGCCCTTGTGAGACCCCATGTAGGGTACTGTACCCAGCTCTGGGGTCCCCAGAACCTGTTGGAGTGAGTGTAGAAGAGGTCACCAAGCCAACCAGAGGGCTGCAGCACCTCTCCCATGAGGAAAGGCTGAGAGAATTTGGTTTATTCAGCCTCGAAATGAGAAGGCTCCAGAATGACCTGATTGCAGCCTGCAGTACCTGAAAGGAGCCTACAAGGAAGATGGAAAGGGACTACTGACAAGGTCATGTAGTCACAGGACGAGGGGAATTGATTCAAACTTAAAAAGAGTGGGTTCAGATTAGATATTGGGAAGAAATCCTCTACTTTGAGGGCGGTGAGGCACTGCTACCCCAGGAAATTGTGGATGCCCCACCCCTGGAGGTGCTCAAGGCCAGGCTGAATGGAGCTCTGACCAGCCTGGTCAAATGAAAAGTGTCCTTGCCAATGGGGGTTGGAACTAAATAATCTTTAGGCTCCCTTGGTGTTTGTTAAAAAAATTTATTCTAATGCTTAGAATACTGAAACAATGGCTCTTTAATAGATGGACCTGTGGAAAAAGTTGCATTAAATTCTTTTTTATATGAGCATTAAAGAATAGAAATTTGGTTTTTATATTTAATCATTAAAAGTAAATTAATTCTAAAGGCCAAAGTAAAATATCCTTTTGAAAGCAATGTAAATGTGATATCTAGTTACCTGAAAAGGTAATTCCTCAGGCACACTTTCTACAGGTATATTCACTTTTGTCCAACTCATCTCAGGCAATCCTGCAATGTCCCGTAATTTTTCCAAACTTCCATTTAATGCAGTCCTCTTAAAGACAGAAAGCTGGGAATCTTGAGATAACCAGTACCAAAATCTTACCTGTTTTTAATGAAAAGATTTTAAAAATTATATAATTATGCAATCAATATGCAAGAAATTCAGTGCAGTGCCAAGTACAGATTTGGCATGAAAGATGGGGATGTTTGAAATTACAGCATGTTAAGGAGCAGTATCATGTCTAAAGACAAAACTATATTTAAAAGTAAAGCTTATTTTTACAATTTACTTTTAACTTGTATATATCAACTGATGCAGATTGAATGAAATGTCTTCCCTTAACTTCTTTATTGTAGTAAGCACTTAGAAACTTCTCAAAGATCTTTTTCTTTAAAAATGCTGAATATATGACAGTTTCATAGGCATGTTACTCTCAGAAGAGCAATTAATGAGATTCCTGTGATCTTTTATTTTCAAAATAACAGAAATTAATACGGTCTGAAGACAGATTGTTAAAATAATCTATTAATCTCCTGAAACAAGCAGATTGACCAATATATGGGAGGAAAATACAAAGACTGTATGTGGGTGAGGCTGCTTGTGAGGCAGAAAAGATAAGAAAACAGTGAGAATCACAGTTCACTCCCCTGCAATAAAGAGTAATTTAATACATTTACTTTATTTTTCTGTATTGATATATTTAATTTTTTTTAATAATACTGAGGCAAAAATTCAGCTGAGAATTGAGGGGAAGAAATAAGATTTTCAATGACTTATTCTTTTCTTTCCCCTTGAGTCCTTCCTGTTTCTCCATATAGACAAAGACTAAAATTTCTTCAGCTGCAGTATCCTTACTTCCCTGCAAAAGCCTTGATATTGAGAATACTTGCCTCTTTATGAAGGTAAAACAAGAGCTAGATCAGTCATGCAGAAATATTCCTGTTAAATCATACTGCTACTTTTTAATATCATCCAGCTTCAGGTCTGGTAGGCTCAGTCCCTCAACATTTAATTTTATCACCACTCATGAAAATCATCTTATATAAAATAACCTTGATCCTTATTAATAAATTGAAATGCTTTCATGTAACTCATACCCCAGCAAAAAGGTTAAGAAATAAAAAGCAGTGGGTATATAAACACTTTCCAAAATGAACTGTTTGAAGAATTATACTCAAAACAATTTAGATGGCTTTTGTCTTTCAAACAGCTTTTCAAACAAATTTATGTTTTCATTAAGTAAGAAATAATATTACCTTCCTTCTTTATATATATGTGTTCTACCATACAATAACTATTGTGTCCATTAAAGAGCCATAAACACAGAGCTGGGACTAGAAATTTGCTATTACAAATCCAAAAACTTGAGCTAAATGAAGATGTTTCTTAGTTTACATCTACAAAAAGACCCAGCTACAAGAAGCTGCAGTAAGAAGTTACTCCTAAGCTTCAATTAACCAGAAACTCACAATATAAATCTGTTACACTTCAGCTCCATTTTTTTTTTTATCAACTGGAGCTAAAGAACTTGTAAAGCTAGTAATAAACATAGATCTCTTTGTGTGGATCCTTTTATCCTCTCAGTGGGATATCCAACAGAGGGCATCATCTCACATTAATAGGCAGAGAACATAACACATCCTAATGAGCAACTCCTACTCGTTGCTCTTTCCCAGAAATAAAAGTCTGCAGGGATAATGTGGCAGAAAGCCAGGCTTCCAGTCCTCAAAAACACTCTCATGACAGACATGTACAGTTAGGTAAGAACTTGCTCTAGCTTTTGTTGGATCTAAGAATTTTAAACTCATTCAATACATGCATATTTATAATAAAACTTGTTTTTTTTCTGACTTTGAAGTAGAGAAAAATATGTGCATCCCCACTGCATCTGTGTTTATTTTGAGTGCAGACCAAACTCTGCAATAGATCTTACCAGAATAATTCATTGATTCACATATCAGTGGTGCCCAGTTTGCCTTAAGGGTTTCTAAGATAAATTAATCTGAATCTGAAAGGTGCTTATCTACTTAGTATCAAAGTCAACAAAAGAGAGATGAAACTGTCTGAACAAAAGTGCTGTGAGTACAAAGGCTGTTGGGTGTCCCAGCATAATGCACACCCAGGGCTTCCATGGGGTGGTTCAGGAATTCTGAGTTCCCTGCAGCAGCATTCTGCTTGAGTTCATCCTGCATCTGTTGTATTTCTGATCTTTTATAACACCAAGAAGTCCAACACCAACACGTGAAGATTAAGAACTGTGAGATTGCCTTAAATGACTGCAAGGCAGTGTTCTTGAATTGTTTCAGAGGCTTCTACTCCTCAGCTGCAAGTTGCAACTGTTCAGCTGAGATCTGGTAACTCACTGAGGTGTTTAGTCCAGGAGAGCTGCAGTTTCAAGTAAAACAGATTTAGCTAAGCTGCCACTTGTTTCTGGTCTCTTGGATGAGATAAAACCTAAGAAGCCTAGATCCTGCTGGAATAAAATTCTGCTACTTGTTGGGACTTCTAAGTGCAGCTCCTACTTTTCTGACTTTTTTTCATTTTTTTTTTCAAAAAAGTTTTCTTAAGTCGAATTAACAGTTTCTGTTCTACACTGAGCCTGAAAATTTAAGCAACCAGTCTAAATTTCATTTTGTTTCTTTAAAGCCTCTTTTTTTCACAGAACAAAATAAAATTATTTTGGCAAGCTTTCGCTGTCTTTTCCTTTTCTTCTGTCTGACTTTTTAAATAAGAAGGGATTATACAGTATCAGAAGAAAAACACATCATAACCACACAACTTAATTTCTCTCCAGTATGGCATAAGCATTGAAAAGTTACAGAATAGAAAATAAAAAAGCCTCAGGAAAGAAGAAAAAGAATTAAAAAAAGAAAAAAAGTTGTAAAACTGAACAGTGCTTATTACTTTTATTTGGTGGCCAAAAGGACAACTAAAAATACAGCTGTGAATGTAGTGAATTGTTGCTGTTCATATTTAATACATTTCTTCATTTTGTTTTAAAAATACAGAATTTTGTTGAAAATTAAAACCATCTAGTTATAAAACTGTATTTTCATTTTTCTTCTAATATTTTTTCTATTTTTCATCCCTCCTGATTCATTTTTTCCTGGTACTTTCCTAGTTTTTCAGCTCAACCACTGTCCTGGCTGGTTGCTTTTGCATTCCTCTGCAGAGCCACAAGACATCTGACAAAAAACCACATATCAAAGTAACTCCCAAGCACTGCACTGATCAGCTTAAAAAGCATCCTTCTCAAACCATGAATTAAAATTTAGTACATGTCTGGAGTATGGTAGCTAGCTCTCTCTGGTCACACCAACACAGCTGATGTGCACAGTGACTCCAAACCCCAGGTGTCCTATTATGGAGCCCTGGTTATGTGACTTTCCTGCCTGCAGCCAACAGTGGCTGTTATCAGCCCTGTTATCATGGTCCAGATACCTCTGCCAAAGTACACAAAATCCTGGAGCATGTCCTGAAATCTGAGTCACCTGCTGGGTGCCTTAAGAAAGAATAGTAATAATCAGATATAAAAATTTGGCAGCAAAACAGCAAAAATTGCCTTCTTCTCTGTCCTCCCAAAGAATCAGTTTGTAACTCCTCCCACTGGTACTGAAGCAGAGCCCTCAGCAGCAGCACTTAGAGCATGAAGAACACCTGAGCTGCATCGGGTGAGGGATGGATCACAGAGACAGGGACAGTTAATATCAAACGGTTACCTGGCAGCAGGAGAGCCCAGGGGTGAGCTTGACAAGTAAAGGGCTTCCCAGGTGAGACATGGCCATCGTTGTGTTCCTCTGATGCCATCCACTGAAGTAAACGAACGCTCCTATAAACAAATTTTACTTTGAAGTATGAGAAATATGTCATGGCTACCTCAGAGAGGTGACTATATGCTTCATGAGACACATAAAGCTTATTCATAGATCAAAACAATCTAAACTGCTTTGCCATCAGTTCAGTCTCTGTGGATAATGAGGAGGGTGCTGTAACAGGCTGTGACAAGCAATGTCTATGTGGGTAAAGACAAAACAGAATTGCTAAATGCTCCTGGCTCTTCCCTCTTGTAAAATCATCATGACTGATTCCAAAGACAAGGAGAGGAGGAGAAGGAAATAAGGTTGTCTGAGCAGTCATTGCTAAGACTGCCCTGTCACAGTGCCTGCGAGCACTTTAACCCAAGGAAGTGGCTACAGAGCCCCTCAAAGGCAGTTCAGATGCTGCTTCTCTGAGAGCATTACTGTGCAGATCCACTGGAAGTATTTCTTATCTGCTCTCTTCAAGCAAAAACCTTAAGATCTCCAGCCTCAAAACACTACAACTATTACCCATCACCTTCACACATTGCCTATCCACTTTCTGCACGGACTGGGGAAGGCAGAGGAGCTGCAGCACAGAGCACCCTGGAGATCAAACAACAGAGACCTCAGCCAAGATCCCTAAAGGACACATTTTAATTGGCTTAAATAATGTTTCAAACAGAATTTATAGCAGAAATTATTTCCTTTAGGGTACAGTATTCACTCTCAGCCCAGCCACTTTCAAGCATGCTAACAATGTTGCAGACCACAGGAGCCAATGGAATAAGCTGTATTTTCTCATGGGGTCCACAGACTTGACATTGTTGTCTGTGCTAGTGGGGATGAAAGCTTAATTAAAGATCTAATCTGAACTCTGGCAAATGCACTGCATTTGGATTTGAACTACAGCAGATGTGCTTCAGACAAAGGTAGGGAAGGATAAACATTTTCAAGGGGCCCTAAAGCAGCATATTTTGAATGCCGTCAGTGCTGCCTTTGCTGAATACTGAGACTTTTCATGAAAGTCTATGCAAAACAACACTAAAGGCTCAGTCTTTTTTGAGCGTTTATATTACACATATTGCCTTACATCTTGGAAAATCAGCTATTGTGCTGCTGCAGTCATACCCCTTAGCCATTTATTTCCCATGGAGCTGTAATGAAGCCGAGGGTTAGGTCCAGCCCCACGTGAATAATGGCATTGCTATAGCAAGGTTGGCACAAAGAGGGGACCATTCCAGCTCCCTGTACAAACAGGAATGCTGCATTCCGCAGCTTGAGGGAAGCTCCCCTCATTGGAATGCAAGGGTACTTCAAAGGACCCTCTTTTAATTTGCAGCTGAGGCTCTACTGTAGCCTTGTTAAGATCTTCATTAATCAAAATTTGCTACTGCCCTCCCCAGGAGAGAAGAGAGATGAGCACTCCTTGGTACTAAAAGAAACAGTTGCAACCTGAAGGATGGTGATTTAATGTTGGCAAAAACTTGCTCAGATTCTAGAATCCTAATTCTGAAGTCGTGGCTGTAGCAGGCACAATGATAGATTGGTACAAAACCACCTCAGAAATGCCTTTTCAGCTAACTTATACAAGGAGTGCAACATTACCAGGCTTGAGAGGTGGGGCATAGTAACCTCCAAATCTGTTTGAGGCTTCAAGCTGCAGCAACACTGAAACAACAATTGTAATAATTCAGGTATCAAAGCAACTTAAGTGAAGTAGCACATAGCTCCATATGGCTGATTTTAATATGATATTTAGGCTGCCAGCAGCCTTCATTCTGACCACATTTCCCCTCAGATCTCACCAGCACCTAGAGCAGAGAAAGACAGGCAGATCAGCGCACCCTTCTGAAGCTTTAAGAGTTTGAAACCTGTAACACAGAACTGTCTACATAAAGTGCAGTAATGCAGATCCAGTCTCACTCTACAGAGAAAATGAAATATCCAACAGCTGCTGAGAAAAGTGAGTAGCAATTTCGGTGCACTTCATCACATGAGGACCAGTGGATAAAATATGACTCTTCATTTAGAATCATTCTACAGCACGCGTGCTTCACCCACTACGTTTGTTCAGGTGAATTTTAATCCTGGAGTTCTATACCTTTGAATGCTTGAGGTGGAACGCTTAACATGTTACATTTCTTTAACATGAACATGGAAGAGAAGCATGGAGGTCAGACTGTGGATAACATACACAATTAATTCTAAATTAAAGGAGCTCCAGACTGTAACACAGATTTTAATCTCATCTCCACTGGAAGGAGTGCAATAGATACATTTTAATAAAATTAAAGTCACAGAATACTTGTCAATATTATTTGACAATGAAAAACATGCTTGTCAGTTTTATTTTTACAGAGTGTGCTCCACAACATTTTCACTTTGGAAAAATATTTTTAACAGCCCTCTTCTGGAATAAAATGGTTTTCCAGCTGAATGCATTGTATGGCAAATATAGGCTGAAGGAAGGATAACTCTTTAAAGGAAATTATACTCACTCTATTTTTCCTAGACAGTATGTATTAAGTTAGCTGCACTCTACAGAAAGCTATTTGTCCAAATAATGCTTCCAAGACTGGCCCCTATGTGAATATTGGTTATGATATGCACAAACAAAGTCAGCTGTCAGTTCAAAGGCCAGTATCTCAAAAAAACTGCAATAAGTCTCATACTTCACTGATTATGCCAGCCAAAAATAAGGGTTGCAAAGGCATAGTAACTAGATCACAGCTAAAATACATTATCTCCAACAGACTGGCTTTCTGTAACACATTACCTGTGTTATTTACATACCATGTGGCATCCATTTCAAACCAGTTTTCATTATCAGTCTGTGACCATTTACAAGTAGGAATTTTCATGGCAGAAGGAGAAAAATAGTAAGAAGTCTCACCGTGCCCCATACTATTTGTATGACCTCTGCCAGGGAGTTCTCTGTCAAGGGGAGCCTCTCCTTTCATTATGTTCCAGTCAGCATCACCTTTGCTCAGTGGCTTCCATCCACAAAGGTCACTCTCAAAACCACAAAAGGTGTAATTAGCTGTGGTAAGAACAGCAACAACAGCAACAAGAGATCAATAAGCTGAGCTTGATGCAACAGCTTAATGCCACAACTCTGACTGTTTTGTATTTAGATGTACTAAGAGTGTTGAAGAAGCAGAAATGTGTTTCAGCTTATTCAGAGGAATAATAAGCTCTAGAACACAGGTATCAGGTTAGGCAGGCCCTTCCTCTCTTAACCAAACTCAGAACCATGAAACAAACTTCCTGGAAGAGAATAAACATAGTAAAGACCAGTACGTAAGTTACTGAGATATTATAAAAATAATATTAAATATTTTTCAAAGAAGAATTGCACCAGTGATTTAGTTATGAACGTGTGAGAAAAATCAAATGTATTTAGGGCTTAAAATATATGGAAAGAAAAGATGAATTAAGCTTTAATTTGTTTTTGAAAATGAGATTTAAATTTATCAATTATTCCGATTGTCTAGAAATTTTTATTGCAAAGTAAAAGACTATTTTCTCAGTTAGTATGGATTAGACCAATTTAAATTCTATAAAAATTTCACACACTCCTACATTGATTGAGTACAAATAATTATTTTGATAAGAAAGTTTTATACTCAGAGTTTTCTTTCCTGCTCCAGAGCAGCTTCCCAAGGCACTACACTTAACTCCTGAGGTCACTTATTGCAATTGCAACCATTATTTTAGAACTGTATTTGTCACTTTCTGCTCCCACTGCACATTTATCTGATCATATCAACCTTAGACACAACGATACATATTACTCCAATTTTCAGATTGTACAAAACCAAAATGAAATGCATCTTTCTTTAAGCACCATTGTAGCAAAGCTAAGTAGTAAAAGTTTCCCAGGAATATAGAGGTTATTTGAGCAGCTAAATCTTAAGGTACAAAATAAACCACAAATATCAAATCACAAATATTCTTGTCTCTTATCTGGCTTCACCATATACATTAAAATTTGATGGTGCATAGTTTTCTGTTTAGTGCAGCATATTTAGTTTAAAATGAAAGTTGGTCAACTTATTGGATTAAATTTTCATGCTTTTCACAAGATATCTTTTTAATTTGACTTCAATTGCTAGTACATTAAGGTTGAATATGCAAATTGTATCCAAGACTAAGCTGTTTTGGTAATTAATACTAATCTAGGCATTTGGCTTTCCTTAGCCAAGCAGTCTGGAGAGAACAAATGTGACACAAAAAGGCAAACATTCTTTGCTTAAATATCTCCTTCTCCTTGCCTCTCTAAACCCACAAAAGGTCTTCTGCATTAGTGTCTGCACAGTAATATCCAAAAAGACATCCACAAATGACCCTGTAGGTACCAAAGGAAAAAAATTTTAAAAAATTTTAAAAAATTAGTTATGCAGATAAAAACAACAGCTTTTGTGTGATCAGAGCCCATCACTGCCCTTGATGTTCAACAGGAAAGAGGTGTGGTGAAATCAGCATTTCTTACATAGGTAGCCTATAGTACAACTTCTACTAACAGTATAGATACAGAAAGAAATGTATAAACATTCATTTTTAGGCTGAATATATAAGCAGTGGGGGAAAAAAAGACATGCACACAAAGCAAAACACGATCCCAAATGAAATTGTTTTTGTCCAGTCATTTTTTCAAACTTTATTCAAGTCTGAACACGATTATAAAGGTAGGAAGAGCATTCATGGTGGTGCACTTCGGGGATTTTTTGTTGTTGTTGTTGTTCATGGTTTGGTTTGGTTTTTTGTTGATGATGATGGTTGGTTTGGGTTTTTTTCTTTTGGGTGTTGGAGAGGAAATATAATATGGTAATGCTTACCACACTTTAGATGCTAAATCTAAATTTCATTTGAAATTTAAAGCTCTATGAAAGCACCCAGTTATGCAGAAACACTGACCAGAGTCAATTACCAAACCCAAATGTTCCCCCTTTATAGTATCTGGAAGTTATACATCAATTTAAAAGTGTAAATATGTTGTAGAACAGCCAGCCTTCAACTGTGAGTGAAATGTACTTGCCCAAATTAACAGTTGAATTTAAACTTTACCCCTACTTAATTCTAAAAACTTAAGGGGTGCTTGTAAATCTTTAATCAAGCTTGAAAGAAAAGTTCTGTGCTTTGGCTAAAACCCAGATCCAAGTAAGACAGTTTTTCAGTGTGTTTTTTTCATTCCTCAAACATTAATAAACCTTACAAAATGTGCCTCTCCTATCAAAATTTCAACATTTTCATCTGAACCTTCAAGGGATTATAGATAATCTTTCACTATCTATAGCAGGAAAATAAATGACTGCACAGCATATAGTTTTTGAGTAGTCATACCACAGTAAAATTTGACATAAAACTCTTTTCTGATATATTGTGTCCCTTCCTACTGGAATTCTCAGCACCAGAGCTTATGTTTTATATTTCACTAGGAAGATTTCAATGGATTTGAACTGCAGATAGGTTTTCGACATTTTGAATGGAAAATTATTCAGTTCCCTATTTTAGACCTTTATAATTCAGCAAAACAGAAATAAAAAATAGAAAGAAAAAAAGACTTGATTTCATTTTAACAGTAAGTCAAATTTGATTTTTTTTTAAATCCATGTGAATATATCAGTATATCTTAACTAGTGAAGGAGTAAATGATTACACCATTTCTACAAAATCCAATGATGCAGCCAGGAAAAAAAATGTTCCCCAAAAACTTTTTGGAGTTTCAAAAATAAGTGTAGGTTATAAAGCCATAAAATACACTGAAAAGATTTTGCAATTAATACAAGCCTTTTTCAACATATTAAAAACAAAACAAAAACAAAACCAAAAACAACCAAAACAAAAACAAAAAGGAAAACAAAACAACAACCAGAAAATCCCCCAATAACCCAGGAAAAAAAGCACATATTTCAAGAGCATTAGGAGGTGGTTTTTTTTGATGTTTTTTTGGTTTTTTTTTTTGGTCTAGCTTACTCTATCTATCCCAGATCCTCACGATCCTCCTAGGGAAAAACAAAGCAGCTCTGTTAACTAGGCGGGGTTACCAGCCAAGTCATATTGCTTCAGCTTTGCTAGCCTGCAACTGCATAAAAGCTTTCCATCCTGCTCTGAGAGCTCAATCAAACAAACACAAATGGGGACCCTCAGCTGGTCTCTCCATCAGGTTGGTGTTTCCCTGAAAAATAGTATAGAATGAGGAGGGCTGCTCCCCTCATTCAGAATGGCAGCACCTAAGTGTCTTTGGAATCTGAGGTAATAACTATTGTTATGAACAGAAACCAAAGAACCTCTTTGCCATTAATATTTTGTCATTTCTGGCTAACATTTTATGTCATTTTGTCAAAGTGAAAGGTTACGCATATGCCTCCTTTCTGAGTGTCTGTGCACTTTCCCTACCAGTTTGTGATTCATTTTATTTACCTAGAATTTGTTAAAGGATTCATATAGAAATATCACAGATCATCCAGCCTGAACTTCCTCATGTCACAGGTCATTAGACAGGTGACTCATAACTCTCATTGGTGAGACGGCCTCACATCCTTCCAAAACTACTCAGTTTCCTGGCTTAGGATTAAGAGAGCTTAAGAGAATCTCGTGTCCACCCTTGGTCTGGAGTTTCGTTTACCTGGAGCTGCCCAGGTGAAACACAAAGGCAGCGTTACAGAGCGCTTGCAGGAGCGAAGGCTGTGAAAGCAGCCTGGGTGTGGCTTCCTGTTCTCCACATGCACACACCAGATCAATGAACACGTACTGGCAATTTCAGGCAAATTCAGTGTCACAGGAAGCACAGTAAAAGAAATGTTTCAGACTAAAAAGTGCTCTTGCCACTTTAATGTTGAATGGCAATAAAAACATTTGCCTCTGTGTTCACCTGCAGTGGAAGGTTTCAAGGATTTGCAATTGTAAATTGCTATACTGTGAAAGAAATGCAGTAAAAGCTACATAGATTTAAAATTGTACAGGTTTCCTTCATTCTACATATTCCATATTCATAAATTATACAAATCCTATGAGAAGCTGAGAATATTTAAGGTAATACTAGAGGTGTTAAATTAAAAGTGGTGGCTGTTTTAAGAAAGCTTCTAATTAAGCTAAATGGAAGTGATCCTCTTTCAGAAATACCTGTAGGATGACCCCACCCCATAATAATTTTGAATTTACATGGATGCTGATGAGCAGGTAATTTCCAGAAACACTACTGCATCAAAGTGTGATGTTGCTTGAAAATAGCAAGTGCTCCCTAGACTTGTTTCCAAGCTGCTAGGACTGCTAGCAACGGATTCATTTGTATTTATGAGTTTATAAATGTTGTGAAGGTTATGTATAAATAATGTAAAATAATAATAAGTATAGTGCTTGAAATTTTGGTTATTTGACACAGTATTTAATACAAAACTTCCTTTGTATTAGGTAGGAAATAAAGAAAAGGCATCAGCATGAAAAGGATCTTTATAGCCTTTAAATTATCCACGCACTGCCTCTCACTTTCTGTTTGAATATATTAACTAGGTTTTCATAATTTGTTATTATTCACTGAAATAAAAAAATTAGAAGTGATCAGAAATAAGAGGTGTCAAAAAAGACATAATGAAAGTGTATAATTTAATAGTAAAATCTATACTTTCATAACTTGTAACTCCATTAGATCCATAGATTTTAACAACTCAGAGATGGTTACTCATGTGCATAAGTGTTTCCTAGACAATTTCCTAATTTTTGAGACTTTTAAGTCTCATAAACTTAAATATATATTTATATAAATGAGCAGAGATCAAACACAAAGATTAGGAAGCATTGCAAAACATATATGTGTTTGTTCTTGTAATAAATTGTGTTATTATAATACTATTCATGTCAAATCAACATGATCAAAGAGAAATTTTATTTTTAAATTCCTTATTATAATGAAACAAAGAAATTCTTAAACAAGGGGAATCCTTCACATGAAGTAACAGCTGTGTGCCATTGTTTTTGTTCAGTAGGAGACCTGTCAGCTCTTTCAGTACCTGAGAACACTTCAACAAAGGAAACTACTGAGGATGTGTCCAAGGATAGATGCTGAAAGACCTAATAAAGGCTAAAATATGCATCTCTGTACCAGCTAGGAAATTTTACTGAAAATCAATAGGAATAAATATAGTGCACTCTAAACATCATGGAGGACAATATCAAGATCTTGTGGAAAATTGATGTAATGGGAATAAAAGAACAAAAAATAAATAAGAATTTTTTCTTTACATCTTTTTTTCCTCAGTACTATGGAAAGTGTCTGAAAGATGAATCTTCAGAGCTGACCAAACTGCTGAGTAACTATGTTCCATTAGGGCCATCTTTCCTGAAAAGGAGTGTGGGAAGTATCCAAGACAATATTATCCATTAAAATGGGCCAAGTTTAACAATAGTAATTTCTATTTTAAAGATGGCACTTTTTTTTGGTGCTCTTTCTTCTCAGCCAGTAGTCAGAGAAATAAGCAACTACTATTGGTACTTATACTTTGGAAAAGAACCTTTTCCCACCCTCTTTTTGAGGGATGAATATACTCTTGTGCACTGCTCCAATGAAGTGATACCTCCTCAAACTATGACTATCTCAACACATCCCCTAAACAATCCCTATAGTTCACTATAGGTTCAACTGAGGGTCATACTTTCTTTAATTTGAAGGGAGCTAGTGGAGAACCAGTGCCAGCAGAAAAACCAAAGTTAATTGCAGAAGTAGCAGCAGAGAATGGAGCACTAGGCAGAGCTATTGAAGAGCATTTTGCACTGATTGTGGCTCTCATCATTCCTTGTCCCAGCACCATAACTCTGGAGATTCCACAAAGGACAGTGCTGACACCATCAGGTCATTCTGACTTCTCCTTCTTGTGCCAAATCTCCATTTTTCTGACCCATCAACATCACCATGATGGAAAAAATATTCCCAAAAATTCTACTGTGATCTTTAAAATACTGGCTAGGTAATTTAGGTAATTTGGTAATTTAGGTAATTTGTAATCTTTTGGTTACCTAGCATCAACGTCCAGTGTCTGAGGTACAGGCCTGCAAATGTTTGGAGTTATCTTCATTTTCACCTTGTGTAATATGATTAGAAGTTCCCTTCAACTGCAACAATTATTTTTCATCATTCTTTGTAACTAAGAACTGTTTTTTTATTTCCAGTTGTTCTTCACCACAATTCTCTTTCATTGTTATGAAGTGAGATCACTACATTGCTGAGAAATAAAGTCCAGCTTTGAAAATACAATTCACTTCCATTCCGTTCCTCCCAAAGAAATTACAAGGACTCTCCACACTCCTATCAGTTGAGCTGGACAGACACAGAGCAAGCAGCAAAGGGTCAAGCCTCGAAAAAATCAAAAAGAGCTCTCAGAGAGGGAGTCCTTACAGACTTTAATGTTTAAGCTAACATTAAAGATTCTACCCAGAGGTAAAACAGTATGTACCTTCCTATTTAAAATGTTGTTTCAGCATTTGCACATATTGCTTGTTTCAGAGATAGTTCCCACACAGTTATTTAAGTACTTGAAAAAAATTAAGGATTCAGACTGTGAGTTAAAAAAATGGCTTGCAGTCAAAAATATTTCCTGAAGTCTCATCAGGGAATTAGAAAATAAAACATTATCAGTTTTTTTAATCCTGCTACCTCGAGCAGTACATAAAATTTTAATTGGCACCTCCCAGCAGCAATATATATCATCACCAGTATCTTAAATATGTGCACATTTTTTATGTTAAACACATATTTAAGTGTTACTACCACAGGCAAACAAACATACTTATGCATGCCCTATAATGTTAATTTTAGAAGTGATAGGGTCTCTAAAGATGTTTTCACATGGAGATCTAAAATTATTCAGAATTATTACAGACATTTTTCAGTAATTTTAATAATTTTCTTTTTACTCCTGATTGTACAGTAGAAACAGTGGCTTCTAAACAAACTTACTTTCAACTCCAAATATAATGAAGATGTAGCTTCTCAACTACAGTGGCCCATTTCTGTGGTGATTTGTATGAGAGTGCAAATATCATGTCACTTAATGCATTTTCTGACAGTAATTTGCAAACAGTCTAAATTAGAAAACTGTTCAGAGAACAAATCCCAAGGCAGATTTCATTCCCTTGCAAATTAGGGTTATAAAAGTGGCATGTAGGGAACATATTTAAGCAAAAATACAGTAAATGCTGCATTTCAGTTGATTATTAAACAAATTACCAGCTGTATCTAAAACACAATGATGAGGCCAGACAGAGGAACACAAAGCAATGGAAAGAACAAAATGCTGTGAACATTTTCTCTAACCTGTACGCCATTAAATATTCTGGGGAAAAGAAGCCGTATAAATGTAAAATATTTTCCCTAGTGATTTGTCGAACGGAAATGTTTAGTTTCACAGCACTGTCCCTCTAAAGCAGTGGGATTCACTCACAGCAGGTGGCTGGGTCCCCATCACTGCCACCAGGGCAATCCGGGCGAGAGTCACAGGCTGATCCCGGCGCCTCGGGCTGCCCATCCCTGCAGGTGGGCTCCTCCACAGAGCAGGAACCTGGTGCCTCTGATGCTGCAGCGTCCAAGAGCTGGATGCTATCCAGGCAGATGAAACCTGCCCTGCTCTGGAGTGTTCCTTTAAACACCAGCTGTCAATTGTTACAGTTAAAATATTTGCATTAGCAGACAACGGAGTGAAACTGATTTTTATTTACACAGAACTGTTCTAGATGTAAAAAGTGCTTCATGATTTCCATTGCAAAACTGCAATAAATTTCAAGTTAGAATCTGAAATTTTGTATGACTATCTCAGGTTGAAATTACAGAAAATTTTAAGCTGAAGTTTGATGAATTCCAAGAAGGAAGTTAAGAAGAAAAAAAAGTCTATTTTAAAGAAAAACTCTTAGTCTCATAAACCTTTAGCTAAAAATCAGTAATGGCCCTGTGCTTTAGAAAGTTATCCTGAAATTTAATATCCTAAAGACTCCATCTGCCTTTCTGAAGTGTCTTCAAAACATCATTTTGCAGGTCCCCAAGAGAAAATTTCCAGCTACAGGCATGTAAATTGCACTGGGGACTGTCCTCAGACACCAACTGGCACAGCAGAGCTAAAAAATTGATAACTGTTCCATCACATAAAATAAAGTGGATGCACCCAGTCTCTGCTGTGGGGTTGGTCTCTGCCTGCTTGTAATCCTGGAACTGTTCTGGGCACTGGATTGGAGGTGGCCGATTTTCTCAGGTCAAAACCTTTCTAGGAACCATGCCAATGTTTTAATTATTTGGACAATCACACGCCAATCCTGGGCCTGTGCCCTCACCCTGCTTATTTTACTGCTATTGACATAGACACAGAGATTCAAGGAGCATTTCTCTCTCTGACAGAGTTCCCTTGCTCTGGGCAAATTTAGCACAAGCTGATTTATAGCAATGAAATTCCAGAAGAGCATCTGTTGCTCCTGGCCACAGTGGAGCTCAGCTCTGCTGGCTCTCAAAGCAATTAAATTATCCCATTTGTGCTCTCAAGGTTTCTTTTACCTGAGTTAAAGCAGCGAGCAGGAGGAAGAAAGCTTGGATTCATCAAAAATATTAGGATGGCAATAAAAGAAAGCACTGAGAAAAAAAGAGCAGGAGTTGGAGCAATAAATAAAAATAGATTTATGGGTTTTCATAGGCTGGGACATCACCAAAGTGTGAGTCTCAGAAAGTAGTTATGTGCAAGGGTCAGACAGCACTATGTAAGAGTATCTGACAAAACAGAAGGAAACTAGAACAGATCTGATTTGGGGCATAAGCAGAAGGGTGTAGTATACACCCCAAAGCCTGGGAATTAGGTTGGAGTGAAATCTCAAGAGGCATCTTTCTTTCTAAAACAAAAGTCATCGTCTTCCACTAGAGAAAATTTCTTCAAAATTACAAAAGCCATCCAATACTTTCCATTCTCTCTCTACCAATTCAAAAAACAGAATGCTGGGTTGAAAATATCAAATAAGCACAAATTTAAAGATAATATGTTTCCTTCCCTAAGTGCAAGGGTTCCTTGCAGTCTTTGTACAAGAATGCATAGTTTTGGCTTCCTACTTATATACATACAACCTAAGCAGATGTTTATTTATTTTTAGATACTACAGATAGCTTAATTACACATCTGCTTGTTTATTCAAAATTGTCCTCGTGGGAAAGGAGAGACAGGCAACAAACACCCACTTAGAACCTACTAGCTTACTGAAATGCATTCATTCTAACATCTGTCAAAACATCAATTCCTGCAGTGGGCTTAGTTTTTGTCCTTTCACAGAGATCATATTTTCAGCTGATTGCTGAAACAGTAAAATATGATGGTTATTTACAGAACTATGAAAAACTGTAAATGGAAAGTTACTTAAAATGGAAACTTGTAAATTGGTATAAAAATTAAGTAGCTGCAATTTTAGCATTTATCTCTGTGTCTGAAATTTCAAGGAGAAGGTATCTTCCCAATTAGTGGTTTACATAATTTCACTGAACTTCCACAAAGATCATTTACATCATCTCACTTAATAGTATCTACACATTTAAATGAGTTGGTAATTCCTGAGTTGCACTCAGATGACTAATTAGAATCAGGGGAGATTTATATTCATTTTCTTGCATATTATTCAAGTGCTGCAGCTTCTGTATGTCATGTTTGTGTAGATGTTTTCTTCAGCTACTGAGATTTTCTCATATTGAGGCAATGAAAAAAAGGCAAGACATTCAATATACACACAATTTTAACAAATTTTTATGCTTCCTAGAAGATTTACAAACAAGTAAAGCACCTTCAAAAATTGACCATGTGCCTTTTTCATTCATACCTTTATATTTTCTAGCCCTATTGGTAGCTGTATATTCACTTTGACCCATTCTTTCTTAGTCATGACGTTGGTTTCCCACAAGACATGCTCTTCCTGTAAAATGTAGAAAACAATGTTATAAAGATAATTTTTGTTCCTCCAGAAGTTATCGAGGCCATCTTTTGTCCTCCATCTTTTCATCTCCCAGCCAAACAACCACTATATACAAAGCTGCTCTATGTGAAAAAATAGAGCTTCTCATATTCATTTGCAATCTTTGCAGTGAGGTCTGTTGAACTGAGGGGAAGCAACACATGTTTACTGTGACTAAACAGACTAATAATATAATTATCAGGAGTTGAGTTGGTAGAATTAAAGTTAATTAATATGTAAATTAAGCCATGTTATTGCTGAATTTAACAATATGTTTCCATGGTGTTCTCTACATAAGCTTCCTTTTCATAAATAACTGCTTATGTTATGTTGTGTAACTAATTAGATTTAGTTCTTTTAGAACTGAATTTTGGGTCTCCCAGACTTACCCAATCAATTGTGGTAATTTTTTTTTTTTTAATCTCTAAAGCAAGCACACGGGGTACAACCTAACAACTTTTAGTCATGCTCTGAGTTACCTTAATCCTCCCATTTTAATTCCACATCCTAAGGATAACAGGAAGAGTGCTACATATGGTAAGGCTCCCTTTATGCAAGCACTCCAAGCCCTTTTGAGTCAATAATCTGGGAAAATTATCTCACACTCACTCTGCTTCTGGTCATGATCCCGCTTGGAACACACTGAGACGTAAAGGAAAGAAGGCAGAAATTTGAACTTTATATACCCAGACAAAATCTTTTCAAGAAGCAGTTGCAAAATAAAGCAAAACCAAAAAGACAGAAAAAATCCACAGGAAAAGTTAATATAGGTTATACATACAAACAGACTTACCATTAAAAATATCAATATTGAGACTACTTTTAGGAAGCTGCAAAGTATTGGTCATACCTTTTCTACAAAGGATATTACAGAATTAGTGGCAATTCAGAAAAAGATTCAGAGCAGGATAAGAGAAATGGAGAGTCTCTTGTATGACGAGAAATTGAAAGTATAAAAACAATTTATCTCACAGGGGATTAATAAAAGGGGCTATGATAGGCATGTGAAATGTTATCAATGCTATAGACAAGGACAGTTATCTTTTTTCTTGTATTATAATATAAAAGAGAGGAGAAATGTGCTGTCTAGTGCTTGACATGCTGTGAGCCAGAAGAACAACATTTGATTTGTGATGTGCAGACAATTAATGCTCTTTTCCTACCATTCTGATATATTAGCAAAGCTGTAAGATTAAATCTCCATTGAACGTGTTCAAAGATCACTTTTGGATAACTGCAAGACAGGGCCAAGGCAATACACTAATTTCAAACACTCAGTGACAGAAGAGATCATTTGGATAAAGCACATGGCATACTAGATTTCTGAAATAAAATTCAGCTGTGAATTTCTACATTAGTAGAGGATGTATTTGTTCACTTTACATGACATATTCAGCAAAAGCCTTTCAATATTGAGGACATTTCATTCTGTGTAAAACTTGCTTTGTTCTACTAAATAATTCAGCATCCAAAGGAAATTTATCAGCCTACATTAGGCACATATAAGACACAGAATAGGAACCATATTGCATGGCAGGCTAAAACATAGCCTGTGGTTAAATTTCTGCTTTTATTTAACGTGCTCCTCCCCACCTGCATGTACAAACCCTTCAAACACATTTGTATATCTTTTGAGGAACACTGTATTAGCTGTGTATTTGACTGGATGCAAATAATACCATAGATATATAGTATTATATCTATATATCTATAGATACTATAATTTTGTTCACATTCAGATAACAGCTGAAACCCAGCTCCATGACCATTTTTCTCCCAAACTAATTCTAATACAAATAGCCTGTAGCAGTAAACTTGAGTTTCCTGTAAGTCACCTCAGATGAAACAATATTTTAAACAGATTTTACCCCGTGATTTCATATAGCTCTAATAAGTCAACAATATAATTTCTCCTCCTCACAATACTTGTAGTATTCACCCTGCTTGTCATATTCTTCCACCTCTTTGCTACAAATGGGTTAACCCCTCTAGCACACTCCTTGTGTCACTAGCCTTCTTCTAAAATATGGAAGGTGTTGTTTTTCCAGTACTTTCCTTCAAGGTTGATTTTGGTGATGCAGGGGAGCGATTACTCAAGATAACTTTACTCTATTCCCCTTACTGTGATATATTACTATCGATAAACAACCTTTTGTAAAGCTAAACTTGGCAAGAAATGTTCCTTTTCCTCACAATGTTTTTTCTGAGATAATGTCAGTCAGATTTGAAGGATGGAAGAGAGATCACAACTTTTTATAAAGGTCTCCATCCACAAAATACTTTTTATCTTTTTTTTTGACATTCCTCTATCGATTGCAACTGCACCCATTATTTTGTCCCTACTTCTCTTTTCAGAGAGTAATTTGCAACAAAGGTTTATTTGTTCCCCCACAATGATTAATCAGCTTTACCTTCTGCAGAGGAGTGTACTCATATGACTTTTGCAAGTGTTGTTGAACATATTGAAAAATTTTAGTGCGTTAAGATACAAATATACTTGCATGTATAAGCAACAGTTGAAATTATCTTTTATTGCTTAATTTCTGTGTTTTTCAAAGCCGTACAAGATGTAAAGATTAAGACAATAAAAGGAAGAAGAATAAGCCCATTACTTAAGGGGAGTAACAAACAATTAATGAACAGCAAGTGATAGACTCAACATTACGTGATTTGGTTTCCATTTTTACCAAAAATGTTAAAATCTATCTGTCAGTTAACAGACAGTTAATTTTGTTAATTGAATGTACAAACTGGGGAATGAGATGCTGGAAAGCAGTGACATGGAAAGGGACCTGGTGGTCCTGGTCCATGAGAAGTTGAACATGGGCCAGCAGTACTCTGGCAGCCAGAAGGGCCTGGGGGGCATCAGGCACAGCATGGCCAGCCGGGCAAGGGAGGGGATTGTCCTACTCTGGTCTGGGGCAGCCTCACCTCAAGTGCTGGGGGCAATTCTGGGTGCTACAATACAAAAAAGACATTAAACTATTAGAGTGTCCAAAGGAGGGCCATGAGGATGGTGAAAGTCTGGGGAGGAAGCTGTGTGAGAAGCAGCTGAGATCACTTGGAGGAGACAGAGGGGAGACCTCACTGCAGTTACAACCTCGTAGTGAGGAAAACAGAGGGGCAGGAATTGATCTCTTCTCTGTGGTGACCAGTGACAGGACCCGAGGGAGTGTCTTGGGGTTGTGTCAGGGGAGGTTTAGGTTGGATATTAGGAGAAAGGTTTGTCACCCAGAGGATGGCTGGGCACTGGAGCAGCTCCCCAGGGAAGTGATCACAGCACCAAACCTGACAGAGCTCAAGAAGCTTTTAGACAATTCTCTCAGGCACATGGTGTGACACTTGGGGTGTCCTGTGCAGGGCCAGGAGCTGGACTTCAATGATGCTAGTGTGTACCTTCCAACTCAGGACAGTCTATGATTCTGTGAATATTTCATGTTAGTTGAATATTAGTTAGTTAATATTGCCAAATGGGAATTCAAATATGGACCAGAACAGACAAATAATGTTAAAAATACATATAAGCCAGAAGTACTAAAACTGGAATAGAATCACAAACTTTTAGGTAAAGGTGGCATCCTGGAAGGAATATTTTACTATCAACAGCAAGCTCTGAGAACCTGAGGAGAATGTGTAGGAAATTAGGAGATTGGGAGAGCAAAGGACATATATGGCAGCTAAGGCATAAATACAGCATGCAATTATAGCCAAGATGCTGAACAACTCTTAAGACACTGGAACAAATTGCTATCAATCTTGTGAGCAGCTAGAGAATTAGAAAGTGAGAAACCTAGATTAGCTGCTTCTGATGAGAAGCAAGTTGTGTTTGGCAGTGTAATATTTTTTTTTATCATAAACAGACTTGAAAAATTAGTTACTTCACTTTATTAAGGTTTTTAAACAATCTCATATAACATATGCTTTAAGAAATAGTTGTGATATGGTGTAGAAGCAATTACTGTAAAATGTGTGTGTGCAAATAGAAACGTGAGCTTATTTCAAAGAGGAGACATCAATAGTTTTCTATTAAACTAAAAGAAAATTATGGTAAAGTCCTGCATAAGTCTATTCCAGAACCTGATATAATTATAGTGTTGACAAACTGACTGGAGAGTGTGGAGATTCAAATGAAAACTAAATTTTTAAAGCAATATAGATAATATTATATTGGGAGGAACTACAGGGACTGTGAGGAACATTATTTGCATTAAAAATCATCTCAGTATACAGAGACCAGTTTCCAAACCAATAAGGCAAAGTTCAAAGACATATGAGTCACAATTAAGAAAGAAAAACCAAATAGTCAAACGCAGTAGTGTTTAGTGAAGAGCAGTTTGGCAAACCAGCAGAAAAAGAGGAAAAGCTGCAGATTATCATGGACTGCAAAGTAAATGTAAGTAAACAACAGGTTACTTTTGACCAAAAAAGTCCATTTTCCTTATCCTTCTTCCCAAGAGAAATTTAAATTCCCTGTCTTCCGATTGATACCACAATGTTAGAAAATAGAAAATTAGAAAAATTAGAAAATACGTTCACTCATCTTTGCTCTCTCTGTTGAAAGAGTGAAGAAGGCCAAGGATAAATTTACAAAATCTGTGTCACTTGCCTCTAAGAACAGTACTGAAACTGTACATTGGGTATAATCCAGTCTCCAGGTGTATCAGGCCTCTCAGTGCTGAGATTTAGCAAGAGTTATTCAAAGACAAGAGGTTTTGATCAATAAAAATAGTGATAAGATGTGCAGGTAACTGCAAGGTACACATAATTGAGGGGTTATTTTGAATGACAGCTTCCAGGACAGCAGCTCTGTCGTCTTCCAGGGTCAGAACAGGCACTCGACCCTCACTTCTGTTTCTTAGTATTGGCTAGTTTTGAAGATTAATTTGTCTTTCATAAACAACCTAATGATTCAGTAGCAAAATGTGTAAAAGCCAACCCCTTAATTTCAGTTTAAGAAGTCTTAAACATGAGTCTGTAGATTGTTTTATTTTTCCTGAAACAGCAGAAGCTTATGTTTCTGAAGATTTTTCTGGCAAATTTTTCAGTATAAGTAACTCAAATCATCTTTAAATAAGTCTATGTGCAATAAATACACTTTTGATGGAAGGAGAAATTCAATAACTAAAACATAAAAGCGCTAAGGAAATCTGTGAAAATAGAGTGGACTGATGTAATAAATGCCAGAAAATGATCTTCTAATGAGCATGTAAGGACCAGTCTATCAATTAATTCATTCTAGGCTCCCAGTTCTATGGGAATTCATGTCAGTTTCTTGTGGTTTTCACTTACATAATTTGCTCTGTTTTCAGGAAAGAAAACTCTTGAATTGGGTCCATTGATGCTGCTTAGGGGAACTGCTGAAATCAATATTCCTATTCTGTCTCAAGGTTGCTGCGAGTCTCATACCTGGGAATTTATTGGCAAGTAATATGGGACAAAACTCCATGCATTCTGACCAGAACACTGATTATGTTACAATTCCCTGACACAGTAATGGGCCATGGAAAAATACAACTATTGGCTTTTATAAACGAAATATGAACAAAAGCCTGGAGTTGTTTTCATGAATATTCAAAGACACAATCAGAAAGAAATGAACCATTTCCATTACCTGTCCTTATTTCAAGACCTTTTGGTTGTGTTACACTTTGGGGTTTTTATCTTCTAGTCTTTGTGAATGAAGTGGATCTAATATTTAAATGTGTGTATTGTTGGGTGATAAGAATTCAGCTCCAGCATCAAGATATGAGAGCCATTAACTTAATGAGAGCAGCTCTACTGATCTTGCTTTCATTGAGTAGCAGTGCAGAGCATCAACACTAACCTGTTAAACCAGACTTCCAAAAGGGAACACCCTAATAGTAGAAACTCTCACAGGGTAGGGGAGGTAAGAAAGATGGAAATAGTTAGCAATACTCAACTGAAATTTGTGTTTCATTCTGGCAGGGCTCTTTTAACTACTGGTGGAAGAATCGAAAAATTACTGCTCTAACACTTGTGCAAAGCAAAGCAGATGTTTAATCAAGAACATTCCAATAATCCTGAGTCAACAACTTTCTTTTTTAATATATCTCCATAGACAAAAAACACCTATTTTCTTATTTTCATAACAGGAAGAAGGCTAGAAAAGCTGTTACTATAGATTTCCTCCCTGAAATCTGCAATTTATTTAATTCTGTAATAGTTAGGTTTGTCCTTGAAGTCTTATTGCAGATCATTCCCCCATCAGTTCATAGCTGAACATCCAGGTTTTGCAATTGCACAGACCAGTGGAATCACTGGAAAACCAGTAAGCAAGCTAGTTTTTGCACAAACTGACTCAGGGGACAGGCATGCAGCAACAGGTGTACCTTGCATTTTGTCTGGCAACGCCTGGGCTGCCATATCTTTACCTTTTGGAAATGAGCACGTTTCTGCTTACCTGATTCATAAGCAGTACTGCCTTGAGAACACTGCTATCTGCCATGGAGTAGTGAAACTGAAAATGGCAATTCTTGCTGGAACACTGACACACAGAGCTGTTTACATGGGCCCTTTCATAGAATGCCTTGTCATTAGCTTCTAACCACTCAAAATGGCCTGAAGAAAAAAAGGAAAAGAAATAAAGGTCACTTCTTCACAAAACATTTCTTTTCTCAGTTGTTAAGAATAAGGACTACTCTCATGTAATTACACCAAAGACCCATCCCAGCAAGAATGAAATCTGATCATCAGGCTGATGAATTGACTTGGATATCATCTGTTTCCTATTAAATATATATATATATCTTCATTTTACAGATAACCCCAGCAACCACGAATTACATCAGTTGATAGTATCTCAAAGTTTTTACTTTGCATGCTAAAACCTGCAAGAAGTCCCAGCTCAGCCTCCTTACATTTACAACGATTCAATATCTAATGACAAATATATGTGAAAACTGGGCTTTCTTCCCACTGTGGTTTCCAGGAAATATGCTTTTTACATCAATGCTTAAAAAACACCCAAAGAAAAATGGTCATCTGCATTACTGCTACAGGAAGCAGTCACATCTCCAGCATGTAATCAAGGTCTTTACTTCTCAGACAGAACCCCTGCAACAAAATGTTGGAAGTATATTGTCTTTCCACCTGAAGCAGAAAAGCAATTTGTGCTCTTCTCGACCTCCTGGCCCCTATAAAAGCATTCCTACAGAGATCTGAAGGAGTTCTCCATCCCCTCAACAGTGTCTATTAGTTTTCAAAATAAAAAGGCTAAATATTTTTTACTAAATATATCAGCTCTTTCCCCTGCCTCCTGAGTCACTGAGTATTTTTCTGCCTTCTGCAGCAACTATTAAAATAATAAACAAGGACTGATTAAAGAGCTTAAGTCCGCACTTTCTGTGTTTATTTCTCTAAATACAACTTAAATTAAAATGTTACACGATCTCAAGGTGAAGGAAGAAAGTGTCATTTCACAAGAAAAATGCTCATTTTTATAAAGGACCATGTTCTTTTCATTTTGTTGCCTGTTTACCCTTTGTGTTACGCAATGATTTACACTGTAATATATTCTTGGAATTTCTTTGCAGTTAAGCTTGTAATTTCATGCCACAGACACTAACCTTTATGTAAGAAAATATTGTAGATTTAACCCAGATTTCTCTTTCACCGACATGAGCAAAGCATCTACACTTATATGACTACTATTTTGTGCATAAGAGAAATATGCAACACTAGAAGATATGCTACCAGTTTTTATCTAACTTCAGAGTTCTCCGATGCCATTATAAAACCAACCAGTTTTAGTTTCTGAGCCCAGTGATGATTAACATCCTTTTCCCTCTTTCATTTCAAGCAATTGAATCTTTAAAAGCAGGGCAAAGAGGAGTTAACATTATTTTTTAACAAGAAAGCAAGTGCTATGCTCTAGATAAACCAGTCCTGTGAAGCATCCAGAATGGTCCTGTGTCCAAATAAGCAAGCTTACTTCACTTTAGGGAATGCATTTTATACAAGTATTGTGATTGCTTCTGCTTAATCCAATGTAAGAAACATAAACTATGGAAATGATGATAACATATGTGAAATATCCATAAAGAAACAAAGAAGAAAGGTCATCCAAGGACAGAAAGTATTTTATTAAATTTAGGGATACCATATAGAGAGGATTATTCAAAGAAATCTTTTCTTTATAAATATAATTGTTTAGATATCTTCTCCATAATTTTATTTCTTACCTCTCCTCTATTTATAGAAGTAAAAGCTTTGATTGAAATCAGAATATAAAGCTTAGTCAACCTCTATTTTCGTTGCAAGTTTGAGCCCTCAAGCATGGCATTTTTTGCAGTTTGCATACCATGTCTTTAGTTTTTAGAACTTTTTTTATATTCAACCTCTACATTTATGTCTCAACACATCTGCATGAATAGAAATACTGAATGTGTTGAGAGGTCACCAATCACAGTTCAGATTTTTCAGTACTTTTCAATGTTAATTATGAATTAAACTCTGTGTGTTGTTTTGACGCTTGTTTCTTCACACATTTTCATTTTTCTTTTTGACTTAGAAGCACAGGGAATGTCCCTAAGCAGCTGGAAAAATTCAGCCTACTCAGGTGCCTGTGAATATCCATACAATAATACCCCAGCACCTAAGCAGGAAACATTTGCAAATATATTCTTTCCCATAGACAGTGCCTGTAATATAGTCCTATTTAAGCCCTTGCAGAATTTCCTGTATCTTTTCTCAATATTGCCTTAAAAGGGAAAGCCATACCTGTTACAAGCCCTTAAGGTGTCATATTAAGGTATGGCACAGATACAATGACTTTCAGGGAGATTTTTCAAATAAAATCAAATGAAAAGTCTCTTTTTTTGTTAGATACGCCAGTGGAAATTGGAAGATGATATGACTCTTTTCCTCACATTTAAGGGAGAAAAAATCTGCTTTACTCTATGCTGTTCATTATACATACCTGCAAAAATTAATTTTACACTCAGGCACTTTTCTGTGCTATTCAATGATGGTTTGACTTACTGTTAATAGACTGTATTGAAATGCATGCTAAATTTTATTTTAATTTTTTTTAAATAAAAGCAATATCTAACATTCATTTTGCTTCTATCAATGAGATGTGCTCCATTTCTGTGGGTTCAAAGTTCAAGCAGTAATCTCAACAATATCAGTTCTTCAAAGCTGCATCACAAACTGTACTATCACAACTAGTGGTACTTGACCCCTCTGGAGGCAGTCTCAGCACACAAGTCAAACACTTAGCAGGCAAGAAAATTCCATCTCACAATAGAACACTTAGAGATTTACATCCATTAAGCTTTCAAAAACCTTTCCCATAAATCCATAAACACATACTACTTAGTGACTTCAAAAACAAGTGATGCTCTTTACTTCTTAGAATTGCAGCTGGACTAATTTTATTGATTTTAAAGGTAGGACACTATTTTCTAGAATAATTGTTTATTTACAGTTGCCCTAATAAAAGGTTTTAAATGAAGTTCCAGATTGTATGCTCAAACAGAGTAGTACTACACAAGTCAAACTGCCAAGTATCAAAATCAAAATAAAACAGAAAAGAAACACACACAAGGGCTGTGGGCATAGATGGATTTGATTTCATTTAATTTCACCAAATTCTTGCACAGACCTCATACAAAGAATAAACTGGAGAATAAATTAGCTATTAGTTTATATTGGAATTCTTATATTAAAATATTTCATGCATACCTGAAAAAAATTCATTAATTCTTACAGTAACATATTTTATGTCTTACCAGAAGCAGTGCTCACAATGTCTTTATTAAACAGCCAAAACAAAACCTAATTTAAGTACAAAATACATACAGTTACTTTTTTGTAGTTCTGTTCTGTTTTGGCATTGAGGCACCACCTTGCCATAAAAGCACTATATTATTCATGACAGCTAGTAATTTTGAGTTAAATTCAATCCCCACCTTCAGTGTTGTTGCTGGAATCCTTGAGGAAGGAACAGGAGGCAGCCTCGTGCCCGGTTTGCAGCCGTGCCCCCTGAGCTGGCTCAGCTGGCTGCCCTGAGTGCCACTCGCATATGCCAAGCTCAAAAATGGAAATCTGTGGTACTAAAAGACAAAGAAAAACAATCACTTCTTAAGAAGCCATTCTTTATGAGACTATTCCCCATTAGAAAACTATGCTTATTAAACTCCTTGGCAACATTTCTGCTTCATCTGTTACTTCAAAAGCCCTGTGTATCCCTGATTGCTGTTCTGTGTTTCAGCCTGCCATCTTTAAATACTCTAAGAAATCATTCCCTCTAGACAGATGCTTCTTTCAAAGCAATGGAGTGCTATTTATGTTAGCCACTCATCACAACCTTCATGAATTCAATTCCGCAGAGAGAGTTGCCAGGTAGCATAAAAACTGACATGTAATAATAAGAAATACCTATTTATTTGTCTAGGTGAAAGCTACAGAAAAATCACTTTTAACTGAGGTTGAACTCAGCAGCATCTCCACAATACTTGTAACAGAATAAATCTTTTTAGAGACAGAAAGGTTCTGAATGCATCACCACATATTTTTGAGAGCTTTTGAGGGGCACAGCAAGCCTGACTAGTCTAGTTGCCTTCAGCAATGGTCAGGATTTTAAGCAGTATTTCACTATGCCAGTGGAAGTTCCACCCTCAATGTTATCGCAGGGGAAAGGTAATCCCCTGGTTAAGTCACATTATTAAATAGCAGTCAGGATATCTCAGGGAAAACAGAGATTCCCAACTGTATGGAGAAAACAGCTTCAGGTTAGTTTACATAGTTACTCTCTCCTTCATCTGAGAGACATTGTATTATTCACATTACTGACACCTCAGTGAAATGGCCCATCCAGGCAGTGCTGCAAACATTTCATTTCTTCCTTGTCCTAGTGCTGAATAAATGTGCCCTGTTTTCAAACCATGTGTATTATGTGAGAAAGAGCTTGCCAAAAACTTGTTTCCTATGAAAAATGCAAAATTCCACAAGGGTCAGGAAAAGGATGGATTTTGTCAAATTTCAACATACAAAAACAATTTGCAAATTCTTTCAAAAGGAATCAAGATCTTTTTTAATGCTTTTGAAGTATTGATACAAAACATTTTCAGTCATTCTGTGGGTTTTTTTCCTTTAATTTAGTTTATATATTTTTGAACTTTTTTTGTTTTGTCGAAATACCCTTTTCTAGCTCTTAATGCCACAGCATGTCAGACAACAGTAAGATTAGTATTTTGGATTTTCTGACTCCCATCCCTGTTGCAGTTCATCTCAAATACCTGCTTCTGTAATATTAAAGGCTACGTCTTTGCAGGATTAGAATTAACTAAGGAATTAAGTTTAAGATTTTGTCAGTTGAAGTATTAATATTGGATTTTTGTCAAAATTTACACACTATAAGTAATACATATATAATTACTTCAGTTTTCCTGAAAAAACCCATGACTTTGCAGTGAGGCTTTGTCACTTCTGCATTACAAGTGACTTAAGAAGGACAAAAGCCTCATTCTCCCTTATTTCATGCCTTGGAGCTCTTTGCTTTCATCCCTATGTAGAGACCAGAAGCACAGTCTTAGTGGGGTTCTTCACATATATAATTGTCTGGAAGTTGAGAGGGAATTCTGCAGAGCAGCCACTTGGATAAGAATATGAAGCCTTTGAACAGAAGGTCTACTAAAGGTATAATTAAAAAAAATTTTGCATTACGTATGTTTCAGAAAATAACTTCATAATTTTCCATTTTACAACCAAAGTTTTGTTTTGGTTTTTTTTTCCTGCAGCCCATATTCAAATGTATGATAAAGAGCTGTGGGGGTTTTGAGTGATAACAAACTATTTGGCAGCTGTTGGAGAAATTACAGACTGTAGATTATCTTAAATCGTTATACTGAATATAGGGTTTTAGTTGCATTTTTGTCAATGCATGAAGTTTAGTTTTTAGCAGAACTGGACAACAAACTGAAGTGAGACAGTTTGGGAGACAGAGGAGGGATAGAAGGGTAGAAAGAACCTAAAGAATAATGGAATTACTTTTATATGTAACCAACACAGTTTGCATCAAGAAACTCCTGAAAGCACAAAAAAATAAGATATTTTACTCACAACCCTAAAATCACAGCCATACTAATGAATACAAATGCCCAGGTCATCTCTTTTGTGCATTTGTACTGGGATTAAAAATCATGATGAGTTCATTAAAAATGCAAGTTTTAACTAGGGATTTCATGAAATTAAAGTGCTTTTCACTAAAAAGTCTACTTATCCAGACATTCCGTAAGGACTAGAGAAAAGATTATTTCAAATTCAACCAATCATTAGCCTGACCTTTTGTTTTAATTATTGGAAAATGTTCAGTAGTAACATTCCTCTTTCAGGGAGAAAATTAAGGTTCTTTGACCTTGTTTTTGGCTGCTGTGAGCCATTTAGGTGTCACCTAATGAAGTTGACTTCTCCTAATGAGGAAAAACAGGATAAGAACTGGCTCTTATTAGAATATACCTGAGGCACTTAACAGTGCAACAGCTCAATCTGTGGCTCAAGCCACAGCATGGAGTTCAACAGCTGCCACGTAAGGTAAGTTTAACACCTGGATTTGTAAGATATGGTGAAAATATACATCAGTTTCCTTTTTTTCCTCTTCCATCTCTTTGAGACAGTGTTTCATCTCATAGCTGAGTTTTTTGGTTTGATTTTTTTTTTGCTTTAGAAAAACTTTGTTGAAAAACTCGATGTATTTTCACAAACAGATCTCCCACAGCAATTTGTTGAACAAGTACATAGGTTTCTAGAATTACAGAAATCTAAATATATATGCCTGATGGTATTGTTAAATTAGGGTTTATATCTTGCTCTTACTGTGATCTGCTTGAAATTGCTTAGCACTCTAACATATTGATACCCATGTACATGTCTTTTCAATATTTTTTTCCTACAGGGAAATCTAGAGAGCATTATTCAGGAGTGTGGTACACACAAAACCAACCATGTAACCCAGCTTGGTCTGTGTCAAACACTGCCTTTAATATCTCTAGTTAAGTTTAAAGTCTAAACCCTCTGTGCCCATGCCAAGAATAAAAGAAAGAAAAACAAAAGAGGTGCTTTGAATCAGAACTGCACTCACCTGAGGATGTGACATAGGGGCCAGAGGGCAGCACTCCTGTGTAATACAGAGCAGCAAGCAACTTAATTTATGCTAGGATGGGTAGTGTTCCTTTTCCATGAAATACAGTGGGTTGAAAAGGGAAATAGGAGATGTTTGGTTGAAGAATCCTGACATGCAGGGATGGTCTGACTCCAGAGATGACCAGCCTGACATTACAGCTCTTGGATGTAGCAGAGCAGAACAGCACAACCCCACAGCACAGCTGAGGATCAGGACCTCCATGCATTTAGAATACACGAGTGCCTTGGGAATCTTCCTAGTCAGCTCCAAAGCTTTGCCTGAGCTGGCTGAACACATCAATTCTTCAGCCAAGAGCAGTAGGTCTTTTTTACCCACTGAGCCCTACATTTATAATGTATCAGATTTCTTAAAGTATTGTCTTTCTTTGTAACTGTGTTTAGATGTGAAAAGACAGATGATTGTTTAGGGAAATGAAAATGAGCCAAATGAAAACAATTACAGAGTTAAAAAAGCCTTTGAATAGCAACACAATTCCATTGTCTTTTCTCTTCTAATCCAAGGAAAAGACAATGTAAAATGACCTGGCTCCTGAAAAACAGGTATTCTTACCATGTGCTATAGAGCATCCTTCACTAAAGGTAATATCATCAATGGCAACACTTCCACCTTGTCTCTGGGTCTCCAGCACCCCCAAAAAGATAACCTAAAGAGATTAACAGCAAATCAACAAGAAACAGAGTTTATCAGTGCCACAGACAAAACAAAAAAGCACACGATATATGCCAGTCAAGTCTATGGAGTATCTATTGGAAATATGAGAACTCTAATCACACATTTAACAATTTTGGAGGATTATTATTATTATTACCCTGGCTTTTTGACACATCTGTGGCTTTTTCACCTGAGCATAGATAGGTGGTCCAATCATCTGACTCAAGACTAAAGTAGAATTTAACAGGAAGGATCTGAAAATCACAATAAAATGCCTTAAAATCTAAGCAAGGATCATGACAGTTAAAGAATAGAACACAAAGGATTTTGTGTTTTATCAAGCTATTATTCCACCAGAGACTGGAAATGTGAACATTTTCTGGTTGATTTCAGAATTTCTCAGAAACCTGGAGAAAAGTCACAGCACAAATCACCATTATTCAGAAGCCTTTCATCATGGTTTTAGCCAAAACAAACCTTGAGCAGTACTTGGTTGTCAGCTATTCTGCTCTAATGTTACAACAGTAGTTTTTTTCCCCCAACAAAAGTCTTCTATAGACAAGTTACAAATATTTTGCTTTTCCATCTTAAGGGCAGATTTCAATCCACATTTGTAAATGTACACACTATTACACATTTTCTGCAGTGGTGGACAAGGGAACTGACTGATCAATCACCATCCTAGGGAACATACAACAAAAACATACCAATCAAAACAACCCCACAAATCAATCTTATGAATAACATTCCTTAAATTATTCCCTAGCCACATCTTGGGATGAAACAGTTTCAAGATTTTCCAGAGTCTTGGAGGCACAATCTACCTAGAGGTACATTCTAGCTCTTAATAAGGAATTCACAGTGCTAGCAATAATTTTTCAAACATTACCTTGAGAGTTCAGCAACAATATTGTGCATAGTTTAACAGATTGATGCAGAAAACCTAAAAATTACCAAGAACTGAGGTTTTTGCTGTAAAAGATGACACAACTTATCCAATGATATGACCATTATGTTTTGAATTGGAATTTTTTTGAAGGGTGTAATCTTTTGTCTTTTGTTTGTTTTACTGAACCTGCAGTTGGCTTGAACAAGAAGAATGGCAGTCATATCACATTCAAAAATATGTTTATATGAATGAAATGCAGAACCTTGGAAATTTGCTCATTTGATTTGTTTCAGAAAACAGTATTTTGAATTCTCGAATTCTGCTGCAATGGTGTGTGCAGTTAATGTGTACTTTCATTACATCACCATAAGGAGGACAAATAGTATATTCCTATTTTCTGTTTCTATCATGACATGGTTTCAGATAAGTTCCTAAAACAATATAGTGCACTGTTTTATGATTAGAAAGACCAGAAATGTTATTTAATATAAAGGATTTGACAAATATTTTACCTTTGCACAGTGATGTTTCATTTTCAACTCAAAATTTAGTTATTAATAACCTCATTTAAAATATATATCTACTTACAGCTTGCAGTTGGGGTTTCATAGATTTTATTATATAGTGAGAAAAAGTGATTTAGAGGGACTAAAGAAGGACTAGCTTACTTTGCTGGAGCAAAATCAGAGGCTGCTTCAAGTTCATATTCCATCAGAGTACACAAAGTCTGTATGAACCTGTGTTTCCCCAAAACTCATGAGCAGTCTCTCTGCTTCCCCACTACCAGAAGATAATATTACTAGATGCCTACAGATGTTCTTGCGTCTAAAAAAGATTATCCAGGCTTTATCTGGTGCAGATACCCAGCTGACCTTCCCTAAGTTCAGTCCAATGATAACCAAAGTGCCTCACACCCAAGTTTACTCCAGGAAGGAACCATTCCATTTTCCTTCTCACACAAAGTCTGGAGCTCTTTAAGCTCAGAAGTCAGTAACAAAAAACAAAAAAAAAAAAAAAGAAAAAAAAGTCTTAGTGGCACTATTTGCCCATAACTGCAATGATATTTATCTATGCACTATCTGTGGGCACCAGATCAAGTGAATATTGCAGCTCCATTGGTAGACTGCAGCACAGCATCAAAGCACAAGGTAAAAAGGGAACCAAGCACAAAGACACAAACGAATGTCAAGCCTAGAACCCTGCCCTTAATGAAGTCTGGGAGACAGATATTTGTTCTCAGTAAATCAGAGGAAAAGTAGCTTGAAGAGAATATCATGATACAGTTCTCCAAAACTCAGCCAAAACAGACATACTGAGCTTTCTGCTTGTTCAGTAGTTAAACCACTGGCAATGTCTGTATTTCAGAACTCCATAAAATGGAGATTTTTAAATGCCAAACTAGACACTGTATCCCATAAATATAATCCAGACACTTAGTAGGAAGAGACATAAGTGTTAAACAGTCAACATCAAAATGAGCAAAGAAAATAAACAGTGGAGGTTCAGAGGTAGATTTTAACTAAAATCTCACTTCAAATGTGTTTTTAAAATTGTCAAAAGTATTAAAGCACCCTATTTCAAAGTGATTTGTGCATCCAAATAAAAATTATTTGTCTCCCATCATTTTTTTCCCATAGAAACATTAATAATGAAAACTTTATCTTGAAAAATGCCACAGGTACCCCTGTAGGCTTGTCATATAAAAGAGCAAGTGCAAAAGGGCAAGTGAATTGCATTCACTTGTATGACAGTGATATCTTGCAAGCTGTCACTGGAGCAAAATGTGCGAACAGAAGAAAATGTGCTAAGTTTCAGACTCTAGGTTTTGTGAGGTGCTGGGCTGTGTTTCTTAAGTCAATTGTAATGATTACTGCAGTAAGTTTGATACCAGCCTCTTTAAAGCTGGACTCTGCCCATCAGTTCATCTGATGGAGGCCAAAGGATAACCAGGTTTGCAAGCAATAATCTAATTAGGATTTGACCTAGTATGTCAGAGGAAGTAGATGCCATATTATATTAACCATTCCCAGACTCAGTCAATTTTTCAACTAATATGAATAATAAAAAAAAAATCTAGAAGTAAACCCTTCCAATACAACCTCAGATTTCTATACATACACTCTTATCAGGTAGAGGTAAGTTATTGACCAATAACACTGTTAATACTTGCATAGAGTTGGGTACAGGTATTTTGCAATATACATTCTCAGAAGAGTTGAGCAGGCCACAGTTACTTCAAAAATCAAGATCCTGTTAGATGCTTTAGCACAATATGGAAGCCAAGTAGTTATGTTACTCATTTGGTTTATGGAAATAGGGTTGTGCTGCCATGTTTGCATGCTAAGCAACTTCACTGTAAATGCTGTAGCAGGAAAGGCCTCATTTTCTTCTCTGCTCCCCACCTTTCTCTCCAGTATTATGCATAGAAGTGAGTGTACATCCCCCACAATATTATAGCCCTAAGTTACATTTACTGCGCTAATGTTTTTTGTAAATGCACATGCAAAAACATTTCAATAGCCTACAACATTTGCATTGCTTTTCAGTAGCTTTGAGCAAAATTAAAATGCATGTGTTCTGTGACAAAGGCTCAAAGCTGCAATTAATAGTTAAGTACACTGTTTGTCACCTGCAGTACCCCTATAAAACAGTATCTCATAGGATAAAATGCAGTTTCCTATATAAATGAAACCTTGAGTTTATCAGCCCAGTTAGACTGAGGCTAAGAGAGTACTGTATTGAAAGTTAATGTCACAAGTATATCACCTCTGCGGGCTGGTAGATAATTTATGGCTCAATGAGACTGTGTTATTTAAGACGCACGTGCAGTTTACGCAAAGTTTGGTGTCGGTTTCAACACCATTAAGAGTTAAGAACAAACTGTATTCATTAATGCAAACTACGATCTTCAAAATGGCTTTTTGCTCGTTTACCTCATGATAGTGCTTTCTTTTCATTTACAAAATATTTAGTGCTGACCTATTAAAAAGGCCCACAATTCATTAACCATTTAAGAAGTGTCCTTTACAGTAACCGCAATTTACTAACCTCAAAATTTTCGGTGCTGTTGATCGTAATGGTATTTACGTTCCACTGATTTCGCAGTTCTCCTGAAACTTGCCAAATGTTTGTAACAGTATCTTCAGAGTGCTTTTGAAGCCCCACCATAAATGTTCCACTCATTTGACTGACCCAATAATGAAATCTAATCTAGGAAAAAGAAGAAGGTCTGATTATTCCAGGGAAATATTAAAGCAAACAGTGTAATACAAAGAATGTGCATCAAAATACCTGGCAAAGGTGTTCTTCATCAGTTGGAAGGAAAACATTCGTCGTTAAAGCTGCAGAAGAGGATTGCATTTCAGAGGACAATGAAAGGAAATAAGCTATTAAAAGGAATAAAAAGAGAAAACTTAGAAGCTTGGGGAAAAAAACAACAATAAAACAAGAAGAGCAATATGTACAGGTATAAATTAATAACTAAAAAGCCAACTAGAATTGTTTCCCCAGAAAAAATTAATAGCACTTGTAGCCATTGTGTTCCAAGCTTTTTTTCAATATTGTCACAGTATTGCTCCATGTTCCAGATGGAGTTTTAAGTAGCATTCCAGAATGTTTCACATAGTGATGTCTTGAATACTCAACTTAGAAGTGCAAACTTTTGGGACTAAGTGAGACTAACTCAGAAAGCTCATCCAAAGACTTTAAGCCCCAGTGATTGAGTAGATAACATATTTCATGCCTAAACATCCAACTGCTGTAAACAACAGCACACATTTGTTGTGACAGCTCACGTCTCTGAGGAGGTGGTGCAACATGGGAGAGAAGACTGTGCAGTTTTTATAGGTCAAAACTGGGGATGTCTGGGTTCTGGCTGCTTGGAAAATTGCCTTGAAAGATGTGTACACATTCCCAATGTAAAAAGTTGTCTTCAAAACTTCAAAGCTACCATTAAAGATATCATTATCTTTCATTTACAAAACAGGTCCTCGCTTCACTTGAAAGTGTAACAGCTCAAGAGAAGTCAGTGAACTTTGGCTGCTGCCATGCCCTTTGACTGTGTCACTTCCTGACAATATTGTTTCAAATCTTATAATAGATGGAAGGCAGCCACCCTATTTTAGGATATCAAATACTGCAAGTCAAAATTTGGCTTTTCCCAAACACAAAGACTTCAGAGATGTTAGATGCTAAGGATGCAAGATGAAGAATAAAGATTAGAAAAAGACTCAATCTATTTTTAATTCTTTTCTTCCTTTCTCTTCTCTTCCCCTTCCCAAACTCCAAATTATGTCAAGTAACTTATCCTCTGACATTAACTTGCTAATGAAATGAGGAACATGAAGGAGAAAAAAGGCCAAGCAGGACTCAAGGAAAAGAAATCTTAAAGATTAATACATTCACCAAATATCAGAGGATAGATCAAAACATCTAACTACTTAATTTATTAAACTACCCACCTTGACCTCTCATCCTTGTGTGGAACTGGAGAGCCTCTGATGAAGCACCACCAGCCCAGCTCAGGGCTGGAGCCAGCTGAGCAATCCCCCACAGAGGAGCCTTTTGCAGCCTGCTACCAGGGCAATGGCCATGCTGCCCCCAGGCTTTAGACCTTTCCTGACTGCTCAGGCAGCACTTTCAGAGCCTGCCAGCTGCAAGGGTATTGTTCCTACCCACAACAGATGGCTTGGTGTCTCTGCAGAGCCCTGTCCCTGACTCCAATCTGTTCCATTGGATGTTAGCTTCCATGAAATTTTGAAATTTTTTCTTTTAGTTCTCTAAAGATGAATGCATCTAAGAGTAAAAAAAAAACTTTTTCACCTACCACAGGAATTTTAAGTTTTCACAGATAGGGAAGAAATACTAATTTTAAGAAATTATTTGAACAGTCATTTCACATTAGACCTCTGCAGAGAGAATTGTTTCATCTAGTAAAATCAGGTTGTGGTGTTTTCTGGGTTTCTTTTAAAGTGGTTGTCACTGTTTTAATTACTTCTTCAGTGGAAAAAAAAAACACCCATGAGGGACAGACCTAAAGAAATATTTTGGGTTCTAGTAAATGATGATATAAAACTTCAAAGGAGTTAAATTTACCGAGGGATCTTTGCTTTTCTGCTAATGTGTGTGTTTTATCCTGATGGCAGGAAGTCTTGCATTTAACACTCTACCACAGAGCATACTCTGCTCAGTTGTCACAATAGAGAATCGTTCCTGGGTTTTGAGCAGGAGCCAACATAAAACTGATTACATAGCCTGTTGAGTCACCAGCAGTGGGAAAACTCGACACACTGCCATAAGAAGATGAATATTTCCTGGGCAATTAGAATCAGCATTTAGAAAATGAAAGTACAGTTTAGACATTCTCCAGGTAGAAAAATAAAAGCAAATTAATACAATGCATTTAAATCTCCTTAGCTATTCAGTTCACTGACCTGAGTACACAGCCTCCCAGAAAGCTGAATAGCTACAAGTATTTGAGCTTCCTGCTACCTGAATAAAATAACTTCGATTAACATGACTACTGCCCAATTCAGACCTGGCAGATACAACAATGAAGGGCCAAAACAAGTAAAGGTGAACAACACAGGTGACTGAACAGTTTTTTTCATCTGCAACATTTCAGCTGATGATTCTCAATCTTTTTCTGGCTTTGGCTGTCTATAGAAGTCAAATTTTCCCTTCTCCATCAGTTTTTAATGATTATTAGAGTATCTTTCTGGCATTTGCCGAATCCTGATGTGGTGTGTGCTGCCAGTCATGCACAAATTCCAGAAACTTCAACTACAGCAAGACCGTTGCCTGGCTAACCTATTTTGATTCTAGCCAAGAGTTTGCTATATTTGTACTCCATGGTACTTTTGGGGTTTTTTTAATGTGTTTCTTAATGAGGAAAGCTTTATTATTTTAAACTATTTCACAACTTGCATACTTGAAATAAAGCTTGTGTTTATGAAAAGGGTTTGGTAGCTGCTCACATTTTTGTGCCAACATTGGTTTAAATCAACACTTATTTAAGAGCAACCTTATCTTTGGAAGCATATTGTGCACAGCAGGATGTGCTTCTGAGATACACCGAACCAAAAACTGAAGTTGCTAAAAGCACATCACATATATAAAATTTCCTAATTGCAGAGTGTAATGAGAATTGTCCACTGTGAAATGAGAACTTGCAGGAAAAGCTAGAGTGGGGTTTTTGGTTGCTATTTTCTTCATTAAAAAGATTTAAATTTGGGTTTCATATTCATCTGCTGATTTCTAAGCAAGTTTTCCATACATTCACCTCGAAACCACCAATTTATACTCATCCTTATAGGAAACTTCTACCTGTTTGATGGCTCATGCAATGTGTAGGAGATGCTGCTTTAGAGCAGTGCAGATTTCCACACTCCCAGATCATCACAGTTTGGGAACAGGGTGTAAAGCACCTGGGATAATCAACAACACCTGCACCCCACACAGGATTCTCTTCTTGTACATGCTCCAAGATTGCATTCCTGCCTTTGCTTGCCATGAGGGCTTCCAAAGCACTGCTTGTGCCCAGGAGAGATGAGAGAGTGTGGGTGGAGACAAAGGGAAAGAGAATAACAGAAAATATGGAGAAGAGGTGGTTGTTGTCCTGAAAGGTGGCTGTAGTCAGGTGGGGGTCAGTCTCTTTATCCAATACAGCAGCTGACAGAACCAGAGGGCACAGTCTCAAGCTGTGCCAAGGGAAATATAGGTTGGATATTAGGAAGAAGTTTTTTACAGAAAGGGTGATACAGTTCTGGAATGGCCTGCCCAGGGAGGTGGTGGAGTCACCATCCCTGGATGTGTCTAAGAAAAGACTGGATGTGGCACTCAATGCCATGGTTTAGTTGAGGTGTTAGGGCTGGGTTGGACTCAATGATCTTTTAGGTCTCTTCCAACCTAGTGATTCTGTGAATTCTGCGAAGAGAACTAAACAGCTGTATTACAGTATGTATCACAGAAGGAAAAGCAGGGTTAATTTGGCTAAAGGACAAGTATAAAGGTATATTTTGTTTGAGGACAGAGAAAAGGAATTACTTAGTTGAGAGACACTCTTCAAGGTAAAGTAGAATTGTAAGACGATTTAGCAAGAAGCTGGCTCAAAAACAGACTGTCAAAGCTTATCCTATCTCCAAATACAAAGTCCTCTTCTCTCAAAATATTTGGAGTAGTAATGTTAGCCACAGATGATAGATAGACACACTCCAGGCATTTACCAGCCCAAGAAAATACGAAAATATGCCTCAAATTTTCTAAACTTTGCAATCAGCAAGACTGAATTTATCACCTCCAAAATAAGTAAAGATCACTCTGGTAGATAAACACACCTTTTGAATCTGACTACTTGCTCCTCTATGATAACAAGAACTGCTTACTGAAATACCATCTTTCTCCTCCCCTTTCCCCCTGGAATTCTGGGTTATTGCAATTGCAATCACCTTAAAACAAAGACACGAGTGCTCAGGAAACATGTGGCAGAATATAATTGAACAATCAAGAAATTGCCAAAATTTGGTAGATTAAATAGAAAACTACATAATTTGTAGGAGTCCATGGTTTCCCCAAAGAACATGAGGAGTCTTACCACTCTCATTCCCATTGTGGTCAGAGTATGGTGGTCCCATCCCAGATTGACCATTTCTTCTTATCCAGCCAGGCTGTAAATTGAATTCAGGAAGAAATTTGCATAGATTGGTTTCAAAATCACAGTTGTTACAGGAGGAACCTGAATTGAAGCAAACAAACAAAAAATTAAAAGCTTAAAAACAGAGCAAAAGGGTATTTTTTCACCATCACTTGCTGTTTAGCTAACACACAAAAACACTCTGAACAGGGCCCTGAAAAAAAAAAAAGTGAGAAACACCAGAATGTTTAAATCATGGACAAAGAGAAACAGCACAGTGGAAGAGAGACAAGTGAGAATGAACACTGGGGGAAAAAACCCAAACAAACAACCAAGTCCTTCCTTCACCAAAACAAATCCAGACTCTTCCATTTGTATTTTATTACTGTGAATAAATATATTATACTTTTTTCATCACAGATATGTGTGTAGTTACCTTTTTGTAGGAAAATCTCCAAGCTAGTATAGTTTATATGTGAAGATTGCTCTTAAAACACACTGCAGGTCTAAGGTGAATAATTTGCCCAGAGTTCTTGGATGGAAAACTAAGATTTAACACCAGAATGAAATCAGAGAGCAAGTTTAATATTTTTTTTTTATTCCTCATCATTTGAACAAGAGACAGAATGAATCCTCAGAATGGCATAGTGTCCCCACTTGCCTTTCCTCTTTCTTATTTCTTCCAATACATGCCACAATGTGGTGAGGAAGGAGCATTTTTCCCCTTTCCAGTTTCCCCTGTAGAGCAGCAGAGGTTGGAAAAGGGAGGCAGAACACTTTTCTGGCACAGAACCCAGTGTGGTGTACAAGTTCATTCAGGCAATTTGAGGCAGGTATGGACCACATAAGTAACTGCTTACTGGGTTGGAAGGACAAATGTTGGTTTTTGCATGTTTTTGTTGGTTTTGGATGTGCTTGACAGGCTGGACAGCCCCATTCCTTGAAGCACTTAGTGTAGTGGTGGAAGAATTTAATTAAAAAAGAAGTCCAAGTAGATGCAGCTGTAAAGAACAAACTTATTGCAACTTCAGCCCAAGCAGAGCGGCCAGTACGTAGCACTGCCTCCAGATTTTTTGTCCTGTGTGGAAACTTTCAGTTCCCCTGCCCTTTGTCTTGCACAGCAGAGGAAAGCGGCCAAGACCCTGCCTTCTAATTGAAATTCTGGCTAGACACAAGAGCTGCAATGCCTTCACACTCCCTCCCAAACTGGTGCCTGCTCCAGGCCCCTGCTAATGCTTTCAGTCTAGTCTGTATTATCATAGTTCGCTGGTCATTTTAAATAAAGTTGCAACTGCAGCATTGATAATCACACGGCAATGTTCAATTTCATGACTTTCATATTTGAAAGTATTAGTTTACTGCAACAATTAATTACAAGGTGAGGGGAAAACAGAAATAATTCACATGAGCATTCCAGACTCAAGTTAATGTGCAGATTGGCTGAGCCATCAACCAACCTTTTATTGCTGCTTTTATTCCCTAGATCTTTAAGTGGCTAAAAGGCATGTCAGAGGTTCATCAAAAGCACTAACACTACTGAAGTAATTTGCTCGACATTGCATGAGATGCACCAAATCACACTCAATATTTCTTCAAAAATTTTCTCATACTGCAAAAAAAAAAATTGCAAATTAATATGCATGAAATAGCAAGAATTGTAGCATTTTAAATTTTAAAAACCCAAAAATTTAGCATTATTTTCCAAGGCAATATTCATTTGCACAGAAAATATAACTTCAAAGCAAACCAATGCAAAATTGCTAGAAGATAGATTTACAAAGGTAAAGTCACTGCATAGAGAGGAAAAGTTCAGACAGAAAAGGTGTGTGGGATTTTTTAGCTCATTTTTGCCGTTTCCTGTGAACAAAGAACAAAAATCTAAAATAACTTCTAAGGAAAAACTCCAAGTCTCACAGGAGCAGACTACAGTTATATTTCAAGTGTGTATGTATATAAAATCTCAGTTTGAGATATTCTGGGAGAAAAATATATTTAAGAGTATTTAGTTATCATTCATTTCCTGCAAATATTTTGCAGAATGATCACCAAATGAACAATAAAAACCAGAATTCCAATTTTTATATATTTTCACTGCAGAAGCTTCCTTAAATCTGAGCAAAGCCCAGGGAAAAGAGCAGGAACCTGTCACCAACATGAGACCAGACCAGGAGCTGAAACCTAAGCAGAAAAATAATTTTGCAATAATCCTAAATCCCAAGAAAGAGTGGCAGCAGGACAAATCTTTGATTTGACAGCCTGATCTGTATCATCATGTCTGACAGCTGACTTATCTCCTGAAATAATCCAGAGCATTATCCTACCAGTCCCAGCATGCAGCCTGTCCCTCAAAGCCTAGTTCTACACCTCTGGCTCATTCACATGAAATACAAAATTTCATATTTAGAGCTTTTACAGAGACCATAGGCTCATTTTTCTGTACCAGTCTTTGGACAAACCTTTAATTTTCTACTTTCATATAAGCATTTGTCTATAGTTGCATTCCCCCAACAGACAAATGTAAAAAGCCTCCATAAAAGAAAATGGAAGAACAGACCTCTTTTTCCATATTCTGCAATCACAAGAGAAAATGCTGCCTGGAGTAAATGCGCTTTCCAGGGAAACCAAGACCAAGCACAATGAGGGTTTCAAGGCTATGCAGTGGAACTTAGCATGCTCACCTCTTGTGCAAGTGATAAAAACATGTGCTTACCTGAGATGTGTTAGACATGTCAGGGAATTCAACGGGCATTTCAGCCACTACCATTTAATACATTTTTGTACAGCACAGGAAACTTACAAAAAGGTACTTATAAACAATATACAGTCTTAATAATTGTTTTATTTGCAGAGAAATAAAAAGCAAGTCTCCTAGAACTGATTCTAGACTCTTGCTCCAAACAGATCTCTACGTCCTATTTGGATAAAACAGGGAGTCCTATCAGAGAAAGAAAATCTTTATGTGGTTGGACACAAAATTGTACCTGGATTTAAGTTACTGCTCTTTCTCAAAGTTTTCAGCTGAATTCAGTGATTGCTAACACGCCCTAATTAGTAGTTTTCAATGTGGACAGACAGATACAGGCTCATCTAAAGGTCATCTGTTTTAAATATAAAGTGAATTTTTAAAATCCCAACAAAGATGGTAGCTTCCTTTGTTGCATAGTGAGTAGGAGGACTTAGATAAGCTTTTTTGTTAGAATTGAAATTTTTGATAAATCCAAGCTCTTCTTTGGACACAGAACAAAAATCCTCAAGGAGAAGCTGAACCTCTGTCCTGGTTTCAGCTAGGGAGGAGTTTAATTTCTTCCCAGTAGCTGTTACAGGGCTGTGTTTTGGATTCAGAATGACAGTGGTGTTGAGAACACACTGATGTTCTGGTTTTTTGCTAAGTCATATATATCCTATGGCAAGGACATTTTTTTCCTCTGTCTCATGCTCTGCCAGTGAGGAGTTTGCGGGGCTGGCTCGGTTGATCAGAGCCTGGTGCTAACAGCACCAAGGCTGTAGGTATGGTCTGCTTATGGGCTATGCACTCAAGTGCTGGACTCAGTGATCCTTGTAGGTCCCTTCCAACTCAGAATATTCTGTGATTCTGTAAAAAAATAAAAAAGAAAACTACCAAAACTGAGGTGGGGAGTGGGGGGGGAGAGAGCATAGCTGGGAAATTTATATAGCCCACTACATAAAATGGGGGGAGTTAGCTGGAAGTGCAGCTGATCTGGGATCAGAAAGAGGAGGTTTGGCATTGGTCAATGAGTGGCGAGCAATTTTACTGCACATTACTTGTATTTTTTTCCTTTTTGTTATCATTATTATTTACCATTATTACCCTTACCATTGTTTTATTTTACTTTATTTTTATTTTCAATTAATAAACTCTTCTTATCTCAACACACAAGTTTTACTATGATTCTCCTCCCCATTCCACCACAAACAAGCGACTGAGTGGTGTTTCATCTCCAGCTGGGCTTAAAACACGACAGAAAATTATTTGCAGCACCATTTTGCAGTACAGTATTCTGAAAATACTAGAATTCTGATGCAAATTTACTCAGAGACTAGCAGTTAAAATTCATTCTCACTACTTAGAGCAATTCCTTACAGGAAACAGCACCAATCGTATTTGTAACCAATGCATGTGACAAAGATTAAGCTAGGATAATCAGTTGCTAATCAGTTCATGAATTCAAGGAAATTTCTAACCTTGTCTAGACAAAAAAAAAAAAAAAAAAAAGTTGCAGCTTATACCATGGTCTAGGTATTTTCTATTAAATCTGAATTCTATCAAAAAAGTCTCCCACAAATTAAGGAAAAAAGTATTAGTTGCTGAATCTTCATCAAATTTGGATGAGGAAACACTTGCTTTGCGATGTAATAGCCATATGAAGATTTATGAGAGTCTTGCACTTCACTAAAGTTGAAAAAGAAAAAAAGCATGAAAAATCAAAATGAAGCTGGAATAAACTTTTCTTAAAAAGACTAAGAGGGTAAAAAAAACCCAAAAAAAAGAATTCTCAAATATTTTTTAACACAAAAATATGCCCCCTAGTTCTCTCTCCTGTCACATTCGGTTACCAAACTGTATCACACTTGTGCTAAGGCGCACCAGACTCACCTTGTTTCTCATCCCTGCTGTCCCCTCCCCAGCTGGTAGAGATGCACACTTCTCCAGCTGCAGCAGAAGAGCCATCCCCACGCTGACATCCACTTGCTGTGGGTGACTGAGTGTCCACCAGAGCAAAGCAACACAGCACACAGATGTACAGGAGCCTGTTCATGAGCTGGGTTACTATCCAAGCCTTCACTCAGAAAATAATTACTGAAACTGCCTGGTACTGGTCATGAAGTGCCTTTCACCAAGCTGTGTTTACACACATCTCTCTGGGAGATGTTTTTAGAACCTGACTTTCTTCATCTCCAGCTTACAGGAAGTATGGCTTCTGCAAAGCAGTGACTTTCAACCTGGTGTGTCTTAGGATAATATTTAACTGAATATAACGAATATAATGACTAAAAAATATTGGCGCATGCCATGAAAGTCAACTGTATATCATTAACTTACTGATTGGATTTATTGCTCAGTGGTTTGAATATATATTAGATAAGAAAATACCAGGAAAACAGGGTAGAACTACTAAATGACCAACATTCACAAAGATCTCTATTTGCTCGGAAGGAGTTGACAAATGTTTACAAAATGTATGAAAAGTCTGTACATCAAACGTAAAAAACAGTTGAGAAATTCAAAGTTGATTTTGCTTCAAAGGGACTGAAAATCAGTGCACTGTTCTGTCTCTGACATGTTGCAGTCCGTTGTGTGAGGACATTTTAGTAATGCCTTTCACTGTGTTTCAATGTTGCACCAAACCACAGTGGGTCTGGCCACACCTTTAGATCCCTGACTCAAGGATCTTGAAATGGAGGAAGGGGACTTGGAGATCCAAACAATCAAAAAAGCCAGCCTTGTGAGAGAATATTGAATCAACTTTGTTTCATTCAGCCTGGCATCACATGAAATCAGAGAAATTGTTTTAATGAAGTAGCTTAAATACTTTAGATGCCCCAAACCCGGGGATGGAGTGCTAGTAGGAAAAAGAGAAGTTAATTGCAAAATTTGCAAGGCAAATAATGGTGAGAACTAGACAAAATAAAACTGGCAGTCATGTAAGTATGGCACTCCTTTAATAGGAATAGTGGGATGAAAAAAAATTTCCAAGTGGCAGTTTGTAACAAGTAAATGATGCCAGCAGGACTGGAGATTTTGTCACCTACAAATTGACAAAATCAAGTCAAGGGAATGCACATTCCACCATGCATAACTCTGACTGGCCTGTTAGCCCTGTGAGCAGAAATAAGATGAGATACCTCTCTGTAACTAAAGTATGCTGATGGGAATGCACAAGTGCCATAATATCTATAAAGAGAAACATGCAAACGCTGCCTGTAGGGGAATAAATCATCTGTATGTTCTGCAGATCTGTATTTTCCTAATGTAAGAAATCTCTTGTGAGGGAACAAAGACTACTACTCCAACATCACCTGAAGGCAAGAAGTGCAAGGTCTGAGGCAACTTCCTATTATCTCCAACGCCAGAGGCAGGTACATGTTTATTGTGACAAAGGTTCCTGTTCTGCCTAGAAAGCATTTCCAGCTTGTTTGGTTCAACTCCACCCTTTTCATCATTATTTCTGTGGACACTGTTTTAGTTGTTTTATTTTAATGCTTTGTCCTCAAGCCATAGAGCTGTTTGGAAAACTTCCTGATGAAAAGCAGAGCTACGACTAAATTAATTAAGAGTTCATTGATACATACATGTATATATTCCTCAAGAATGCATATCATTGAATTGTTTTCTCCCAGTCTGTAAGTACAGATTAGACTAGAAGCTTATATTGAAAACAAACAAACAAACAAGCAGAACACCCTATGCCATATATTTTCACGTTACTACATTTGTAAAAGCTTAAATACTTCTGCTATTCAGCTGCTTTCAATTAATTTTCTCCAACATACAATATTTTATCTTATTTCTTTTTTTCCTCTGTATCTTCTTAAACTCCCCTCACACTGATAAACATCACAATACCAGGATTTCCATGTCTTTCAGCTCTCTTCCATTTTCTAAAAACTCTCACTGCATTTTTTTCCAACTGTTGTACAGGTACAGCTATGCCTGTAGTATAAATCTGTGTACAAGCATTCTGTGTCAAAGAGTAATTTATACAGGAGCTGGTTTCCATTTCCAGTCTAATATCCTCTAAAACATTCATAACAAGCAAATTTGCATAGCCCAAACAAGTCAAAACCACAATAAAATCTGTTATGATTGGAAATAAATGCATCAAATATTTAGGGTGTAATCTATGGATCTTTAGTGAATAAGGCAAAAAGTATTTCAGTGAAGGTCTAACAGAAGGTGCAAAACCAAAGAAAAGGTGTCTCTTTTTTTTGTGGCAAGTGTTTGGACATGTAGGGAGACTTTCTTGATGAGTGCAACAATTCAGCCCTCTTGTCAACTAAGACTAAGAACAACAAAGGTTTTTATATCTCTGAGAATCATATAGAAAGGAACAAGAAGATGACTCAGAAGCAAAGGACTTTCAGGGAATGTCAAAAGGACAAATACTTTAAGTACTGAACTGGAAGCAACCTGGAGGCAGAGAGTGAAAATGAAAAGTATAAACTGGCAAAAAATGTGCAGGATGTCAAGAAAAGTAGAAGATGGGCACTAATCAAAAGGTATTTTTTAAAGCACTAGAGAAATATTGCAGAGAAAATGAAGACTGAAAGGAAAGCAAGCAAAGCCAGACACTATGTCTATTTTCAAAGTCATTTTAGCAAACAAGCAGTTTTTTAAAAGGAGAAGAAAGTTAAAATAGAAAACTGCTTGAATTTACATCAAAGCTGGATTTTTCTGGTTTACCCTAATTAATTTAAGACAAGAAAAAACATATTCCACATAAGTGAAAAAGATTGCCCACTCAGCCTCAACTTTAGTAAAGCTGTTGAAAAAGTTTCATATATTTAATCTATGAGTTTGAAAATGTAAGTCTTAGATCCAAACACACTCTGAACCAGGGCCAGAAAAACTTTGCATTTTTAAGAGCATTTTTCACGTGAACAGAAAGTTATTTGCTTAAGCATAAAATGGATTGCAGTTAGCAATTCTCCTTTGGGTTTTTGTAGAGCCAGTAATTATCAGTAATGAAACAGAGGAAAGAACTAAAAAACTGGGATATGAGCTTCACCATCTGAAAGCATGTTCAAATTTTGCTGCAAATACTAACTTTATTTCAGGGAAAAGTCTTATAGATAGACTAAAGTCACCTTTTTGGAGTATTCAAAATTTCATTAGGTTAAATATAACTTTTAAATGGCAAATTTATAATCTGTTATTTTTTTACTTTAATGTGATCAGACTGGGGAGCAGTACTGTGCAAGTGTATGAATCTTTAACATACATCTCCTTTTCTTCTAATAAAAAGTTTTAGTAAACTTTTTAATTTTAACAAAATCCTCCAAAATTTTTTATGCAAGAGCAATTTTAGCTGACTTTTAATAAAACCACCAAAACTGTATTTTTTAAATAATTCCCAAAAATTTAGACAACACTTCATTTTGAGAGCCCCTTCCCAAAATTGCACTATTTATATTATGCTATGACTATTCTAATTTTAAATTGTCAAACTGTCACTGAAAGATTCTGTACAGTACCAGAAAGTCAACCAATCACCATTACCTCAAACTGATCCATTTTAAACAAGTATTGACAGAATTATTTACTTTGATGTGAAAGGCAATAGTTGCACAGCATCTGTTTTCGGTTAAGTGGCACTAACTCAGTAGTTATCTTGAAAGGATAACTATTGAAGACTAAGATATTAATATATTTGAACATTTAAAAGGATTCTGGCTAAGTGTTCTTGCCACTCATGTCCATTTGCTGAAAAAAGTCAGTGAAATCAGTTGGGAGGTTAAAACCAAATCTAACACATAGATCAGTGTATATCATGAGCACCACGGTTATAACTAATAAAGGAAAAAAGTCCACACTGTTAGGAAAAGGAATGATGAACTAGATTCAGGTTGAGTCCTAGATCATTACAGACTGAAAAAATACCACATTTTGGTAAACAGTTTGGGAGCATCTTCTCCATCTTTTTAATGGATAAAAATTCAAGAGGAAATCACAGGTGGTGACAAAGAGAAAGTGGAGAAAATATTCACTGGGAGATAAAAAATCCCCATGTCTACCACATACTACAAATTGTCTCTGCACCTAGATTTTGGGGAAAAAAAAGTACTTCAATTCTGAACTGTCAAGAGCTGTCAAGAACTGCCCTCCTTTCTCTATACTGCAAGGTAAGAAAAGGGAAAAAATAATTCAAAAGTGGTTCTTAGTCCATAAAGCAATATCCTATTTGAAGGCAAAACTATAAATTGGCATAAACTCTGATGAGGTAGAAGCATTTCTACCTCCTGCCTGTTTTGTGCTTCTTCAGAGAAATAAGAATGGAACAAAGATTTTCTCAGCATTTGCTTTGCAGACCAAAGACTTCCAACAGGTTTGAGCACATACTGCTCCCACACCATCCTTCTTCTATCACATCATTCTACCAAGCACTCTGGTTCTGTTCTCTCCTGTAAGCAGCTCCTTGGTTCTTGCAAGAACAAGTGGCATTGCTCTAGCAAGTGGCACAGGAGAGTGACACCCATGAGGCAGAGGACCTGATGTGGCATCAACTGTTACATCGCATGGCTCAGTGAGTTTCATGAGGTGTTTAACTCAAACTAGCTCAAACTGGGCCCATGGAAGGAACACCCGTCAGTGGCCAAGGAGCATTAGGTGTGCTCCCACAGTCCATGCTCTGCTCTCGTGCAAGGGCACCCACTGCACACTCCTGTGGCTGCCCTGCTTCAGGTCACACAGTTCTGGGAACATTGCTTTCAATGATGCAGCCCTCCTTGGAACCAAAATGTAAGCATGTTAAGCATGCTGAGCAACGCTTGGAAGAAAAGCTCGCCTTCCCTTCATCCTTAAGGAACATAAATAGATCTAGCTTTCTTTCAAAGTTTGGAGGAAAAAAAGTGTATTATACAAATCAAGCCTGAACCAAATGAAACAGTTTTTCTGTCCATCTCAACACATCTATCCTAACCTTGGTTGCCAGAGACTGGACAGCAACCAAAGGCATTACAGCTAGCAGAGGCAGACAAACAGCCTCTCAGGACAAACCACCCAAAGGGTCTGTCTCTGGGTGAAACAAGTCCTTTAGAGGTGTTTTTTAACAGTAAAATAAGCTTTCCCTTCGGTATCACTTCTAAGTATGCAAGTGAGGGCATATAAATCCTTCCAATGGTCTGTCTGCTTCTGTCATATATAACATTAGTCAGAAAAAAACAGCAAGATAAGGCACAAATCTGGAAGAAAGCAATATCCCTGGGCTCATGTCCCACAGCTGCAGCTAAATCAGCACAGCCCAGGTTTGTGTCTCCACCAATATTAATCTTTAGTCCTGAAACACATTCACATGCCCAAGAGCTGAAAATTAGGCTGCTAAGATCTAGAGGGAGTCTCAACAAAAAATATACCTTAGTAACCAGGCTAAAAATAAAAAAAACTTACCCATCGAGTCTTCCCATATTATTGATTTTATCCTTAGGACATCTCTGCAATGATACTGCTCCTGAGGATTTCCAAGCAGTCATGCTTGCTCTAGATATTTCTAGAAATTATTCCTGAAAAAGAGACAGGAGGTGTGTATTACAAATCTTTCTTGCTCAAAACTCCCCTTTACCTTAATTTCCACATCCATAAATTCTGGCTTTCTCTGCTATCCCCTGGTAAATAAGACTAAGTAGGAACTAATAATACTGAGTAAACTTTCTCCACCAATTTTAATTCAGCCTTCAATATATGGGCAATATCCTGATATACAAAGAAATAATATTCCACTAAGATAAGAGAGGGGTACTTTTCAGCTCTGATTTTCAGAGACGTTAGGTGAAAGGATGACATTCTGAATAGAGAATAGCTCATTTGGAACATACTTTCGGTGCAATTATTATGATGTTCAACTTTATGCAATGAAGGCACAGGCTTTGGGAAAAGTCCTTGAAATTAAAGTACTCAGGAGTTTAATAGAAGTAGCTTGTAGAAGCTTAGCACTTACAATGAAATTGTGTAAAACTTCAGACGACATGCTTCTCCTGGGAAAAAAAAATAATCACAGGATAACTGTGAGCTCCCTCAATAAAATAGCTCCATCCTAAGTCTAAAATGCTTAGTAATACTTCTTAAATTAACCCACACATATTAAAAATTAGAGTATTTAGAGTAATCACTTTTCATTTGGAGCTATGTGTTCCTCAGAGCAGTTTCCCACTTCAAGGAACTGTAGGAAATACTCTATCACTGTTATTATTTCTTGACTATTTTTCATTCTATCATTGCCAAAAAAAAATTGTTTAGATCTAGAGATTACTTTAATCCTTACATCTAAAATAAATGACTTTGAATCTCAGTCTAGATGCATTTTCACATTAATGTGAGACGTGATGCATTCTCATAGATCTCCAGAATGTTTGTTAGAGCTTTCCTTGCAGCCTTTTACAACTTGGTAATGTTGCTTTGTACTTTGGGTGACTTTGTTTACAGTGAGAGATCAATGGGATAAGCGAGGATATGAACAAATAGAACATACAAACAAAAAAAAATTCTCATGACCTTCCTAAGCCGGCTGCCACTAAGACGTGGACACTTTCCCAGAACTGTAAAAACTCTCATAAAGCAGCAGCTATAAATATAGCTCAGAGGGACACTGAGCTGCTCCAAATGATATTTCTAGAACCACCACAGGTAGGGAATGAGTCAGAAACACTCCATGCCACTGTTTCCATCTCTCAGCCACACAAAATAACCCTAGACCTCCCAACCTCTTCTGGGAAAGGGGGTGTAGCTGGCAGGCTAGACAAGTCCCAGGCCATTGAAGTAAACACATTATTGTCCCCAGTCACAGGAAAAAAACCCCACAACAAATCAAGAAACAAATAAAACAGGTAAATCCCTTTCACAGCCCCAAACTCCCAAATACCATGCAGATTCTACATCTTCCCCATTTCCTATTCTTCCTCTGGAGTTCTTACCCAGACTGCTGCTTACCCCTACATGATTTATCAGTTAGTGATCCTCTACACCTGCATTAAAGTGACAAGCTTTCAGCTGCTCTGTTAGAAAAAAAAAAAAAAACCAAACAAAAAAGAGTATGGCTTTATCTATAAACTTCCTAGAAACTTGATAGATTTTGTTTTGTTGAAAACATCTGTAGTCTTGGAGTATCAATGCCAGAGAAACTGCCATACCATGGGTCCACCTCCATGGGGGTTGTCCTCCCACAGCAAGCAAAATTACTTCCAGAGTTGCTTTGAATGCAGTTGAGCATATTAAAATTTGAGATAAAGAGACATATTTTCTCATCTCATCCCCTGCTCAATGAGATGCACCACACATTTTCAGACTACAGCTGGCAAAGTCGTTATTGAGATTTTCTATTCAAAATCTCCAGTGTTTATTTTCAAATACCCAGTGTTTATTTTCAAAGTTTACATGGTTGCTGTTTTTCACAGTTAGGTATCACCTACCATCAGCAGCAATAGTTTTCAGTCCTTGACAGACTTATTGAATGTTTTTGTTGAATTACAAAGTTTTAAAAGAATGTGGTGTTTATAGGTAATGACAGGTTATTTCAAGTATGGCAATAAACTTTTATTGCTTTTCCTTACCAATTTAAAATTCTAGACAGCTGCTGTGAGCTTGGTATTTACCACATCAAAAAGACAACTCACCTGAGTGAACAAATAGCTATCTGCATTTTTTTCAAATATATAAGCAGCAGTTAAAATAAACAATTCTAAGGAAGATTTTAGCTGAATATTATCAAAACATACAAGAAAAATTTGGGTCTTGAGAATTTCTAAGTTAGGCCAAAAGATTGCCCCAAAGGATAAATGCTTAGATGTCCACCACACTAAAAAGCATCAGAAAAAGCTGAAAAGCATCAGAATTGTTTCACCATATTTCAGTATAAAATAAGTTAAATCTGAAATACATAAAACTGTTAAACTCAAAATTTTCTATGAGCAATAGGGAAACAGATAAATATAGACCTGTGAATTTTAAAGAGCACAATTTCTGTCTTAATAGTCCACGTTATCTAAGAAAATCCTCATGAATCCAGTTGATTTACATGACATTCCGAGTGTCTAACTCTTTTCTTCCTGTTGTCTTCATCTCTACAATGGTCCTCTGGGTCTAACATCAGCAACTTCAATCTACCTCAAGAAGAATCAGGGCATACTGAGTCAAGCCATCAACAACCTGAAAGTCTTCACTGTTGCCCACTAAATAATAGTTGCCCACTAAAAGTGCAACTATTCCCTTTTAGGGGCATAATTCAGAAAGTCTTCATCTTTGGTCTAGGATTCATTTGGGTCCAATTTAGCAGACTTTCTTGCGAGAGCTTTCTTCCTTCTTCTTGGTTCTCAAGTCAAGTATGAGAGTTATCAATGCCTCCTTCATCCTCAGCTGAAATAAATGGCTGTTGTTTGTTCAGGGAATGCACACGTTTTTCAGACATTTGCTGCAGAGCAATTATCACACCACTTATGCTGAATGGGGCTACATTGAATTGGCCAGTATAAAATTGTTTAAACAACTCAAACAGGCCAAGACAAGCCCTGACAGCCCTGAGATCTACACTGTCAAATTGACATGAAGGCTACAGCCTGTTACTATATATCAAATATCTTATATAATGGTTATTAAACAGAATGGAAAACAGTTTAATATTTTGACTTTTTTATCCTTGACCACTTCCATATATGTCATCTGGACCTGTTCTGTGAGCCCTTTCAATAAAAAGTGAGTGGTGCTTTCCACCAGTAGCACATAATTTCAAATCCACAGTTTCAAAACCTTCAAGACGCAGAACCTATCGCTGAGACTCAGTGTATTCCTATTCCCAATAAAGACCTACTGATTAATGAGCCTTCTGCTTGTCTTTATCAGGCCAAAAGCCTCACTGACTGCAACCAAGGATATCTGGAGACTTCAGATCATACTGAAGTAATTTGAGCATAAGCTTCACAGGACAAAAACACAGAAAGCAAATAGTAATCACAGGTAGTCAGAGCTCTACCCTGAACAGTTAATCTCCAAAGATTGGTAAATGGATATTGACTGATTTACTGCCTATTACTATTCTATTTTGGAAAGAAAATTCTCAAGATGATAAATAAATGACTGGACATCCTTTACTGCAAGAAAATTACATTTTTAACATGAACGATGTAGAAATTAAGTAACTTACCAAAGAATAATTGCATAACTTCATATCAGATAAATTTACAGTTGTGGAAGAGGTAGAAGCCCAGTGTAATGTCTCACAAGCAGATAAAAATTACTTTATAACAAACAGTTAACTATTTTCTGGATATCTGGTAAATATAGACCATAAACTAGAGTCTATGTTCAATATTCTAGTAATATTAGGAGAAACAATTATTAATGGCAATTCATTTTAAAAAAATATTCTGATGAGATCATAGAAACAGAAACCCAAAATTTGAGAGGAAATTACTAGCAAATTCAGATTTCTCTGTACATATGCACCTAGACAAGCTTACCTTGAAACTAAGTTTTAATAGCAGAAGTTTTCTGCTATCAAAGTTATAAAAAGTATCATCACCTGTCCAATTAAACAGAATATACCAAGGATGATGGTGAGCATTCACCTTACCTATTGCCATTTCACACCTGTGAACCAGAAGCTAGCAATGTCCCTGAAACAGATTCTCAAGAGATTTAAGATGTCACAGCTCCTTTAGATTTTTGTCAATGCACTTCAGACTTAGCACTCCTTTGTTCCTCTACTGAGGAACAGCTCCTCCTTTGTTCTTCTACTGAGGTGCTGCCAGCAAGGTGCCTGTTCCCACTATAATAATTTCTGTGGCATAAACCATGGACAGCTTTGACATAGCTGACTCTTTCCCTGGGGGACAAGTAAACAGCACCTGACAGATCCTAATGAATTTCAGCCCTGGTGGCATAAAAGAAATGTTCACAGCAATGGCTGAAGATGTGTACCAAGAAAACAGGCAGAATACAAGTTTGTGGTGCAAATCTACCAGTGCATATCTCCAGCATGCCTGGATGCAAAATATGTAATTATATCAATCAACAATTTATGAAAAATTAGGGAATTTCTTTCTAACTGAAACAACAAGAAGTTTTGAATAAATAGCTCCAAATCATAGGTGAACTCAAAACCTAATGCAGAATGATCAACAGGAGAAGAGAATGAAGTCAGGTCCCGCAGCTGGCTGGACGCAGGCGCAGGAAACATTGACAGAGATTTGTTACATTGTTCCTTGCACTCAAAACCTTCTAGCAAATGGATTACTGACAAAACAACTACACTGTCTGTGGTATAGCCCTTCCCCAGAGGAAAAGCAGGCCATGCTGGGGGAACAATGCCTACCAAAGCTGAGAAAGACACTTTGGAGGCAGACAAAGAAACCACCCTCTGCCTACAACACTGTATCCACAGGTCCTGTGTACTGACATCTCCTTCCATCCAACATAGAGTGCAAAATGTGTGCTCTAAACATTATTAGACTGGAAAAGAGCAGTTATGACAAAGCAGTAAGCAAATTTTTTTTTCTCATTGTCTTTTTGCCTGTGACATCATGGTGGCAAAGTAAGTTTTTTCTAAAGCTCAGAGAGATGATGACAACGGTTGGTGTTTGTCCAGAGATGTTCAGGGAAGTGACAGGAGCAAGGCACCAACATGGAGCAAAAGCCTAGGTGAGAAAGACATTAGGTTTTCAGTTAATAGCTTAAACTTTATTTTGAAATTGTAAGTTCTAGTACAATAGAAAACAATTAGCAAAAAAACTATTAATCTTGAAGGAAGGTAAAATCTGTGGTGATTTGCATCAAATGCAGTATGCTATCTTCCATTCTAACATATGAACTCTTGGGAGATTTTGGAGATGGGAATTTGAGCAAAAACTTTTCTATTTCTTTCTGGTGATAAATTACCTTCTGACAGTCTAATCAACAGCTGTAGAAATAAATTTTCTCTGGAATTCTTGAGAATAAAACAAGGTCAAAACCTGCTGGTAACATCAACCAGTTTAGAGTTCAATTTTGTATTTAGTTTTGTATGATGGAACTGATTTCCCAGGGCTTCATAGACACAGGGTTTTTTGAGAGCAATCACACTCTGTTGGTTAAGATAAGGAGGCTGGAAACTGTTTCTGACTTCTGACTGGTGACTTTTAAGAAACTGCAATCTTTAATACTCCTGTATGCAAAAGGATGGACAACTGCCAGTTTAAATTGTTATGGACAGTCAGACCAGATGACCAGAACGATTTGCTTTTGTCTTAAATTCGGTCCTCCTAATGCTATCATAAAGATAGGATTTATTAAAGTTTAGATGAATCTTCAAGAGTCTTGGAAAGATATTATTAATGTCCATTTGAGTAATGACTTTTTTATTTAATTAAGAACAAATGACAGTGTATTTCTCATGACAAGTGATCGTTTTTACGGAAGAGACTCAATGATACAAGAGTGGAAATGATTTTAAAAAATAAAGGGAGAAGGGATTTTAAAAATCAAAGTGCAACAGAAAATTAAGCTAAAACTGAAAAGTCACAGAAAAATAATGCTAAGACTGGAAATGTCAGCCTTAGAACAAAATCTCATTAGACATAAAAAGAACAGATCAGAAATGTGCCAGAATGTATGAGATGGATTGTGTCAGGGTAGCTACATCAAAGTTCCATACAAGTGTCCAAACAAGTAAATTAAAACTGGTTACTTAGGCAACACATCCCTGCTAGCAGTTCCACCACTAAAGGGCACAATGTCAGAATTCTCAGTGCAACGATCTGCAGTTAATTTAATTTGTTAGCAAAATTGCTTTGTGAAATTTTAAATAATACTGTTACATGCCTCCCACAGTCACTCGCAGCTAAAAGTGCTTACAAAAAGAAAGCATTGTGCATCAAATTAGAACAAATCTTTCACCCCCACAAAAGTCTACACATCTCCAAGATGAGAGAAATGGGCCTTTATCCAGAGTTTGCTAGCACCACAACACTAGTTGATCTTTAATTAGGCTCACTTTTATACTTGGGATTTTTCATGAGCTGGACTATCCTAAACTTAAATCCCACTGGGGATGGGAGGTAGAAAAACAGGGCCAGGGGACTGTGGCACAGCTGCCTCTTCTAAAAAACGACTAATCCTTTATTTTTGTTTCCTTAAATTTGTATGGAAAATGGTGGCAGAGGAAGTGCAATATTCCCTTTTCATACATTGGAAACGAAGGGAGCCTCCAGGATTTTCAGCTTTGCACAGGCAAGCAACCACCTTAAAGCCTATACTTGCTTCTTTTTTTTTTTTCCAGGTTTGGTACCAGAACACCAAAAAAAAGAGAATGCAATGGACAACGTGAAAAAAGAACTGTGTAACTCATAGCAACAGCTCCCCTGCCACTTTAGATACAAACAGGGCTATCAACAGGACTACCCAATATATGTAAGTACATAAAAGTTGTGCTCAGGATACAAGATCTGGCCCACAGGAGGCTGGTGGAGGATGGAGCAGGGGTTTACCAGCAGTGGTGTCCATGCACACTCACATACAGTAACATTGGCATCTCTTCTATTGCCAGATTTGCTCCTCAATGCAAATTTTATTCAAAGTTAAGGCAGCTGGTGGAACAAGTCCTACCATATGGACAGGCTTACAGACCAAACAGAATATGTGGGTGGTGTACACACAGTTAAAGAATCTATCAATCTTTTAGCAAATTAAGGTCTTCCATTTCTTCCAGTGTAATGCCAAGAAGGCTGTACAAACACCTATGCTATTCACAGAACTGAAATTCCTATAAAATTAAGCAGAATTAAGACATAACCATAATTATAACAATAAAAATTAACTTTAAAGACAAAAGAAGTGTACTTTTAATTACTGACAGTAAGTATAATATAAGTGAATATGGCAAAAATTGGAAAATCATTCACTGTGTAATAGAAGCTCCAAAAAGGCTTAAAGATGAAAAGTAAATGAGCTGGAAAAGAAAGAACAAATGTGCTGGGAATGTTGTTTTTCATATCATGTCTTGTGTGAATCTGAAGAAATCCCAGTATACTGGCTTTTTTCACTTCATTTTAGATAGAAATGTACTGGCTTAATAGAGAAACACATTCACATTTTATTTCTTAACCTTTCTAAGCATTTAAGAATATTAAATCCATTTCCTTGCCAGAAGTACTAAAAAAATCACATATTTCATTGTCAAAATCATATATCTGACATTATAATTATAATTTCTCTCAGGATCATTAATCTCCAGATACAGAAGATTTATTTGTTTTAAGTATCAAATAACTTGCTGTATTTTACTGAGAAATGAAGCAAAAGTATAAACAGGAAAAAAGAAATTAAACCCTGGTTGATCTGATGATAAGAACATATTCGATTTTTTCTTTCTATAGAATTTAAGGGTTTTTTAAGAGGAACAGAAAAGCCAGAGTAAATAGTTGTGGCAAAATGCAGGTAGCATCCTTTATCTCCTCAGTCAACACTTAAGCTTTAAAACCCATGCAGCCAAAGGAAATTTTATCAACCATTTCAAAAAGCTCTGAATTGAGACCTTCAGAAGCCACCAGACTATTCACAAGTGTAATGGCACAGTGTATTCCCACACTCGACTGTCTTGTTAAGCTACAGCACAATTCTGATCCTAAAACCTGATCCTAAAAGCCTAAACCTCTTTTGCCATAGGGAGCATCAACCCATACTTCCTTAGTACAATATTTAACTGGGATAACAATTATTTCATCTTTCCTATTTTTCTACCTTTGTTCATCTTTTTCTTTCAGGCATGCAATTCCAATATTTTCATCTAAGTTTATATAAATTACACCATTCCTTTTTTTTTTTTTGAGTACCTGTCAATTGTTTCCTTTTTATATGTAAATATAACTGTGTAACTATGGCAAGAATGTGAGTCTGAAATTTCTCCCACCAGTCTTCAAGACTTTTTGTTGCAACAACTGATAATGTTTTCAGATTGACATGCTTAAGATAAATGAGATTTTATTAGATCAATGAAGATAGTTAATACTCCTTAAGTTTGCGTAAAACTCACTTTTATCATACTAATAATTACTATTCCATTACCACCATCCTCAGATTTTCTACTCAAGAAAATATCAGCTGAGCCTAGAACACAGATAAAGAGTCAAAGTCAAAAATGAAAATTATGTCAGAGAACATTGTTTCCTGAAATATGAAATCATTATGGATTGGGTAGCCCAATTTCATGCATCCAGGGTTTTTTAGGGCTTGCGGTTTTTTCTTTCTTTATTTTTTTTAATTTATCTTGGGTCTGCTTCTTAATATGAGACTTTTCAAATAAAATTTATAAGGTAAGTCAAAGTCTGATGAGTTGCTTTATGGGGCCCAAATAATGCTACTAAGATGGTATTGATAACCATAATTTTTGATCCATTCCTTAATATTTCTAAAAAACCAAGAAACTTTTATTCTCTGGATACACCACAAGTCAAGAACAGAAAGAAAATTTTGTTAGCATCCCATTTTGTTAGCTCCTTCATCCAGGACTTCATTTAAAACCTTACTGGTCTGCGTTCCCAGTTTATTCCCAATGTATTTGTTCCTGTAGCTTTGATTTTCACTGTCATATCCACAGTTTTTCACTCAGGTACAAAAACATTCATAGAATTATAAAATGGTTTGGTTTCGAAAGGATCTTAAAGATCATCTAATTCCAATCTCCCTCCTATGAGCAGGGAAGCATTCCATTGGACCAGGTTGCTCAAAGCCTCATCCTACTCTTACAGAAATGGAGGCATCCCTTACACCAAAAATTTCTTCATAATACCTAATCTAAATCTGCTTGCTTCCATTAAGACATTCCCTTTTGTCCTATCACTACAGGCTTTCATATACACTCCCACTCCAGCTTTTTTCCAGGTCCCCTTTAGGTACAGTAAGACTGCTCTAGGGTCTCCGCTGCAGCTGAATCCCGGCTCTCCCAGTCTCTCTCCATGGAAGAGCTGTTCCATCTCTGATCCTCTCCATGCCTCTCCTCTGGACTTGCTGTAACATATCCCACCCTTCTTATCCTGGGGACCCCAGGGCTGGATGCACCACTCCAAATGGAGTTATCCATCAAGCAAAGGACAGTCAGCTGCCTTGTTGGTGAGCGTACATGTTATTTATTTTGTCTGAGCTTCGGGCAGTGCCAAGTACCAGCACTTTAGATGATGGCTTTTGGTTTAGCTGGTAACATGAAATAGCTAATGTTTAATTTACTGTAATGAAGAGCTGTCTCACTCACAGTGTGAACAAGTTTCTACTCAACACTTATAACTCGTGATATTCATCCAAGTAGAAGGGCCAACTGGCTTGAAATGGCTCTGCCCACCTGCTTTGACTAGCAGTGGTGGTGACAGAGCTTTATTGCCTTAAGTATGGCCTATGTAATTGTCTTCATTTCAGGCACAATATACATAACTAGGTGACTGTAGATATAATGCAGGTGATTTTGGATTTTTAAGAGTTTCCTGAGTATACCCACTATTATTCAGATTTTGGCAGGTATATAATTATTTTTAAAGTAAAATAAAGTCCTAATTAATTTCCTTAAAGTTTTACTAACATAGTGCTATACTTTGAATTGTAGAAATTATTTTGTCTCTTTTAGTTATTCAAACTGATATTTTACCTAGACATCTGCTTCTGTCAAAAAATATCTTTTATTATATCTTAATTTTTATAACTTCCTTTTGTCAGGTATGTTGTATGTATGATATTATTGCCTTTATTTTTTTCAAGGGCTTTTATTTCATATATTGTTTTACTTAGCAATTCAAAATTGTTTCACTTAGCAATTCAAAATGTCCATACTTTTTGGTTAGCGATTTTACTGCTGTCAAGGATGCACCAAGTCAGCTCACATTCACTTGATGCCTTCATTGTCAGAAGTACAGGAGCACATGTGCCCAAAGGGAATTTTCTCCTGATGCACAGTTGCAGCCTTATGCTTCATAATAGCAATGAGAAAATTATGGGCAAATAAGCTGGTTTAAAAAAAGAACAATGACAATTGAATGAGGTAATTATTTTAATGTATGGATATCTAATTATGCTGACAAATCATAATTTAGACCTTCCATAACCATAAACATTAGACCATAAACGTCAAAGAATAAGCATTAAACCTACAGTCAAAACAATACCATGTCCTCAAAAATATCAGCTTCTAAAGAGGAGCTTCTCTAATACATGCAAATACTCCAGCTATGAGTTTTCCTCCAGGAATTCTAATATGCATAAAAGGGAGGAGATCAAGTAGCCTGATTTACAATGAAGCTAAGGAAAGGTAGACAGTATAGCAAGACAAAAACTGATGCCATCACAATTTTGAAGGAATTACCATCATTCTTCTGCTGCTCATCACTTTCTTGAAAATTCATTAACTAATAAACTAGGTTTACTACTTTGTTACATAATGTGACAAACTTGGCACTGACCTTAAAAAACTTGTGGATATATATTTAGGAAATATAGTAGAGAAGAATGCATTTTTCCACTTCTTTATAAGGAGCAAAAAATTCTGTTCTACTTCCACCCCACTAAGTAAATAGATCTGCAGAATTTGCAGCACTGAAGGAAGGAGCCACTAATATCAAGTCATACACTCACTAAACTATTAACATAATTGTAATTATCAGAGCAACACTGCAGATGGCCTTGATAGTATTGTTTGACTCAACAAGCAGCCAGAAATTATTAGGAGGTTTGTTGGAACTCTTTTGAACTGCCACACTTTTCTAATTAAAACTGTATTTGCTGCCTTGGTCTCTAAAACAGTCAATTATGGAAGCATTTCCCAATAGTCTACTGCATGTAAATATTATACGATATTAAAACCATTAAAGTTCTTCTAGGGAGCTGATTGCTGCTTTTATTGCTATACTTTGCTAGACAGCCAATATTGTTGGAAATGCATGTCTTTCAGTCAATGTATCTTTGTCAGGTGCTCAATAATGATTTCTTTATGTGATATCAGAATATCAGTAGAATCTGTGAAAGAGAAAACTTCTTACCGCAGAAGTGTCCAGATAAAACAGCGTATTTCTCAGGTCGTAGGTTGGTGTAAACAGACATTCTTCAAAGGTACATAAGCTCTAAGGCACAGAACAAATTTCAAATGGACATCACTTGTTACACGTATATAATCTAATTTTTTTTAATGCAGTGTAAGACTATTCAATTAAACTATGGAGAAATGAGAATTCCTTTCATTAGCAAAGAAAATACTACTGCCATCACATTTTATTGTTCAACCCTAGAAAGTCGGTCTGCATTTAAATGTCTGATGAAAGAACATTCTCTTCTTGCATGCATGTAAAAACCATTAATTAAAAAGCACAAGCCAAAGCACTTGTGATAATTTAACTAAATTACAATGAGATCTAGATCATATATTTTTGTTTAACTTTTTACTATTGTCATTCTGCTTCCAGTAATGCTCTTTTCCTTTTGTGTTAACTTACTACGCTTAAAGTGATGGGGTCTTTAAAGATGAGGCCATCAACAGTAGCTTGAATTCAATATGTTAAGTTCACAAACTGCATGGTTTGGAGAAGAGTCCAAATGCAGTATTGAAAACCATAAATATATCTCATCAGCAAGTCAAGCTTGGATACAGAAGTAATTAGCTGTGTCAGAAGAATGAACATTCTGCCTTCAAGGAAATAACAAAAGTTGCATAGAATTTGCATACAGTATATGAAATATGGAAATTTCTCTGTAAACAGATGTGTTTTCAGCTTTGATTTACTGTCATCACTAAATGATGAGGATGTGCATGAATACTGATATAGTAGTATTACATTATTCATTTACTAGAGAAAGGTAGAAAAGACAGAGCAAGAAACAGAGTTAGAGAAAGTAAGTTGCCTTAAATTTGTTGAAGGAACTTTTCTATTTGATGAAAGGTTGAGTAGATAGAGAAACAATTTGGTCAATTTGATGATTTTAAAAAAAGTAGGAAGTTCATACAGAAAATTTTAAAATTACATGGACATAAAATCTTGAAACAAAGAAATAATAATGCTATTTATACAAAATATAGTTTTGCTTTATGGCTGAAATTTGAACACAAAGCTTATATGTAAGCATGCAAAAGATGGGTTTGTTCTCTTTCTGTGACAGATGTTTTCATGTGTTCTGGTCAAGTCTTCTCAATAAATGGCAGCGGGAAATAATCCAAACCTATCTGACTTAATTTTATCCAGCCCAGCTGACCAGCCTGAATTTTAAAAGACATTTGAATGCCCACCTTTAGCCTAAGAAAAGAGAGGTCAAATTCCTACTTAAATAAATGGCGTGAAATTCTAAGCAATGTCGATAATGCCTAGAATGCAGACCAATTGGAAAAAGGATTAAGAAAATAAAATATAAGCAGACAATTGTAAGGGAATAAAGAGGGTCTGAAAAAGATTCTTGCACCATATTACTTCAGTAGAGACTTACTACAGACTTATGATTGTTTACACTGCATGTGTTCTGTTCCAATTTTCTGTTTTCTTTGATTTTGGTAATAGCCAAAGCCATTTCAGTTCAGTCATTTTCACAGCTGCCTTGTATCCCCTATGTCCTCTTTCAATGAATATACAAGTATACTTTAGGAAAGCTTGAGGAGAAAAATCTGGATATTATCATGCTGCAGGGGCACAGTTTTTCATCCTGGAAATCTAAACACTATTGGAAGCTTGTCTGGTGCATATGCTGCTTACATAAAGAGTAGATTTGTTTAAATCAACAGCATAAATAAAACATTCACCTAATACCAATCAAGTTTTAACTCAATCTTCTGCATGAATCCTGTTTATATGAGTTTTATACAGATAACCAGAATCTAAAACTAAGAATAATAAAAAATCTGCCTCAGGGTGTTTTGCATGAAGATGTAGTAGGAGACCTCTCACGGGAGGTGCCCCAAGGTCCCATACTGGGCTCAGTATTGTTTGACTTGTTCATCAGTTGCTTGGATGAAGGGGCAAGTTCAGCAAGTTCATGGAGGAAGCAAAGCTGGGAGGAGTGGCCAATGCCCCAGGGTGCTGTGCAGCCCTTCAGAGGGACCTTGACAGGCTGGAGGGATGGCCAGAGAGGATTTGTCTGAAATTCAGCAAGGGCGGGTGCACAGTCCTGCACCTGGGGAAGGATAACCCCATGCACCAGCACAGGCTGGGGTCTGACCTGCTGAAAACAGCTCTGAGGAGAAGGACCTGGGGATCCTGGTAGAAAATAAGCTGTCCATGAGCCAGCAGTATCCCTGTGGCCAGGAACACAAAAGGTACCCGAGGTCATCCTTTGCTAGTGAAATAATAGACCATGTAGAACACTACAGATCTGTGGGTTCAAAGACAGCTCTTAGTTAAGGGTTCAATAAGAAATTCTAGAATTTCATCAGCAGTATCAATGACAAACTGTGAGGTGTAAATCAAAATCCTATTCTCCAGTTATTCATTTTGTTATTTCTGTTTTACAAGGATCATTTTATTTATGTATGTATACCAAAATGTTGAGCTAATATCTTCAGACTTTGTTTTGTTCTATCTCAGGAATGTGCACAAAGGCATTGAAGAGACACCTGCAGAAAGCTTGGATCAAACAACTCTGGAGAATGCATCACATTACTTTCATGAGAGTAAAATCACTCATATTTCCATCCCAGGCTCACTAATAAAATAATCACCATTTCACAGAAACCACTCATAAAATAATTAGTCTTCAATCACTGAGTAATGTTTACTGGAGTTTCTTTACATGCCATTAAAAATCCAATATCTGAAAGTAATACAACAGTAGCAATAAAGGCCCATATTGGAATGACAAATGCTGTATGCATCAGCTAGCCAGATTTGGCCTTGAGTGATTTCACCAGGTTATTTTGATGTTTCTATCAAACATTTAAGTTAGCTGTTAAATAGAAGTATGGGAACCATCTGTTGTAGGCAGAATAGTCCAATAAATGTGATATGATGATATGCCTTTAGATTATTTATATCTCCTGTTTGATTGCCACCAGAACTAATAATTTTTCCCTAATTTTAGAAAATTCAGATTTAAAGCCTAGTACTAATTTTTACATATAATTGTATTTTATTACAATTTTCTGTGGAGATCTGACTCTAGATCCTGGACTCACTTTCCTGACTCAAGTTTGTTTCCTTTCAGTGACCCAAGTTTGTTTACAAAGTGAGCAGCGCCCTAGTCAGGACAAGTTGTTGTGGCTTGGTATCTTCACATTAAAATATGTAAAAATGGCAGTGCAATAGTCAAAACGATAAATTGAGATAATAAGTGTGGAGAACTCTCAAATCTTCTCAAAGATTAGAAATGAAATGTTCTCTGCAATCAGCAAAATAGATTAACTCAGAAATTCCATGCTTAATTGTGTATGGTCCTGAATATTTCGCCCTACCTCACAGTGAAAAATTAAGGAATAATTTCTTCTCATTTCTTGGACCAAACACAGCCAATTTCTCAGTTAAGGAAAAAAAATTATAATTTCTTGATATACCTCTGTTTATCCTGTGAACTCAACCTCCAAGCGATTCTGCTCTCACATTAGTCCTGAGCAGCACCAGAGTTCTGCATATTATATTCTGCATATTATATTCTCTGCTTCCTGAAAGTCCCAAAAATTCCATAATGCCTGTGGAAACCCTAACTGGCTTTTCTTCACCCTCAGGTTGGGTGAGAGAATAAATATGAAAGACTGACTTTCCCATAAGTATTAAATATGTACTGTTCTACTGATCTTGCATTTCAGAAATTATTTTTCATGTCTATGACCCACTGTGACTGTTAGAGCAATTAAAATTCCATGAATTGTGGCTGAATAGCCTTTCAACATCTGGCTTCGTGTTCCTAGGGCAATTTAAATTCTTAAACATGTCACCAGAAATTATTGTAAACAGCACTATTTTAATTTGCACTTAGCTGTGCGTGTGAGGTTTGACCTTGTAAGCCCCAACCCAGCAAGTAAAGCAAGAAAATCAGAACCTCTGTCTTGGCACTATCCCAGATTTTGGCTGATGGCTTATGCTTCATTGGACTTAAATAATTTCATATAATTTCATTAGACTTAGGCACTCAAATGAACCTAGCCACCATTTATGAATCATCAGACACAGTGTGAGCATTTCAAAGCAAACAACACATGCTTGCCAATGAAAATAGGTGCTCCAAGAAAAATCCTGAGGAACCCAAGGATGACAATTCTAATGGAAGATATCACCAGAGACAGGTGGCACACAGAAGATTTAAATCAAGTAATATGTTAAAAATTGTTTGGACTCTGTTTTACCTCTGGAATCCATCTTAATTTGAAGTTAGGTTTTCAGAAAGCAGTAGAATAATACATCTTGTATGCAGGAGAATATCACTGATGTATCATTGCTAGATATGTGCCCACAGTTTTCTCTCTTCCAAAATCCCTGAAGAAACAATCCCATGCATACTAAAAAGAAGAAGAAACTATAACCCAGGAAGCTATTATTTACTGTAGTCTTTTCAATTAATATTGTCACAGGCAGTTGAGCACCTTGGAAATAGAAGCTTCACAATGTGCTACTCCACATTTCACAAGCAAAAAAGTATGACATATAGAGTCTTATTACTTAGAAGTACAGTGGAGCTTGAAACTCTTGCATTAAGTTTGAGCAGCCTTGGTGAAAATGAGATCTCGTTCCCTCATTATGCAATCTGACATCCTTCATCTAAAACCAAATGAGATAATAAAGTAAGAGAGATGAGATATATTTTCTGCATAAAGAACCACATAATCTTTTATCTCATTTAAATAATAGATTCATAAAATCTTTTTTTAAATAGCCAACTAAATGATGCAGTGAAATATTAATATATCTGCATATTTAATAATATTAATATCACATGCTAAATGATAGCTAAATTATGTTCTTAGAGATATACCAAACAACACCCACAACATGGCTGTGATTGGCTGGAACTTGAAGTTTGTAAAGCACTGCATATAGCAACAGGTTTCAGTACTGTGCAGATTCTGTGAAGTGCTGTGTATCAGCACAGCATTAAAATGCTGACTTTATTTCATGCTTACATAATTTTCACTGAAGAGGGGTCTGTGCTGATATTTGAGATTGAGTATCAAGCAGAAATATTCTTACTGCATTACAAGGCAATTTCTTAACTTGTCATGAGAAAAGAATCTCCCCAGCTGTTGAGAATAAACCTGATGGTGTGTTTTCAGGCGTACTGAAAACATGTGAGGCATTTACCTCCTGCTTGTACTAGGGTGGGGCCCAAACAGACCCTTTTCTCTTCCCTCACTTCTTTGTAGCTGTGTCAAGTTACCATTAAAAATAAATTTTCAGATAAGAAGTTACTAAGCAATAAACCATTAAACACAAATCAAAATTATCCTGATTTTGCCTGAAGTAGATGGGAAATGGAGATCCAAACACATTGCTGGGAAAATGCCTGACAGACAAAGCTCAGAAACAACAGGGAGAAGAACAATAAAATGCTTCCTGTTTTCTTTTGGCTGTAAAGGGTTTTCTACATGTTTTATAATTTTTAATATCGCATAGTCAGGAATTAATTTATCTCCATAACTGCTTTTTATGTGCAGGAGGGTCTTCAGCCTCTTAAGACTCGAGAACTGAGACATAGACTTGTAAGGCAGAAATCCAAAACAGACTATATCCAAATATCTTCAGTGAAAATTAAGCAGAAGAGTTTTAGGCACATAGTTCAAAATCTGAAACCCTTTAAACAGAGATCATTCACTGCCTGTTTCTGGAGACCCCTAAAAGCACTATGTGCTTTACTGACCAATATTAATGTTTCCTGTCCAAAGACACAGTACTGCCTCAGAAGTGCCCTAGAGCTGGCAGTGTGAAACAACCTGAGTAGTTGATTATAGTCCATAATCCCAGTTATGTCTCTGACACATCTTATTTACTGCAAATGCAATGGGAATGTTGTCTACTATCGCTCTCTGCAGAATTTAACAACAGACATCACATGCTTCAAAAGGACAGTGGAAGATACAGCTAAAATACATAAACACTCTGGAAGAAGGACTGACTTGTGCTAACACCTAGGCATGTCCTAGCAAAATGCATTTTAGCTTCTTATTCCAGAAAATAACAAGCACAAGAGGCTCTGAAAAATGTGCATTAGGATATGGTAAAATGACTGTGCAAAGCACAGGGTCATAGGAGTCTCACTGATGTCTAAAATATAAGTTTAGTGGAGTTGACAGGAGAGGAGATAGTCTCATCAGCTAGCAGCTGACACTGTCATGTACCCACACAAGAAGCTATGCGATGGACAGAGCAAAGGAAGTACAACCCCATCATCCAAGGCTGTAGTGACAACACACAACACATATTCTGCAGAGCATTAGTGCTTAATTAAAAAAGAAAAGTTTAATTACAGCAATAAATATAAGCTACCTAGACTCAGAAAAGACATTAAGAGATCACCATACATAAAGAGGCTAAAATAATCTGAAGAAGCAAACCAAGGCAAGCAGACAGGATGGTAAACACATCAAAAGGACTTGCTTGAAATAAAAGGGTGTTGGGAGAAAAATAATGAGACAAAGTATCCATGCCTAAGTCTCTAACCTACAGAAGAGTGTCATTTTGGAAAACAAACTGCAGCCAAAATTTCACTTTTAATCCACTAAAGAAAGATGCTGTGGTGCATGGTTGTCTGAAATCACAGGGGACTGGGTGTCAGCAGGCCAAAGGGTCACTTTGCATTCCATTTTGCAGGGTGCATGTGGAGAATTTGAAAGTGAAGTGAAGAATTTCCAAGATTTCTAGGCACATGATAAGGGAAAGCTACTTGGTTAAAAATCACATTAGTGAAAGATAAAACTGAAAAATACAATATTGCATATTGTGATGCTTACATATGTAATGTAAATCCAAATACTGAGTATACAGAATACTGTCCAATGAAATCAGTCTAACTTTCTTGAAGTCTATAAATATATGAAAACTAGTAAATATATACTGATTTTCCACTATTGATACTTGCATGCTTGTATTTCATAATGTATTTTGAATTTCTATGAAAACTAGTAAATATATATACTGATTTTCCACTATTGATACTTGCAGGCTTGTATTTCATAATGTATTTTGAATTTCAAAAAAAAAAAGTGTATTTTACGGTTAATTTTCAAAGATCTAAGGTTAGAAATTAATCCAGTTATGCTTGTGGAAAAGGCAAAAGAGCTAAACAAAAGTCATTTCATAATTGTTTCAGAGATATTTCTTTCCTAGGGGGAAAACAAGATGGTACCTTAGAGGACAAGCACAGACTACCTTAAGAATCCTCCATGCACACCTTATAATAGACTTATTTATCTTCCCAAGAAAAGAATCATATTAAACAAGGGCAGGCCACAGTGATAATGAGAAGATGAAATAAACATAAAGTCAAAATACACCTTGTAATTTCAGTGTAGGTGGCATACTTCCAATGGTTGCCATTTAATATCTCCTTGTTGCTTCCTGGCATCTTAAATACATACACATTTGTGGTGACCCAAGGTAAAATTGCAGCATTTTTAATGTGGCACCACAGTCTGATTGGTCCTAATTGGATTTTTTTATCTATGTGGGAAGATAAACGATTTGATTTTACTGCCTAAAGTGAATTTACAGGTGTGGCAGTTCTAAAAACTTCTTTTTAATGGGCAAAGTGATTTATTACAGTATAAGTGAAAACCCAGGAGCGTCCAAGTGTCAGCAATGCTGTCACTTTTCCAAAATCTAAACACTCTTCAGTCTGACCCTTGCACTTTATATGAACATAAAACACAGAGATGCTTTGCTAATATATATTTTAATTATTTAATGGTTCTCCTTCCCTCCAGCAATATAGTCTTTCCAATATATGTTTCAAATTTTGTATGGTCAGTCAAGGAATGACAGAACAGCTTTTTGTTTAAAAATAATTGCTTCCTTTAGGCTGGTGGTAGTATCATCTTGGTACTATTCAGGACAGGACATGTCCTCACACATAGTATCCTAACATATTCTGTGGTATAAAGACTTGTTTTTATAGGGATGATAGTTTCACTAGAGCAGTTTAAATGAAATAACATAATTGAATGCAGGGTTAAAGCATGAATTGGTTTTGAATTGTCTGGTTTTCATTTTCTAGCACTGATTGTGTCCTATGCAGAGAAATGCCAAGATGTTTGCCTGACCTCCTAAAGAAAGTCAAAGTGAGCAGTCATGTCCTGCAAAGCAAAGGTATGAGTGTCTGTATCTATGTACATAAATATATTTGTATATGTATCTGTACTTGACTATCCCCACACATGCACATGAACATACACTATTCTATGCAGAATATAATCATAACTTTGCATGTTATGTATGCAATACATGAACCAGCACATGCAGGAAGCATGCAAAAAGTGACTTTCCCGTCATAACCTCAACTTTGAATTTGCTAGATATTAAAAATAAAACTATATGATTTCTGGGAAATAAAGAAGCTGAGATGCATACCCCTTCTCCTTTTCTTTATATCCCTTAGACCAAGTAAATCAGAAAAATACTAACATCAGAGAGTTTTCTGGTATAAGACACAGGTGCATTTCAAGTAGGTAGAAGGTAGAGGGGTTTGGGGCTTTTTTAAATGGTTGTAGTTAACTGTTAATTAATCCATTGACATGGTTCCTTATGAAAAATTCAATTTTTAAACAGCACTTAAACAATTCCAAACACTAGTTAACATAAGTGATGATCAGACAACAGTAAGAAGACTTGCCTGTATAAAAATAGTAGATTAATAAATTTTTGCCCAGCAAGAGCTTCTTCCACAATTAATTGCAGCGCTGAGTCAAAATATTTTTACCCTCATGACTCACAATGAAATACCCATACAAAGGTGTGTGTTTATTTTCATTACATGAAATAATGCTAAAACTTAAATATCCTCACATCACTTGCAAGCCCATGTTCATCAAGACACAGACATTTTCTGTAAAATATTTCCCATGAACTAAACCAACTGTTTTTATAAAAATAAATTAGTACTTGATTTTCATTCCTTCACATTTCACCTAAAATTAATTCCATTTGATTTCATCACATAATATCATTATGAAGATATATCTTCATATTTTTCAATCAAATAGTCATTGAAATACCAACTTGATTGCATGAAGAATAGTGCCTATCAGATATATTATCATTATACAACGTGCACCTAAGATGAGGCAAATTTAGAGCAATGTTCTACCACTTAATTATCATGACAAATGAAGACTAAGCAATTTTATCCTGACGGTCTCTTATATAGCTTCCAAAAGAGCTCAAAGTGTACAGCAATTAGTACCACTTTGAAAAGATTTTTTTTTTTTTTGTAAGTGGTAGGCTACTATAGATGGAATCAACCTGAGGATCATTGCCTGACTGGATTGCACCGTGCTTGATTACACCTCAGAGCAGCATTGCTTTCAGGAGATCAAATTACATGACATGAGAGCAATAATACACATGCTCTTTGAATTGACATTCCTTGTCTTCAATTTTTAATACCAAGGCGCACTATCAGTTAGCATTATTTATGTTAGCATGATTAGCAAGTAATACTTTTCAAAACAATTCAGGAAAGGTCTCATTTGAAATATGCTGCACTCTAGAAGTAGAAATCAATCCAAGATATTACAGAAGGTTGCAGATGCAAAGAATAAGGAACAAACTGAAATCCTGAGCTATATATTCCACTGGCAGAGTTTGATGTAGAATATTTAGCAAATGTTTGGATGGTTTAGCCTTTAAAAAATAATATCAGAAGAGGTTATGGAAGTCTTTATCAAAGCCTATAGACTAAATCGAGAAGTGTTTGCAACACACTCATTATAATGCATCATATTTTTGGAGGAATAAAGCCCAATTTTTTAATCAACCATAGAAAAAAATTGCCAGTGGAAAAAAATGCTTGTGTCTTTACACCTGTATGAAGTTTGGCTGTTTTCCCATGCTCAAGACAGAGGTGTAACTTTAGCAGTGATGGCTCACTGAAGGTGGATGCCCAAGCAATGGAATGATAGGCATTTCTGCCCCCCACTGCTGTGAGCTTCAAATCCTCAGCAGGGTTTGAACAGATCTGGTGGAACTGGCTCAGTGATTGCAGCAACATTACAAAATTTCATTGTTTTAATCTGTACAACATCAGTATTACATACGAACAACTTACTTCTGTTCTTTGTCTTACACCACATGGAACAAACCAAGTAATTGAAACTGGTAGGTTGGGGAAAATAATAATCACAGCAGTCACATTAGGGAATAAACTTCTTTCAACAGTTTTGATTAGATTGGTGCAGATATTCTCCAGGCAAAATTTTATTTAAATATCTTATTATGGAAATCGACTTTAAAGTCATTCCCTTGCATATTCACATGCTGTCTTCTTTATCAAGCAGGACACAGTGATGAAAAAGCCTTCTACTATATCTTCAGGAATTAAATTTTATCTGAATCTCACTGCAAATACCTGAGCAGGAAAAGGTGGCTGAAACAGGATTAATCACATGAGGCATTTTGCATCACTGGCTACAGGAATTGTCAGCCATGCTGGCCATTCTCACCAGTTCTTTCTCCTTCCTTGCAAGGGCACAGACTATTTTTTGGTAGAGGAAAGACAGTGACTACAGACAACTCCCCTGGGAGTCTGGCATGAGATGGCAAAAGAGAATCTGACTGCCTCTCCCAGCTCAATGCAGAAATGCACCACTTCCATCATGGCACAAATTTGAAAAAATTCTTCATAAACTGAGATCAAGACAGAAATGTGTCCATAATTTTTGTAATAAAATAAAGTGCTTCCCAAATTATCCTCCTGTACCTCTTCATCAGCCATTTCTGATGCTGTTTCTTCAGGAAACAGTTAAAGTCTCAGAAATTTATCCTAGATGTCATCTTCAGGTAACAAGACATGTCAATAATAAAATAGTGAGGAAAAGAAATAATGGAAATCAAAGTAAATTAGAAGTTACGAGGTATACAGAAGTGGGAAAGGATAGTAAATACATTAGGAAAAACCAGCTATTGGCAGAAAAAAACCCCAAGTGTTTTAAGCATATTGAAAACATAAACCTTTTATTATTATCAGATAGAAATGTTAATGATAATAACAGCAACAACTAACATGCAGATTGAAGTGTTCAATAAATATTTCTATTTTAATTTTGGGAAGATGCAGGATAATGCACAAGTTGACAAACATAGAAGACTTCACAATATTAGCTAAATATGTTGTTAATCAACACTTAGTGTTGATGGTCAAATTTTAAAACTAGTGGACAGTCTCTGGAGTTTCCATGTTCCTTCAAATAAATCCAGAACTCCAAGGAAATGCTAAAATATTGCTACAGTGTTCGGCCAAAGTCACAAAAGGCAAAGAGGATGACAGGAATAACCACTCATATCAAACAAGAAAAACTCTTGGAAAACCTGTTACAAGAATCAAACAATTTAATTTCTAGTTGTCTTATAGAAAATTGATCCTGTCAAGGAAAACTGACTTAATCATTGGGTGAAATGGTAAATTTGTTTCAGTGTTCTTACTGAAGAAGTGTAAGACTAAAGGACTAATAAAGGCATTTGAATCAGCTCTTCTAGTGCATAATGAGAAGATTGCAATTATTATCCAAGCTTGAGAAGGGTGTCTTTGAGACTCATAATTTTTCTAATAACACCTAGATTTAATAGTATTCAAACAGTGCTCAGATGAGAATATAAAGGTCTTGCTCATAAAATTACATACAAAATAAAATAGATTTCTTGGTTAAAGACTAGTTTTTAAAATCTTGATTCAATACAGCTGAATGTAAACATTTACAGGAAGAAACAAGGAATGCAGACCTCACTTGGGAAAAAAAACTACATAAATTGTGTGGGAGCTATAAACAGTCAGGTCCCAAGGAGCAACCATGAGGCAAAAAAAATACGTTAATACAATTTCTTCTTTCAAAAACAGAGACTAGGAAAAAGGGAACTAAGATGATTTTACTTCTGTTTAATAAGATCAAGACTGGAATGTTCTGAAAATAACTTACCCAGGAAGAAAAAAATCTCTCAGCTAAAATATCAGTATTTTAAAAATTGAATTAGATGAAAATAAAAAATGGCAAACAACTTCAAAAAAAGACATTTCAGCACAAATCTCACACAAAAGAGAAAACAAAATGAAAACACAGCAAAACAACTTCTCAGCTGATATGCACACAGCAGACTATCTGAAGCTCAAGCCAGAAGTCTATCAGCTATCATACTGATTTTTCTGTAAGGTTTGATAGATTCAGGAATAGATTTTTAGAAAGTGTTAGTTTTATAAACATTAGTATTTTCCCATTAAAATGTTTCAACTGTTTCTGGTGCTTTAGAATAATTTTTTTTAGACTCCAATATTTTTCAAATAAAAATAAAGCTCTATAAAATTATTCAGGTACGTAGCAACTAAGTTGAAAGAAATATATTAAGGGGCTACTTAGGTTATAGAAAGAAGCTGACAACTGTGGCTAAAGCAAGTGAAATAAAGAATAAGGATTTTAGTTCATATTTAGGGTAATTAACCACTGGATGGGATTTCTCCAAAACAGTAACAGACTCTGCAGGTCAGTTTTGGATTACTTCTAACCTAATTTCTGGATAAAATGCAATACCATATGTAATACACAGGAGGTCTGACGGGATGGTCTGCTATGATCTAGTAATCCATTTTAGGCATAAGTGTTCAGGGGGTGTGACAGGCGTGGCCCTTCCTGACACTGACAGCGCTGTCCAGTTGTAGGTGACAGCACACAGAGCACTGATCAAGCTGCCCCTTGCCCTGTAACTGCCAAGGTCATTTCAACAGCTGCAGAAACAAGCACAATATGAATAGAGAGCATTATATGTTAAGATTTTAATTCAACAGATTCCTCCTTTTACCCTCAGCAAGGATAATTGTAGCAAAGATCATTCTCCACAGAACTATAGCAAGGAATTACGAATACTAGTTCAACACACAGAGCCAAATTCCCCTTCTTACATTTAATGATATCATTAATGAAGTTGCTCCCAATAAAGTAGTTATTATGAGGGACATGTCCAAAGATTTTCACTGTCCTTTTTCAAACCCCAGGGTAGTTCATGACTCAGCCAGAAATAATTCATTCCCTTGATGTCATATTTGATTAGCGTTCCACTAAAGCAAATTCTATATTGAATCCAAAGAAAACATCTTTATTTTGGTTGAATAAGTTAATCAATAAAGTCATGAGGGCATAATAGCAGCAAAGTTGTCATTCTGTCATGTAACTGTATGTTTCACAGCATATCTCAGAAAGGGAAAACACATTGTATTTATTTTAGTTTTCTTGCTTTATGTACAACCCTCATTTCCTGTTCCTTCCTGCTATCACATACATTCACTTCATCATCCCCTATTTCTGCCTCATCGAGCATGGTAAGTCTTCTACCACCAGGAAACAGAAGACATAGGACTGATTTACATCTGAGTTACAAGCCTCATAAAATTACCATACATAGTAGATATAATATTTAAAATGTTATACTATTTTATACATCTTTTATCCAAGTATCAGACCCATTGAAACAGCAAAGAAAGCCATGTTTCGCCAATACTTACTACAATTTTTCCTGAAGTATTTTAAAAGTATTAAATTAAGAATCAAAATTCCCTCAGGAAATAAATTAAAGAGAAACAATGTAAGCAGAATGCTTGCCCACTGCAGCATTGCCTCTAGACAGCAATTGCTCACTACAGCTAGGAACAGAGAGTGAGAAAAGAATCTCATATCCAGCTGAAATGGCACAGGGAATTTGGGAAGGCAGAATGCAATTATCCAAGATGGAATTTCATCAGAACAATAAGGGAACATTAATGATCACTTTAGAGCCTCCTTTGAAGTAGAAAAGCAGGAATCAGGTATAATAATGCACTCAAAGGATTCAGGGCAGAGGGCACAGAGAGATTTCAGTTTCTCTGCATCTCCTAGTTTGCACACAGAAACATAGTGCTCCACTTTTGAGGCATTTTTACCCTCCTAGTGATCACCATTCCAACACCTGAGCAACAGACCTAAAAGAGCACTGGCATGCCAAGGGGGCATGAGCAGAGTTTGGTCATGAAACAGAGCTGAAACTGCGAGACTGAAAGCCCCATGGCTGATCTCAGCAGAAAGCCAAAACTCTGAAGGGTGCTGAGCACCTTCGAGGGGGTTGGAGCTGTGCAGGGCACGTCACCCCCTGTACTGGGCAGCCCTGGCAACAGGTGACATTACAAACTCTTGTCACAGCCTCTCCATCCTTCCTCAGCCCCGAGCAGACGCGGAGGAGGCAAACGCCACACAGCCCCAAGAACCTAGAGAAGCTCTCAGTGACAAGATAACTTTCAGCACCTCTGATAAAGATAGTATGGCTGTGTTCCTAACTGTGGATCATTCCTGCAGCAAAAGTTTGACCCAATGTAATGCCAGATGTAATAAAAGAAAATACAGCGCAGCACAGCACCTCCTCACCAAGGCTTTAAGCACATAAACTGTTTGGATACATTATTTCCTTGACATCTTAGATTACAATGTTATTTCTTCTTGGCACTTTTAGGAACTGGGATATAATGAAGTTTTGACGAACTGGCATATGGTCTGTTGCTTCCAACAAATCACTGTGACCAAAGCTGACCTCATTAGAAAGACTAAATTTTATACAAAGAACTAACTAAGCATTGGCAAAATTCAGTCTGGATTTTTAAGCATTCATAATTAATTTAAACAGCAGCTTCTGTGTAAAGAGAAACACAACTTTGATTGAAGTGGGGGAAATAAGAAGCTGGTTTATTGCAGATTAAATTCTGCTCTGAGAACAGCCTGCTTGACAAACAGAAAATACACTCTCTACATCCTCAAAAAACATGCAACTATCAGTCATTTCCGGTCAATGGTAAAGTGAATTATCTCTGCTAATTTTTTTTGTTTTCTATCATCCCGGAATTGCAGATATATCAGAAAATTTTTATAGCTCTTTTCACTTCTGCTCAGTTGGAGCACTTCTCTTTTTATTGGATTATCTAACTCTAACACCTTTTACTGGTTTATAGACAAGACTGCTGTCCATATACCTATTCAAATTAACCCAGATTTGAGTTGCAGTGTGTGTGTTGAATGAGAGCAGTGGTGAACTCAAGCCTGTTTCATGCAGGGGTACATAGTCCCAAAGTAATGAGAAAGAAAACCAACATGATACACACTTCATAGTGTGATACACTGCTGTGAATATATTTTAGTTGCTCTTCACCTCTGCAGTTACTTCTGGTCTCTTTCCTTCATGATTCAGTGTAGTGATTGTAGCATGTAAAGGTCTGTCCACTTAAGGGCCATGTTTCATGGAAGTAATTTCCCATATATTAAGGTTGGGGGAAAAATTAGCTGTCCTCTGAACAGCTTCTTATTTCAAGGCTCATATTCATTCCTAGGAATAAAATATTGAGATTTGAGATTTTAACATAAAACATTATTTTTGGCCAAAATTCTCTATTAACAGTGTAGCATAATGTGAAATTGCCTATTTCCCTCCGACAATATGCTGCTTTACCCAACTTCAGATTTCTTCAGCTGTCTGATGAAAAAGTGCAACATCTGGGCATTGATCCATAAACTCTTCTGTGGCAAAAGTGGCAGCAGTGTGGAGAAAAAAAAAGCTTCTCTGTCTTGGACATAAAAACACTTTCACAGTGGCAGATTTATCTTAGGGACATTGATACAAGCAATCGGTCTGAATTCACACAGTATATTCCCTATATTCCACACAAAACTAGGCAAGTTAAAGTATGCTCATTTAAATCAGGTAACGCCCAACTGGAATTAACATCCCATCTTGGAAATTATGAAAAAAAAAAATACAGTGTTTATGAACAGGTGAATTTCTGGCAAGTCCTATCCAAAGAAATACTGATGTTAGTATGTCTCATCTGCAAATATGCTTCTTATAGACTGTATCTTCATTTTAGACTTCGTATCTTCACAGAAATTAACTTCAAGTGCTAAAAATGTCTCCTTTTGGGACATTTTTGGTACAGTTGCTTTTATAGTTTGGTTCAATATTGACTAAAAATGTGTTATTTTTTTACTACCTTGTGTTTTCCTACTCCTTTATTGGTCATTATACTGAAGGGCAAATACATTTTTAAAAATCTCAATGTTCAATTCAAAAGAATTTCATATTTGATGAAATATTGAATGAGGATTCTCAATGTTGATGTATGAATATTATAATGGTTACAATAAATAATGCCTATTAATATAGAAATATAAATACATCCAACAACACAAATAAATATATCCACAAACACATACCTATGAATACAAAATGAAAGGGTATTTTTTAGAGAATGAAAACTCTGAAAAAGTGATATTGAACAGCTACAAAAAATAGTAACGTGCATCAAGGAGTCCTAATGACATAAAGAAGATAAAGCAAATATTATTTAGACCATAACTCATAGCTATAAGCTAGGACAGGGACTATGCTACAGATGCAGCTGTATTCATTAAAATTCAATATCGCTGCACTTGTGTCTAGCAATGTCCTTTAAAATCTTTAGCTTTATCCCCCAAAGATCTTTTGGAAATTGAACTTCTTGACCCCACACAGTCTTCTGCAGTCATACACATCCTTCTGGTCAGCTGTTACTTGAAAAGGTCCTGATGGGGTCAAAGTCATTACCTGCAAATTCTGAACACCAGAGAGAAGGAAAAAAAATAGTACAACTTTTTTGATATAGCTAAAACACAGTTTTGGATAAAGAGTGTTTTGTCCCAGGTACCAATAAATATGATGCACAGCTGGTGTATCCTTCAAAACACCAGGGAGTCTATGGACTGTACTACCTAACTGAACACTTAAGACCTGATGACATGAGGAATAATAGTGACTGTTTAGTAAATATTCCAGAATCAGAGATGAATAGCCTTTGGGGCCATAAAACAAAAGTGTAGAAGAGATTCTTAAGAGAACTTTCCAAATCCTTTCTACTTGTAATCACCATAGAGATTAGAAAAGTTGTGATAATTGAAACTTTCTTTACTTGGAATAGACTGAAGAATCTGACTCTGATAAAACATTAGAAGAGGCTTTAGAAAATTATATAAAATGAAACGATGGATGTTAACATCAGAAAAGTTCTGGGAAAAAGGGAAAATATAATCTCAATATTATAAACCACACTGCTAAACTAAATTCCTTAAAGTTTTACTAATACCAGGTCAACAGAACCTAGCAAAAAATTCTTTGAAAGCTCTGAAGGTAAAATATTGACAACTGTTTCTGACATCTGCACTGGGAAAACTGGTAGAAGCTGTAACAATCATAAAAACATGGAAATGCAGAATCAGTGAGGTTGAGAAAATCTCTAGAGATTGTCTGAGGTAATCAAACCCCAGCTCAAAGCCAGAAAAGAGAAGTCAGTTTCTTACAGACATACCCAGTCAAACTTTGAATGTCTCCAAGGGTGAGACTCCATACCCCTCTGGGCAACCTGTTCCTTGTCCAAACACCTTCACAGTAAAACAGTTCTACTTTTTTATATTCCAGTGTTTCCAAGACTTGCTTGCCCTGAGGAGTCCAGCAGTGGACAGAGCACTCCAGATGTGACTCACCAGGGCTGAGGAGAGAAGAATCAGCTCCTTTGACCTGTTAGCAGTGCTCTAACACAGCCTAGCCCAGCCCAGGAAACTGGGGGCCTTCTTTGCTGTAAGGGTACCTTGCTGACTCAACCTTTACTCCTTGTCCACCAGCATCCCTAGGGCCTTCCCTGCAGAGTTGTTTTCCACATGATTGGCCCCAGCCTGTACTGGTGCATGGGGTTATTCCTCTTCAGGTGCAGGGAAGAGGCATTTCCGTTTGATGAGCTTCACAAGTTTCCTCATTTCCTGTTTGTTTTTCCTATTTCTCCAGCCTGTAAAGGTCCCTTTATATAGTGGTGCAACATTCTGGTGTATCAACCACCCCTTCCAATTTTCAGCCATCAACAAACTTTCTGAGAGTGCTTTATTCCAGTTCTCAAAAAACTTCCCCTGTCACTCTGACCTTTCAAAAATTTTCAATAGTGGCCTCAAAATGCCATCAACCAGCTCCCTCAGAGCTTGGGGGTGCACCCCAAAAGGGTCCCATGGGCTGTAGCAAGTCCAGTTCAAAAAGTTTCTAACCTGAGCAATGTCTAGGAAGGATAAAACTTTCTCTGAACTTTCACAATATTTGTAAGGGGCCTGAAATGCCTGAAAGCCTTATTATTAAAGCAAAGGTGAAGGAGATGAGCCTTTTCTGTGTTCTTTGCCATCAGGTCCCCTGAATCACTCAACAGCAAGCCAACATTTTCCCTAGTCTTTCTTTTGCAGATGAAATACCTGCAGAAACTTTTCTTGTTGTCCTCCATGCCCTCCCTGACCCGATTCCTGCTTGCTCAGACAGAATCTCTATACTCTTCCCAGGACACCTGTGCCTGCTTCTAAGTCTTGTATGCTTCCTTTTTTCCCCCTCTGATTTTAGTCAGAATTCAGGTCTTTGTTCATCCTTGTGGACGTTCTGCTGCTTTTATCTGACTTCCTGCACATTGCTATGGGTCAGTATTGAGCCTGGAGGAGGTGATTCTTGAAAATCAGGCAGTGCTCCTGCACTCCTCTCCAGGGACATATCTAAAGATACTTCCAAGAAAATCCCTGCACAGGAAAAAGACTACTCTCCAGAGGTTAAGGTGTTTCTGCTATTCCTGCTTTTTTGCCTAGTACTCTGCTCTCAGGATCCTGAATTCCATCATCACTACAGCCAAAGCTGTCCCTGACCCTCACATCTGGAGTGATCCTAAATGGCAGATTGTAAAGCCTCCTACGAGGATCAAATTCTGCAAATACAAGGTTTCTTCTAGATGTCTGGAAAGGCCACATCTATTTCTTCTTCCTGCTCAGGCAGTGTGCAGCAGGTGTCCACCACAATATCCTATATTAATCTGCCTGATTGTGACCAAAGAAGAAAATGGATCAGTAGGTACATTAAGAAAATGGCAATTTTGAGGAGCAAGCAGTGCAGATTCTGTAGATGGGGGTCATGACCACATATCAGTGGAGCTCCTACAATTAACCAAAACAAGTTTATAGGCTAGAGTTATTAATTTAATACATCATTTACTTGTGGGCGTCTGTGTTTTTTCTGGTTTTATTGTTTGTTTCATTATTTGTTTGTTGTTGTTCATTTTTTAAAAATAAATTCCTAGCAGTAAAAGATTATAGAATGTTGGTGTCACAAGATAAGAAAGAAATTTGTCTTGTGGATTCTTTCAAAATAGGAAGCAGAATAAGCTCAAAAGGTGAGATACTCATTTGCATGCCAGAGGAAGCTTAGTTAAATCTGATACTTTTCAAAATACATACAAATGGTTAACTACGGCAAGTGTACACAAATTTGGAGAAGGTAAAGAAAGGAAGATAGCAATATCTTATCATGATTTTAAATTTAGGCCAGTAAGTACAACAGCCTGAAGAAAATGGCTAAGAAAGGACATGCTGGAGCTAAGTCATTGAACAATGCACTGGGAAGTAAATTACTGATAAAGTAATGCACATAGGAAAACTAACACTAGATGCATGCCCACTGATGCATGCTTAACTAGCTAATATTCCTTATAACATGTTAAATAGGATACTTTCAGAAAGGCAACTATGATATTAGTATTTTTTAGGAAAGGACCATTGACTACAGCAAAAATTATCTCTATACTACAGAATAAATCCACATGACATTTTAAACAAGTGTTCCACTCCTGTCACTAAAACACCTAAGTAGAACTAGAATAGCTGCAAAGAAAGACAAGACAAGTATAAAATAGTGCACACTGAAAATGTAACTCAATAGATTTAGACTCTGAAGCCTGGAAAATAATTGCCTGCAAGGAAATATAATAAAACTTTACCAGAACATGAGTAAAGGGAAATAAAGGACAGCAATTCATCATTTCTCATGATACAAAAATCGCAAGTTATCAAATACAAGTGGCAAATTAAAAAAAATAGAATGCTTTTTCCACAGAAATTAGAGGTAAACTGTGCAATTCATTGTCCTGAGATGCTGAGAATGCTAAAAGTTTACTTGGTTTCAGAAGTAACCAGACACCTTAATTGAACAGAAATACATCAAGGACTACTAAACACAAAGTAATGAGATCAAAATTAATCTCTGAGCCATAGTTTGCTGGAAGCTGGGACACTACATTTGAGAGCTACTTCCTCAACCTTGCCTTGTTCCTATGTTCTTATATTTCTCCTGGCTGTGTGCTACAAGCCATTGTGCTAAAGTTACAAATGTCCTGTGTTGAAAGAGATCACACACGAAAACCATGGAATGGAAAATTATGATTACAAATTAAAGAAAAATCACAAATTCATCTGACCTGAGAATTAAAGGGAACTGAATATCCATTAACAATGTCTAAAGATGAAAGCAAAAAATTTCTAGACCTACCCTTTTTTTTTTCCCCTCATATCCTAAACTTTCACAAAGCTGTACAAAATCATGTTTGCCCTGTCTGTTCAGGAAGCACTGCAATCAGCCATTGCTCAAGAGTTACAGTACCCTCAAGAAGCAGAGAGCTGTACATAAATGTTCAAGGCATTTGAATAATATTCCTCACTGAGTCAGTAGATCTGAAACACATTTTTGTACATTCCTAAGGTAAAGAGTTTATATTTTGTAGAAAATAGCATAAAATAAGCCAGTTGCCATATTTTTTTTTCTTTAGACTAGCCTAGCAAAATACACAATATTTTGTGACTTTAAATATCTCCATAGTTTGCCATAGAGCATCCTGTTACCATCTCATTTTGCTCCATTTTTATTTATGCCAAACCTGATTTAATTCACACCAGGGACATTCCCTTTACCTAACAGGGAGTTACAGTAGAGATAAACTCCTTCCAAGGGAGCTTTTTACCTTCTTGTATTATACCCAGTGATTTCTAGGAGTCAAAGAAAATTTTCTTTCTTTAATTAGAGGCCTCAAGCCAGGAGAAATGAACAGAGCTTTGCAATGAAAGGCATCGGTTCAGCTGGTTGAATATCCATCTTGCTCCAAGCTTCTAAAAAGGAAATCACCTTCTCAATAGGATGATTTTATTATTGCTCCCTTTTTTCTGAGAAAACAAAGAATTTGTGTTGCTGTCTGAGACTGAAAGAATTGGCCACTGACTATCTCCTTCCCCCAGTGTTAGCTCTCAAACCTTGAAGTTCCATCACTGTGATGCTTACAGGAATGCTTGTGTTTCAGGGTAGTGTGGGCTCCGTGCAGGTGTGAAAAGCAGAGTGTCACTAAATGTTCAAGGCATAAGCTAGCTGGGAGAGCTAAGGGGGCTGGACCCCATCTTCTGTGCAGCATGGGCCAGTCACAGAGATGTCACAGTCCTGCCACTTCTGGTGGGGCTGCCACAGGCAGAGCAGATTGGGATCAGATGTGATTTAGATTGTGAGAGATTCAAACTGGCAAATCATTCAGCGCCAGGATGGTCACACAGGGAGCACAAAAGTCTTTTGAGTGAAGGCACAGAATACCATCACTGGATGAAAACTCCAGCTGGAAGAGAGGAACTATAGAGCGAGATGCAAGTACTCTTTACTACTCAAATCTTATCCATTCAGTAAAGTGTAACTCCACTTAGACCAGGCTTTTCTGGTTCCTCTCTCACTTCTTGTCCTTCCTTGTTTGGAGGAACCTGTCTTGAGCCTTCCTAGGGTTTAGAGCTCTCTCAGACATGCTCTATATATATATTTAAAAAAAAAAAAGGAAACTAGAAAATGAAGCAATGAAAAAACCCACTAATTTCTTTGTTCTGTTATCTGACAGTTATACCACTGTATCTTTCCTGGAGCAGAAATGTCTAAATGTGCTTAGGTTACTTCCTTATTTACATACTTATTTTAGGGCTGGTAGAACAGATGCTACCATTGATTATGGCAGAGCTGCTGCAGGAACTGGACTCAGGAACTCATGCTTGCTTCATCTTTTGCCTGCTTAAGTCTCAGTGGTACTAAATCACATACTCCATAAAAATCCAAATTCTGGCTCTATAAAGCTCAGCCATGCTTGGCTTTGCAATGAATAGCTCTTGGTGTTTCTTAGGTTTTTTCATTTCTTGATTAAAGGTGTAAAGATTTTTTTTTTAAAGAAAAAAAGAAAGGAAGACTTTCAGTTAGAATGATGTTTTGCCCAGAGACACACAATTTCCACTCTGGAACTTGAAAGCATTTGCTTAACTCAAACACAAGAGTAATGCCATTGAGTTCTCAGGCTCTGACTGACATCACTACAGGACATTTTACCCTTCTACACACTTCTCTCAGCAGTAAAGGTGAGGCACTGCAATCTACAGTATAATAGTCAGAGCTCAACTTCAGAGAACCAAATCCTGCTAATGCTGTACTTAGAAGGAATGTCACTGATGTCAGTGAAAATGTTCTATTGAGAGAGCTGAGCAGTCCTATCACAGATTATCTTCCCAAAATGGCATATATACATTTGCTGTGTAAATAGTACAGCTTTATGCATCTGCACAGTTATGTTTTTAAAACTGCAAGCTTTATGCAAACACTGCGTAAATAACATTAATATCAATCTGTTTCCTCTTTACATGATATAAAGATCACAATAAAAAATTCAACTCTTGTTTTTGCCGAGACATTTTTGATCTTTGTTACCAAAAAAGACCTTAAAAGGCATTTTAAAAAAATCATTATTCCCTGCATGTGAAAGTATGCTTCCTTCATCTTTTGCTATGTTTTAAAACTGCAGAAAGATGCTCCTCTCACCCAAGATTCTGACTACCCTGTCAGAGGTATGGACACACACATCAATAAAAAAACCTTAGGATTTCTAGATGTCTATTTTAAAATTAGCATAACCTTTTTTCTCCTTTTTATTTCTGAAAAAAAATTTATCAGTAATGAAGTAGAATTTTCCTGCTTTTTGTTATTAAAGCAGTTCTGCAAAACACAGTCCTAATCACTATCTACTCCATCACTCACATTTTTAGTCATAGAATGGTTGGGGAGGGAACCTCTGGAGATCATCTAGCCCAGCCACCTTGCTAAAGCAGGATCACCTACAAAGCTTTGCACAGGTTTATGTCCAGGTGGGTGCCAGTTTTCAGCTTCTTTTTTCTACCTCTGTTGAGATCAGGATTGAAGGCACCTGAGATGATAGCTCATGTTCAGGCTTAGATATTTATTATTTCTTATCTGTGTTACAGTCTCACAGCAGTGAGTTCTGCAGTAGTTCACTAACAAGGCACAAAATGGCTGTCTTTCATTACAAGGTCTTTTAAGGCTAAACTATCCAATTAAGAAATTACACCTAAATTATTTTCATTTTTAACCCAATAACTAATCACTCAAAGTCCACAATGAGGACTTTTCTGTCCAATTACAAGATACCACCCAAACCAGTGAAGAAAAAAGAAGAAGGTAAAGAAGAAGCACCAGCCTCCACCTTGCTTCATATATATAGCCATATTCTAAAACCCCAAACTCTAAGTTTTCCACCCTGTGATATTACACACCTCTAATCAAATCCACACCTGTAACCCCCATGCTATCCATCAATTTTGAAAGCCTTCTCCACGGCCTCAGGTCAAATGCAGTGCTCTCCTAGGAGTCAGAGTCTATCAGCATAGAAAGTCTAAAATTCTCAGCATTCAGAACTCCAGCAGGTGGGTTTTGTATAGCTCCAGAGAAAGTGACTCCCCAACATCTCTCGGCAGTCTGTTCCAATGTTCCCAAAGTGAAGAAGTTTTTCTGCAAATTCAGTGGAACTATGTGTGTGTCATTCTGTGCCCATCAACCCTTGTTCTGCTGCTAGGCACCACTGAGAAGAGCCTGCTCCCATCCCCTTGACACCTGTCCTTCAGATATTTGTGTGCATTGATAAGGTTCTCCCTCAGTCTTTTCTACAGGCTAAACAGGCCCAGCTTCCCCTCATAAGAGGGAGATACTCCAGTCCCTTCAGCATTTTAGTAGCCCTTTGGTAGACTCTAATAGCTACTTGTCTTTAGAGTATGATAAATTAGCTTCTAGACTTTTCAAATAACACTGAACTACATCTGCCCTACATATAATTAAAATTAGATATTAGATGCTCACAAATCATGCCCAGGAATATGTTGAAAGGGACAATGTTAGCTGGTTCAATATTGCCAGTTAAATGTGATCGCTTATAGACTATCCATTAGTCCAAGCAGCTACAAATGTCTGTATCATTGTCACAGCACACTCCACATTTAAGACAACCATGCCACATGACAATCTAGAGTAGCACCATACCTTGTCAGAAGGCTTCAGGCTGTCTGCTCAGATAGAGGAACATCATGAGCCTCCAACAGCTGCAGGCATCTGCAAGGGTCTGCTCCCCCTGCTTGTTAAACCCAACCCTTTTACCCCTTATAGTTCATGCACTACACCTGTGTGCTCTTCATTACAGTCTATGCTCGTCACCTGTTTTCCCCAGGTGAGGCCAATTGGGGATGAGGCTGGATCACAGCCCCAATTTCAAGTATCACAGACCAGGTACCTACAATCACAAACCAGGTACCTACATATTATCAGGGCTTTTTTACACTCATTTATTTGTTGCCTAAACCCAGAACAGGTATCCTTTTCAGATCTACATTTGTGAAGTGAAGATTTTACTGGTCTCAGCTGCATGTCACTGACAGCTGGATGGGTGTTGCTGCCTTCATTTCTCTTGCATGGGAGGGGAGTGCAAGTGCAGTCTGCCCTCAGTAACCTGTCTGAGCCTGCCTTTGACACCTGTAGGGGATTTATAGGGTTTACTGTGCCTATGGGCCCTTCTGTGATGTGAGCTATGGAGCGGTACCCCCAGCAAGGTGCAGGGAATAGAGGGCACCTGAGTCTTCCACCAGCAAAGACAATTGCAAAGTTCTCTCCCTACCCTAGTAAGAACGCTGTGCCAATATAATTCAGGGTCTTATAATAAAACAGTTAATGTGGCACAGAAATTTCTGTTGACATGTTGGTTTTTTTCACTTTTAAAACCAAGTTCCCATGAGACAACTGAATGCTCCAGTTTAACTCTTTTAAAGTGGTACAGCCTTGCTTTGGAGAAGCTCCTTTTCTTACTGGCAAACTGATGTTTTTCACAAATGCTACACCTTAAAAATCATTCCAGAAAAGCACACATGGTGTAATAAATATCACAGGGAAGACCTCTACATACTCAGGAGATAAGCAATGCTTCTGGGGGACCAGCACAGCACAACTCATCTGACATGATACCTCCTTTAAGAAATATTGTGAAGAACAGTGTGATAGCAGGAAAAGGAAATATGTCCCTTTTTGTTAGGTGAAATCCTGCTGTACACCATATTACACTGACCTTCTCAGGTTTTCTGTGTTTTGATTGCCTACTGTCCAATTCACCTGATCCCTCAAAGGTTAATGAGGCTAAACAAGAGAAGAACAAAAAGGTTAGACAATGAAATGCTGATCTATTGACAAAGGCTACAGGATGCAAAAGCAATGCAGAACTCCAACGCCATCATTCCAGCATTGCTGATGCCATGCACAGACGTCTCCTTCAGAAAATGTGTGCCTGAGGTAGAGAAGTGACCCTCTCTCTCAAGTTCAAAAAGGTAAATCAGTGCTATTACACCCCAAGGGCTAAAGTTCCTTATGAATTCCTTATTTCAGCATAACTCTGGCATGAAGAAGAACAAAGAAGGAACCAGGGAAGAAGTCAGGAAAATTACCTCTCTGGCCAATTCTGCATTCATTGGAGCAGGTACATGTGTGAGAGGACTGAGGTCTGCCTCCCGCTAAACGTGTCACTTCTCCAGGCTCAGGTCATTCACCAAGGCTGAGAAAGTGCAGTTGTCACAGAAATTCTGCTGCTCAGAGGTCGTACAAGCAAGTGTATTACAGCTGAAGAGTTTTGTCTTCCTGTCACCAAGGCTGAAAGTAGAAAATGACAGAGAATCTGTCCCTCAATCCAAATGACAAGCAAGAATAATGACTAAGGAGCAATTTACTATGAGAACATTTTTCCTTTGTGAAAATTTGATTGGTCAGGCACCCAACTTTTCACTGGAAATGGCACTTCAGTCAATAGGAAGAAATGTCTGATCAAAATGAGCAAGGAAAAAAATGTATATTCCTTCACACCACTGTCTGTCTGAGCAGGGATTTAAAGATGCTACTTTTTTGGGTTTTTTTACAAGAGGAGAAAGGATTTGTTCAGATTAAGAACTCAAGATGCCTGGGGATCTGATTTGCTTCAGAAAAATGCAAATTTTTAACTTCCACAAATATTTTAACAAGTCTGTTCTGGATGCTGGAAGCAAAATGAATAATGTTTTAAAATAATCTGCTTTGTTTACCTAAACACCTTTGTTTACCTACCATTTAAATATGCTTTTTTTCCCCCTTTTGTTCAATTCCTTTGACAACCAAGAGTTTAAAAAGAAAGCTATAGTTTGCAAAGCCCTTCCTGGATTCCTTCTTTAAGTAACAGTGTTGCTGAAAAAAAAATGGTACTACTGAAAATTACCAACAAGTTTTAGGTCTGCAGAATTAAATTAAAATGTCTGGAGAATCTGATTTGAAAGAACAGTCTAAGACAATACATGCATCTGCAAGAATTATGTGGGGAGCTGATGTGGAAAAAATATTTTCACTTTGTGCTTGCAAACCTGGCCTTTACAGATAAATTAAAAATGTTAAAAGTTGCCTTGGCAGACTGCTTCAGCAGTAAAGCTAAAAAGTGAAGGAAAAAGAAAAAAAAAAAGTATTGAAAATGTTTTCTTTGCATAGTGAACCACAATATAAATGAATAATCTAATAGAGTTGATTCCAGAAATTACAAAGCATGAAATAGTACTGAAGACCTAAAAAGGCTGTCTCATGGTTTTTAGCTCTCCATAACCCCTTTTTGGTTTGTTGTTTTTTGTAGGGATGGGAAGTGAGGCACCAGCGCCTGTCGCTAGAGCACTAAACAAATAATGTGTCTTCCCTTTGCATGGGCCACTAGAAGGAAATTGCTGCCTGGTGCTCCTATTACTTCTTCCTTGACATAAATTATGAGCCACTTACAATGATGTAAAAGGATAGATTTTTTTTCTTTGACTGGAAACTTACCTGCTGATTACTTTGGAGCTTTGATTAATGTCTCTGCCCCATTTTGTGTGAAGGTTAGCAAACTAAATATAGTTGGTACTCAGTAACTGCATCAGCACAGTGGACTATAATGAGCTGTGGCTGGAAACAACTGAGGGTTTGAAGTTGCTAAGGGCATAAATGAGACCTTTTACAGACCTGCAGGCTGAGTCAGATTGGGAATTCCTCCATCCTCTGTCACGATGGTGTTACACCAAGCAGTTATATACTCAGGAATTTTGAGTATGGAATAATAAATACAGCACTGAATTATTAGTTGAGGGATCTGTCTCTTACCACTGGGAAGTACTTTTCTGAGGTATTTATTTTGTGATAAATTGTTAATGGCTATTACCTTGCCATGGAAAAAAAAGGAGATGCTTGAGGCCCTGGGTGCCCGGCAGGCAGTAGCTGATACTGATCTCCATGTCTGGGCACCCCAGGCAGTGAAAATGCAGCCACATCCACAAGAAAGTTTAAGCTTAAGGAATTTCTTATACTAGTTTGCACAATCATGCAGGGACATCAGTTTCCATTCAAGAGCTGGAGGTGACAGCAGAAGAAGCACAGCATAGGAAAGGGAGGTAAGTTATTGTTTTGATCAATTGTAAGCACAAAGGGTAAATTCAGAATGAAGCCCTGCAAATGTAAATTCCTCTTTTGGAAAAAAAAAAAGCTGGAAACTTTTTACTCATTATTAATATCTATTCAGCTACAGTAATATTACTGGTACATTATTAAACCTGTTGGAAGTAAATTTGCTTGCTTTTCTCCAAGGCATCACCCCCTGAAATCCGAATGATGTTTCCAAGTCTGGAGCTGCAGGGCCAAACACATACTTTTCACTGTTTCCATGTGACTGGAGAGGGATGCCTGAAAGTCCACCAAACAACACTCGAGGCCATGAACTGGGAGTTTACTGTCTAAGGAAAACCTCTGAGGAGTGGAAGAGGGAAGTGGAGCAGAGGGACTGTGAAATGGCACCTGGAGCCATTTACAAGGAGCCCATTTAATCCAGCCTTCTGCTCAGCTGCTAGTTTTGGTTCACAAGTGAGTTTTCTTTGTGTTCAGCTATTTCCTTTTCCACTTCTCTTTTTTTATAATATATTACCTTTTTAAACCAATAAACACACACACAACCCCCTCTACATATGTATGCAGGAACATAAATAAAGATTGTAGTGACTATGTATGAAGCAATAGTTGGATGACACACACAAGAACATATTTTAAAAGATAAAAATACTGTTAAGATTGCTGGAAAGAATGTATGAGGTTACATTACAACGTTACTTGGCCAGGTTCAGGCAAGAATATTTATTATTCCATAGGTTTTATGTACAAAATGGACTGTAAGGATTATTTAGTATAAAATTTTGCATAACAGAAGTTATAAATGTTACAAGGCATTTACTGGGTCTGGGGAAAAATGCTATTTTCTGCAGTCATTGCAGGTTTCTTTTAGGCATCAATGATTGAGTTTCCTAAATAGAATGTTCATCGATATTAAAAAAAAGGCTATATTAATTAAGAAATAAATTACCGGGTTCTTGTTGATTTGATTGAACATAATGAAAAATGGACTCGGTTAATGAGAAAATGAGAATGAGGTAAATTAACTAGTTTCAGACAAATTTTCTTAAGCATGTCTATGTCTTTAGAGTGTTCAGTGAGGCAAAAAGGCACATCTGACCCATCACCCTGGGCATGGCCCTTCTGAATACCTCTCTTACTGCCTGTGCAAGCGCTTTCTAGTTATAGTCTTTGCAACTGAGAATTAATTGACCTTAGTAAATTCTGAGGCTGCACAACAAATTCACTTTAACCACTTAAAGACTATTGGAGACCCTTTTTAATAAAGGTTGGTGCGAACACTTATCCTGTATTCTAACTCCTTTGTGGATAGCAAATTGACAATTACTTTTGTAATGGGTTGATCTTGCCTGCGTACCAGGTGCACACCAATCTGCTCTATCACTCCTGCTTCCCAACAGGGCAGGAGGAGGAAAATACAACAAAAGTCTCATGGGTCAGTGTGCTGTGGTCTCTGCACTTCATCCTGCCCCAGAATGGGGTCCCTCCCATTGAATACAGTCCTTCATGAACTTCCCCAGCATGGGTCATCCCCACAGGCTGCAGTTCTCCACAAACTGCTCCAGTGGGGGCCCCCTTCACAAGGTCCAGTCCCTCAGGAACAGGCTGCTCCAGCAAGAATTCCCCCCAGGGTCACAAGTCCTACCAGCAAACCTTCTCCAGCATGGACTCCTCTCTCCGCAAGGCCACAGGTCCTGCCAGGAGCCTGCCCTGGTATGAGGTCTCCATGGTGAAACAGCCCCCTTCAGGCATCCAGCTTATCCAGTATGGGATCCTCCACGGGCTGCAGTTGGACCTCTGCTCCAAAATGTTCTTCCATGGACTGCAGGGGGACAGCCTGTCTTACCGTGTCTGCGACACAGATTGCAGGGGAACCTCTGCTCTGACACCTGGAGCACCTCCTGCCCCTCCTGCATCACTGACCTTGCTGTCTGCACAGTTCATGTTCTCATTTTTCACTCCTCTTCCTCAAGTGCTCTTGTGCAGCACTTCTAAACCCTTCTCAAACATGTTGTCACACCGATGTCACCAGTGGGCTCTGCTTTGGCCAGCTGTAGATCCTTCCTGCAGCCAGCTGGCACTGGCTCTCTCTGACATGGGCAAAGCTTCTGCTGTCTTCTCACAGAAGGTGCCTCTGCAGCCCTCCTGATACCAAAACCTTGCCACATAAACCCAGAGCAATATTTTCGAGCTATGCTCAGCAATGGTTCCTCATTGATTAAATGCCTGCCTCTGATTAAAGTGATGATGGTTAACTTCCCATTTTAGTTATCCCCAGTCTCATGACTCAAAGTCTGTTGTTATCTCAACTAGCAAGAAGTATTTATCACTCTGAGTCTTTTAAAAGGAAAATTCCTCTTCATTTCATAGAATCAGGATGCTCATTTCCTACAACATTAACATGTAGCTGCTAAAAAAGCAAAAGATACAAGTAATTTTTTTCCAATGTATCACTATACTAAAAGGTATTAAAATATATATATTAAAGAAATTTCATTGCAGGGACACTCAGAACAGTTGGAATACATTTGTGTGTTAACAAATAAAATAATTGTTAATGTAAGACCTGGTGTCTTTAAATCCTGCTTTTATAACTAAATGGTGTTCTTCAATTGAACCATCGAATCTCAAGTTAAAGAACTGTCTCATTAAATTAATTTTAGGCTCCATTAAGCTCATGCAGGTCTACTCCACTCTTCGGAAACCTGAACTACCTGCAGCATTTCTCCTTGAAATTGTGTATCACTTGAGCTGGAAACATTGCACACACCAGAGGGCTGAGCTCACCCTGGTTCTACATGGCTTACCTAGGTCTTCTTCTAAAGCTTTCATTTTAATTTGGTTAAGCCCCCATTAGCTTAAAGCAGTACAGATGCCATTAAGGAATATATTTTAGTTACAAGCGTATACGAAGGGCATTTAAGTTTAGTTTAAAACATGACTCAGACACCTGGTCAAATTGACATTGGTTAAGAGGTCACTAGTTGAAAACTAGGCTGTGGCACCCTCTCCATCCCAAACCTGTAGCAAAATGAAACAATGCCACTTTAATTTTGTTTAGCTGAGACTTAAGCAGACTTTACTTGTGACTTGTCCTGTCTGTAGAGTGCATGAATGAGTAATTATGGTCGAATATTGGGCTAACTTGTATGCCTATTCCTCAAATTAATATGCAATCATCCTTTTGGATTGCTTTAATTAAATTGATTTTTAAATCATTCTGTTAAGAAAAATACATCCTTTGTGTTTCCATAGCAATGTACTAACTGGTGGTTTTTTCAAGGAGTGAAAAAAAGTTGAATTGAGAAAAGTGAATGGGGCTATCACACAGAGAAAAATATTGTTTTTCTTTGCAATGTAACAGTTTCAAATAAACAAGCTACTCTTCCTTCAGCAATAAAATCTGGTTTTGGAATAAGATTCTACCAAAAAATTTATGTTTTCATTAAATAGCTATTTAATTTTGGCCTGCTGATCTGCTAAATTTGTGGTTGCATATTTGGCATGGCTCTGCAGACTTTGAGAAAAGTACTATTTACAACTGATAAAGAGCTAAGAAATTTCATCACTTTTGTAGAGATTTTTAGGTTCTTGCCACTTGCTATCAGCCAATTTCCTTTTTTCTTCCTAGTTCTCAGAAATAATTATTTTTCTAATTGAAAAATAATTCCTTCCAGAGATAAAAGCTTTCGAAACATTTAATTAATAACAAACAGGGTAACACTGAAAATTGAACCAGTCCTACAAACACACACACACACACAAAAAGAAGTCAATACAGCAGTGAAGACCAATATAAAACTTTAAAAAGCAAAAAAAAATCCAAGTGAATTAAGATCTTTAATTGCATTAACTTAATTTCTCTCAAACAATTTTCTTTGCATCTCAGCAGCTAGTCCCAAATTCTGTCTTAAGCAAGCCTAGAGTTTCTATGCTAATCCAGGAAGCAAAGCTGTTTATACCACTGCACCCCATTAAAAATTATATATGCAGTGGGATTATTAGAAAGACTTCAAGCTACTGTTGTGAAATTATAATCTCAGAAACTATGAAAGCCAGGATATCATGTGCCAAGTGACTTGTCTCCAGGTCAGCAGTTTGTGCCAGGCTCAGTATATTCAGAGCTGTTTCTGAAGAAGTCAGGGCTTCTTAGTGACTTGAAAGAATGACTGAACCAAAATCCACCTGCACATCAATCATACTCATAAGGTGACTTCACTGCTCTTCCAATGCACATATGAAAGAGCTGTTGCCTACATGCAGTTTTACAACACATGTAGGGGAGCTTTGGGGTTAAATATTGTATCTAAATTGTAATGATTATTAGAGATGAATAAATTATATTGAAACACTTATAATTACTCAAATATTAACAAATATTTTTGTTGCTAAGTTAGCACCAAAGACATTTGAATGGATGCCCCTTGACTAAGTCAGGAAGATTCTGATACAGTAAAACCTCATTTCTGGTCTATGTCACTGAGTAAGTAATGGAAGTAGTTTTATTTGCATGAGCATGTGGACTTTTATTCAATGAAATTAATATATTGTTAAAAAGGAAGGAAAAGAAAACTCAAAACTTTAAAGTACATTTACTAAAAGTGCCAGCTGGTGGAACAACTGGGTGGTGGGAGGTTCACATCGTGTTTGAGCTGCTCACTTCAATGAGTTTCAGGTAACTTGGTGTTTCATGCATGGGTGCTGGTGTGACTTTGGCTTTTTGAGGTCATTTGGATGGTGAGGACATCATAGACTTCTTTGTTTAACAAAAGATTAAATATGATTGTAAAGGAGGTTTCACCAGTGAATGGGTGATTTCAGAAAAGACATTAGCTCCATCTAAGCACTTCTGCATTCAAGGAGACTTTATGTCATTTTTGGCATTTATGAATAGTTTGAACAAAACTCTTATAAATTCTGACATACTGGTATTAGTGGAGTGACTTATTCCTGCAGCTACAGGTCTTAAAAGTCTGGACTATTAATGAGAGAAAATGCAGTTAAGGAAAACATGACCTGAATTAGAAAGAGGCCTGGGCTGGATAATAGAGCGTATGTTACCATCAGTTACAATATGCTGGAAAAAAAAAAAAGAAAGGCTACTGGTAAATGCAGAATTATATTTAATAAATACAAATACTACATATTACTGTAGTACTCTGCTCTGTTTTTTAACCATGGAAATCTTTTTTTTGTACAGATGGGAAAGCTGATTAGAAAGGATATGCCAAACAAGACAGAAATTGAGTCACCTGCTTTTAGTCCCATGAGAATGTGACTAAAATAGTAGAATCTCAAACAAATCAATTTGTAACCTCAGAGACATAAAATGTACATTCACACTGATTTTGTTTGCATACACACAGTCACACACACAGTAATGTTAAGAAGGGCAGTCAGACTTTATGATCCAATTTCAAGGAATGACTGAAGTGTCAATGAGAGATACCAGATTATTTTTCCTTGTGAAATGTAATCACTCAGCATTCTTTCATCCTCCTTCAGTGCAGGGCTACATGATCTGTGTGGTCTATAGCAACCTGTATAAAATGAACCTTACAGTTCCCTAGTTTGCATTCAGTTCTTGGACTCACCTCAATGGTAATTTTTGCAGTCCTAGTGAACTTCTTCCTTTGGATGACATCTAACAATGCTAACATGGAAGTTAGCTGAGACCAAATCCTATTTTAGAGGCAGCAGGTGCACCAGAGAAGTTTTTGGGTGTTTTTTCTTCATTAGCACTAATCTTATACACGTGACAAGGAACAGAGCTGCCAAAGAGCCACTGAATGCAGATACCTGCAGTTCAATGATTCCACTTTCCACAACAAAAAAAGTATTCAAAAGTGAACATGAGAAACCATCTGCTAAAAGTGGGAAAATAAACTATCTAGCAATAGGTAGCAAATGATACAGTAAAATTGAAACCACAAGCTCACTAATATAGCTTAACAGTCTAGAAGAGAGATCTGCACATATTTTAAACATAATTGCCTGAACCACACAATTAATGATGAGAATTATCATCCTCAATTGAAGGATGGAGCACTGTGAATTGATAGTTTCAGACAGATGACAAAATTCAGCCTTGCCTGTGAGTCTGGAGCCATATAACCAAAAAGTCAGTGAATCTAGGAGAGTCCTAAAAGATGGAAAAGCAGAACAAGGCAAAAAATGACTGATGAAAGGCCAAGGAAAGTTGGAATATTAGGTCACATAGTAGATTTTTGAGGTGTCATATTGCTAAGAGTATGATTTTCCCCAAAAGCAAAAGTATTTAGCAGAAATAATTAGGGAATGGTATCAATTCCCATTTTCTTCAGGAGTACAGCAGCCAAAATTTCTCAAACTGAAAGCCAAACAGAGAATGAAACAGGGAAGTTTCAAAGAAGCTGTTTGGGTTATCTTTGACACCTCCTCCACATAGTTTATGGTGAAGGTCTCAGAACATCTTATATTAATACTGGAGAAAACACAAATTAAGGTTTCTTCCACAGGAAGAGCTCAGACAGGAGTGGTTTTGCTCTGTGCATGATTGTCATAACAGGTTAAAAATTGCATCAAATCTTTCTACATTTATTCTTTGAAAGCTTTCCAGTTCTCCTATGAGCAGAGCTTCATGGAAGTAATCTCAGCAGTAGGTGCCTGTACTTTGATCTGTCTATCATAACAGCTAATGAATACACTGAGATTTGTATAGTTCTAATTATGATGTTTCTGAATTAAGTCTATTGAAGTTCTTTATTCAAGTACTGGTGAGTCCAATTATCCTTCTATTTTATCAAGCTGCACACCTAGACAAGTTTGATGTCCTTTGACAAATTATCTTGTTATTCAATCCAACTTTCATTTGGCAACAATGACCTAAATATCCAGTTTTAGAAAAATCTTAATAGCTCTTTGTAGACAGTGTACTGATCTTCTACTCTGCAGCTGTCAGGTGGATATTTCTTGCAGATACAACTTCATTAATTCTCAGTAAATTCTGCTGAGCTTATACCAAAACTTCAGCGGTTTATGTCCTCATACCAAGAAGCAAAAAAAGTCAGAAATTTTTACTTAATTTCTCTCGGAGTAACAGAGGTTCAAGCTCACTTATGTTGATATTGGAATAAAAGAATCATCAAATGCCTCTTGAAAGCTAAAATGCTCAAACTGAGTACACTTCTACTGCAATATTTCCTTATTGTGGATGTCCCTGACATAGCAAAATATGCTGTGTCAATTAAAATTGCCATGGAAAAGCCATTTGTGTACTTTGCATCTGGCTAATAAAAGGGGAGTGAGGGAAAGGGGAGACAGAAAGGCAGAATTCAGATGAATTTAATGTATTCAATCTCCTTTCACTCATTTACTCATTTGCTCAATTTTTTTTACGTTTGAGGATTTTTTGCTAGAAATTTGAACATTCTGTGCTGGTTTTTCCACATCAGCCCCACTAGTAAAGGCTGTACCCTACACCTGCTCACCTTTACTCACAGCAGCACTTCCATGAACAGCTTTCTGTTTGCATGAGAAGTGAACAAAAATTAAAGTAAAGCTGTTCTAGGAGAATGATGACCCTTCCATTTCTCATAGCATACAGTCATACTAAATTAAACGGGCATGGAAGTCTGTTTGCCTTCAGGCTGGTGTTCCTCCAGGACATCACTTCCAGTAGGACTCCCAGTTCCATGAACAGACCAACCATCTTCTTTACAGCATACAAATTAACAAGTTGTTTTCAGGATGTTTGTTTGAAGAAACTCTTGTCTGGGTTTTTATATGGTATGACAAGTGATTTTTTTGCCAGCAACGTTTTAAACATGTTTGTAGCTAATAGCACTAAATACTCATCAGCATACCAGAGTAAAACCCACACAGACACTGGAAACCACAGTTTTTCACTGAAGTACAGTACATGTCTGTCAAGGCTGCAAAATTCTGGTTTACAACAACTGTCAAGACTGTCAGAGATAGAGTGCATGAAAGAGGGATTGGCTCTACAGACAAAAAAAAAAAATCAAACGTACTGAACTTCCAGCAAATTTCTCAGCAGAACAACATGGATAGTGGATAGTATAGGTTTCTGTTCCATATGCATAGAAGAACAGACTGAATAAAAAGGAAAACACTCTTGTTCTATTTTGGACAGGTATATGTTGCTTATCTAAATAAAAACTTTGTTTGAGACATGTAAATGAAGAAAAAAATTCAGTGTATAAAACTGAGAGATACTGATATGAGAATGAGCATTTTCCTAAACTGCTTTTCATAGGCTCTAAGATGGATTTGTTCTGTTTTTAAAAAGCTGTTATTTACAGTTCCCAAGATTAGCCTGTAAGCAATCAATCAAATAACCCTCTATCACTCTGGCACAAAAAAAAAAGATTTGGGAATAGTAATCCTTTGAATTAGGAGACATCAGCATTTGGAAGCATGCAGTAGATATAATATAAAATTTCCACTTGACTTAGTGCATTGTTTCTAATTCTTTGCTGAAAATTCCTTTCACTGCAGAAATGGTGATAGTGTCTTGACTTGTTGGGTTTAAACTATATCTGGTGCTAAACAGTGTTCCAAAAATTTCAACAAACGGATCTACTACAGCTGAATCTTTTGCCCAATTTTTTGAGCTGTAAATACAGACAGGAGCAACTGTGCCTATTGCTACAACATGCTCCTTTTGATCATTGACTGCTTTGTTTTATAGCCTGGCAGTTAATGTATGGATTTTTATAATATATGGATTTTTCAACAGAAGTTATAGAAGATTGCTGGCACATCAGGTGCATATGCACACTACCTCTCTATATGTGCATTTTTTTATTCTTTCCCCTGAGGACTGTGGGCAGAACAAGTATTGCAGGAGCCATAACTCTAATTAGTTCTAGATGGGGATACTTTTGTTCCTCTTCCAAGTCCTACATCAAGCTTCTCTTCATTAGATTTGCTTTTGCTAGTTGACACAGGCAGGGAGGCTGCAGAAGCTTCAGAAAAGAGTCAAAGTCTTTGGCTCTTCATCAAAAGCTTAAAGCTTTTGGAGTTCACCAATCTGTACAGCACATTAGCAAGTGTTCATTTACAACTTTAAAGGAAGCCCATTAAATAGATAATAAAAATAATGTGTTAGTTAAAATATCATATTATCATTGTGGCTTAATATTGGATCTTTAAAAAAAAAAGGAGGGGGGCAGTTTCTAGTTTTTAAACAGTATTACTATATTCACTGAAATTAATTTTGTTTTTATAAAATACACTGAATGCAATCAGAGTTTCTAGTTCTCAAGACTTACACCATATCCTTCAATATCTTAGAGGGAAACAGAAATTCTGCATTCAGCTCCCACCTAAAATTAGACCTTTTAGTCCTACTAGCCAACATGCAAGTTTCATGAAGGAAGAAAATGCATTCCTCACTTATCTCATTCTTTTCACAAAACATAATAATACAGTGTCTCATTTATAATTTGGGACAATTCTATATAAACAGGTCATATATTATAGACAAAAAAATTTAAAATAAATGCTCTTATGTATTTTTTATCAATATTATTCCTCATGGTATCAGAAGCAATCACACGCACAGCAGAAAGAAATCGTGTACGTCACTTGTGGAACTAAAAGATGCAGATGTTCTTCTGCACCAGATGGAATGTTCTATTGCATTTTAGTTTTTTCCTACTGCTGCTTTACCTCAAATTGAATTAGCAATTTGCAGGACAAAAAACCCCAAAAACAAAAAAACAAAAACAAAAACAAAACAAAAACAACAACAACAAAAACCAAAACAAACAAACAAAAACACTAAAAAAACAAAAGTGAAATTTTGCTTCCTACTGCTTTGTAAGTTCCACAGGCCATTTGTAGGAAACCTTTCCCCTTGGACAACAAAAGTCAAAACCAGAGTGTGAGATTTATGGAAGCATGAACACAGCTTTACAAAGCACAATCATCAAACAAAACAATGAGTATCAAGAGTTTTAATTAAAACCAATGTGCATCCTGGGTGCCCTAAAGCTTTGAAAACCATCCAAATTTTGTCCAGTTCCTTGAAAAAGTTGTTGTATAACTTTAGGTGTCAAATCCTAACACCATTTTATACTGTAGCACAAAGCTGAGACCATTTTCTATCAGCTACCATGATTTTTTTTCTTTACAATAGTTTAAAAAGAGACTCAGGTCTCAAGTTGTGACTACTGAGATCAAAAATAGACATAAAAATTATGTAGAGCACAACCCCAGCCAAAGGAAACTGTTAACTTCTGCAGCAAGCTTTTGTCCAAAGGGCAAAAAACAATGATGTCTATGCTTCAGAGGTAGAATTATCTGATTTGTTCCTCTTTAGATTCCAGAAAACACTGGAACATGGAAAACATGAAGATGTGATGTCACAGAAAAATAAAGTATGAAATGAACAAACAAGTTTTATGATGCTAATGCTATTGTGATAGTTTTATCATCTTCTCCATAATTACAAATTATGTGGTTTTAATTATTGCACTACATCTCACTCAGCACTTTTAAAATTGAAATTACATGGAGTGGAAAGCTCTGAGTAATATACTGTTCATCTAACAGCTCTTCTGATACTTTACAAGATTTGCATCTGTGCTACTAGAATAAATAAGAAAACAAACACATCAGCTGCTTCCATTTTTACACTATAATGTTGAACTGTTTATGTTTTATGGATGAGTTACATAGAAATCACACCTGAGTTTTATGAAATGGCAGGTATACCTCGTATACCTTTGAGACAGCTCAGGTATGTTGATGAATTGCTAAGCAGAATACCTTGAATTAAGCTGGATGATAAATGTAAGGGATTTATATGTTTTCCATATCAAAATCATGAAAGATTCTGTAATATATTAATCATCAAAGAGACCAAACTACTTCAGTCTTGAATACCGTTGTTTGGTAGCGACATAGAAAAGCAGTGCAGCAAAGGTAAACTAAAACAAACAAGCAAAACCACCTCTGTGCATGTTATGGAAAAAAAGTTTTAAGTTCATGTAAAATAACAGAAGTGAATGAAAACTCTATTTGCATACTGAAGCTGATCCAATGGGGCTACCAGAACACCATACCAGGGAATTTTTTTTCTCTGTTATTCCCTTTACCTCCACTTCAGTCACTGCTCTCTTAGAAGATTAGACTTTTAAAATGTAGCTTAAGCATTTGACCTTGGAAAAGAACTATACAAATCTCACCAGATCCATCCTACAGGGCTGAACTTCACCCAGGAGGAGTTAATAATAATTCATGGCAGAAGAAGCCTTGTGAACATGAGTGATTCCTAGGAAGACTAGCACTCAGTCAGTGGTGGTGGAGGGCAATGGGGACAAGCAGCAGGTCTCTGTAAGAGCCCTTTTCCCATCAAGACCAATGCAGAGTAAAAAGCAAAGCCTCCAAACATTGCTGTTGGTGAGATGGTGAGAAAGGGAGATGATGAATGTTTGGCATTATAGACCTTATAGTCAATTTATAAAGACTCAGTTTATGTCAGGCACACATTGATACAGACTGAGTTGTCAACTAAAGGTTTGTCATTGAATGTCAATCATACCATGCACAGTTTGTGGCCTGTGCCCCTTCTTCTCACATAGGAATGACTGTCAGAAGAGAAAATTGTAAATTTTTCTTAGTTTCTCTTGTGTGGCTTCTGATCCACTCTTTTGACATCAGAGGCTGGGAGCAGCAAAGAGAAAGCTTCAAAGAGCCAAGGATCTACAGACACAGGGAGCTTCAGCTGCTCCCTGTGGAGCCCCAGACAGCTTTGTATATTTCCATGGTCACTTCTCCACATCTGCTTCCATTCCTAGCTGGAATGGATCCTGTGATAGCTGAAGTCTGCCTTAGTGCACCCTGAACATTGCAGTTTTTCTTTGCTGCTGGCAGAGGTGGGCAGCCAGAGCAGCACCGTGGGATGCAGCTCAACGCGAGCCCAGTGAGGGAGCTGGGAGAGGTCAGACTCTGGGAAGATGCTTGGCAAAGCCAACGCATTCACAGACCAAAAGCCATGGCATCCTCTTCAGCCACAGCACAACATGCATATCTAGGAGACCGAGGAGTTAAGCAGGCTTTTGCTGAGAACAACCAGTTTGAGGAGCCACCCTTCCTGCTGGCTTCCCTATGGAGCCTGTGAAGTCAACGCAGCTACAAACATGAACTGTGCTGGAGCCTCAACTCTGTAATTGCTGTTCCCAAGTGTTCTGCTCTGCATTGGACTCTATAAGGAATGAGTAAAGACACCTTCAGCTACCCATTTTTGCTTAAAACTAACCATAAAATGAACAGAACAAATAAATAAATGATTCCAATATAAAGCAGTATCGCCTCTGGTTAATTTCACTCCCTAGTCTCCCATGTTGCCTAAATATTTAAGCACTAGTTAAGCACTAACTAGTTAAGTATAGAAGCAAATAGTTCAAATTGTGCCTTGCCACTTTCACATTTCAAATACATGAACTGTGTCTCCAGTTACTGAAGGGTATCTAAGAATATGTAAAATCCAGAGTTAATACTCCATCTTGTGGCAGATCATTTTGTTCCCTGCAGACAAAAATACACTTACAAAATCATGACTATAATTTCATTAAGACTGTTGTATAATTCTGTTAAGGTTAAAAATATAAAAATAGACACCTTTCCCCAGAATTAGGAAATATCTGCACATATATGTGTGATGGTAGAAAGAAACTGCAGTTTGAAATCCCCAATTTGCAGGAAAACTTCTCCCTACTAAAAACCCTGATCCCCAAGCCACCACCACCACCAAAAACAAGAATTAAAAAAAACCCAAAACCAAATCCCATAACAAACAAAAGTATAATAATCAAATTAACAATACAATAGAATTCCTGGAATATAGAGTCCGCACATTGTTTTCTGACATAAATTCTTCACAGATTTCATAGAAGGCACAGCAAAATAGAATAACAGGATGAGTTAATCTGGATTCTTATGTGTTATAGATTTGTAAGCATTGATCAAATATTCTAATACGTTCACAAAATATTGTAGCCTTCCAAAATAAAATCTATGCTCCAAGAAAAGAGCGTGTGTTGCCACCTTAATTCTCCAGAGATACACTTATTTATCTAACCTCTGAACCGCACATAAATAAAATCAATCACCAAACCATTCTCTGGTTCATTTGCCAAACCAGCCCTGTCAAGCAACTAGAAACCCTTGAAATTAGTTGGATCATATCAATATCAAATTATAATACTGAATCAAGTCAAGTAAACAGAAAGTCAAAGAACCCAAAAACCCTAACAGCAGTTCAGTTGAATACTGGGAATATGGCACCAAATTATTCTTTTCCTGACAGCCATGTGAGCAGACAGTGACAGTTCTGAAAAGTCCTTGAAAAATAAAAACAGAAAAATACTAGCCTGAAACTATTTCATATATGGAAGTTATACTCTTAAAGGCTCAAAGAGATAATGTTCTTTGTAGGTCCAGTTTTCTATAATCTCTTAGTTCTCTAAGAAATAATAAATTTCCTTCCAGAAATTTATTTTTGTTGCATCTCCACAAAGAGCTTTAGAAGATATCACAGGTAGTAAACAACAAAAATAATTTATCTTATATCCACAATATTCATTGTAGGAACACATTAGAACACTTCTATATCATTGGGGCCTCCTCTGCTTCATCAGACTGGAGCATATTTTAAGTTCTCTGCAGAGTGCTCCAGTCATATACTGACTCCATATCAGGGTAAAATTATTGAACACTGGACCCTCCTCCAAACACTTCTTTCCATGGAAAGGAACTATAATTTTACAGATTAGATGGAATCACAGAATTGTTCAGGTTGGAAGGGACCATAGTGGGTTATCTGGTCCAACATCCCTGCTCAGTCTTGAGCAAAGTGGGAAAAGTGAACTTAGAGGCAGCCTGAATGCTTGCAAGCCTTCTGCCTCTGCTTCTGAGCACAGCTAGGAGCTTTATCAGAGGAAACACCCACGTTTCAAAGGGAGAAATCTATTATTAAACACCTGTGCACTGGCAAACAAAGCTAAAGAACCCATCACACTATTGATGCCACTCGTTGACTTCTCACACATGAGAGAAGTCAACCAGTGGCATCACTAGATTTATTTTCAGAATAATACCAAATTGAGGAATTTCTAGAAAGTCTGCTACATTATTTGGACATCCATTTTCCTGAACAGGGCTGTCAGACTCAGATCACATGAGAGGCAGAGGGCCTGCACTCACAGATCACCTCTCCCTTACCCCTGGTGGAACACACAGCTGGAATTGACCACTACTGCCTGTAACAGACAACTGGTTAAAAGCATTAGAGGTAAAAAGAATTGGTGAACAATCATTGCAAACTGAACCAAAGCTTGACTATTTAGACTTTTATTTTCAAGATCTTTCTTAAGGAAAGTAGTAAGTCAACAGAAACGCACATGAAAGTCATTCAAATGTCTTGTTGTATTAAATTTGAGGGACAGCATATCCCAGACCATCCCCACCCCAAGCGTTGCTGCTTAACTTTTGATAGAAGAAGAAGGCTCAAGAGCGACAGGCAGAAAGAAAAACATGTTCTTTTTTTTTCTCCAATATCACGCAAGGGGCAACTTCAAACTTAGGATTCCTTGTAAGTCTTTACTACCTTGTATTCCCACTACAGCTGTGGTCATCTGCCTCTGGGTAGAAAGCTGGGTTTTTTTAGGGACATACAGTTGTGTTTCAGACACTCATGTTCTTCAGCTACAATCATAATAGCTGAGAAAGTCCAAAAATAGCAGCCAGTCCTAAATACTGTAGCTGTTCACTAAGCGTCAGAGGTCACCATGAATACTCCAGACTACCACCTCGCTGTGTACCCTGAGTCTCAGAAAAACAGTGACATTCAACAGCTCTTTTCTGATATGCACGGTCTTCTGTGCTATTGGAACTTGCTTGATCCCTAGAATGGGTGCTGAAACATTGATTAAAAATTGTTAGAATGTCCACCAAGAGCCAGTTTTATTTTTAACACTATATTTATGCCAGGAAGCTCGTATGAAAAGAATGACAAGGACATTCATAACAGAGACAAGGAGAATGCCATATGACCTGTTTGTGATTAAAGCCTCTCAAATATCAAATACTTGGATAAAACTATAAAGTAATATACAAATCACTATTTAGTCAAGACACTGTAGCCAGTATGATCAGCTTAACACATTATTGCCCTTGTGGTAAGCAATATCAGTGAATTCTAATAAACAATATATTTTTGCCATTTAATCCTATTATAGGAGACAATGAGTAAAAAAAGAATCAAATGGTTAATAACTAATCATTTATCTCAGAGTCATTACTACCTCTTAGTAAATGCCTTAGCCTCAGCTGGCAGACTTACAAAAGCCTATGAAGAAACCAAAAACCAAGAAGACAAATAACTGAAAGAGCCTTAAAATCAGTGGTCTCCAAGAAAATCAGGGCCCTGCTTATGTAAAAGATTCCTGAGATGGAGCAGGGTGGGAGAAGCTAATTTAGAATTAGAAAAAAAAAAAGAACATTTCTAGACCTCAAGGAAGAATGTTTACCTTATTAGATTTTAAAATCATCAGGATCAGACTGTACAAGCAAATATTATTAAACAGAGAATTAAATATGACTTTTTCTGATAAAATCTGTTTAAAGATAACCATAGAAATATTTTCAGTAATGTAAGCAATCCATCATCACTATTTTATCTGCTATGATCTTGCTTTTACAGACAGCACATTTTTTAACTTAACCAAAACAAAATTAAAACAGCTTCAAATTACATTCTGACTAACTGAATGCCCCTTCCTGTGTTAATTAGATATGGTGTTATTCACTTCATGCTCCCTTACTCAACAGCTGATGTTTACAGCCCTGAAGCACATCATATGTCAGTGTAGGTGCAGCAATTTATTCTCTATTCATAATCTGCAATGTCATCGGGGTGAAAAAGGTGCCATAAGCATCAAATTACTATGGATATTTTTCATTTGGATAAATCAGTGTCTCTGGACTTCACAAAGTTCTCTATATATGCTGAAACCTCCCCAGCAACAGCCACATCCCAGAGACATTGCTCTGCTCAGAGTGTGGCCAGACTCGTCACCTTCTGTAGCATTATCTGGAGGCTTCCCACTGGGGACAATACATGTAACAATTCACACAGCAGAGGACAATGAAAATTAGCATTAAATATGGATGTGGAGAGGAGTCAGAGGGAACTAGTCTTCCTCTGACATTGTGGAAAGAAGTAACTCCTAAAAGGAAATAAAAACCCAAATTGTTTTCTCGATCCTTCCATTTGGAGGTTCAGCTACTAGGGATGGGAAAATGTGGTGCTCAGGACAGTTGGCTGGTGGATGTGTTAATGAAAAATGCTAATCTGGCTACACGAGTGTTGTATCACCTTTGTAGAGGTAATATAAACTACATTTCTACTGGACATTCCTCTTTAAAATATTCTAGGATTTCTCAGAAATCCAGAGAGAAAAGGGGTTCCAAGTTACTGCCTCACTAACAGCTGTCCATTACCCAAAAGATTGGTTCTAGTACACTAATTTAATACCTATATTTAGCAGTCTAGTTGTACAAACCATTTCAATTAAAAATATTGAAGTTCTAATTTTATAGAGTATTTATTATTGAAACAATAGAAGGAGGAGGAAGCTCAGCTTATCAGCTTATTATCTGAAACATTGATGAACTCTTCCCTGTTGATTCCATCCATTTCTGCTAATGCTTTAGCACAGACTTTGACAAATGGGAGAACAATCAGAAAACTAGTCTGTATTTGGTAAAACAATTTTAGATTGAGACCTTTCTAAAAAGTCAATTTTATGTGATTTAAAGGACTTTAAAATCAAGAGTAAGCTATCTAATGTGATGTTTGACAGAAGAAAGCTTTCTGTGCTAGTCAAATTCCTACCCCTCCCCGCAAAAAAATCAACAGAGAAGACAAGCAGGTCAGCATTTCCTCAGTCATTTTTGTGAACTAAGATTATATAAAAAAGTAAAGAGGTAGTGAAGAGAATGCAGTATGAGTTTGAGTAGAAGTGGATAGATGAGAGATGGATTATTGGTTTTCATATGCTGATATAGAATGGTTAATTACTATTAATTTGATACTAAACTTCTGTTTCTCTTACAATAATAATTGTAGTATGTGACCCAAAAGAGAACAAAATTTTTTATCATATCCAGTACTCATAAGTCTTCATCCTTTCTCAAACTTCAGTTAAATCTCTAATCTGACCTACTTTATTTTAAACTGGTTGTACAAGACACACCACATAACACAGTAGATGGGAACTTTAATCCCACCTTCTCTGTGACCTTCCTGCAGCTCCTTTTCCTGGCAAGCTTTTCTTTCTCCTGCTTGTTCAAGAACTGCCTGTACTTTATCTGCCTCACGGGTTTCTTCAGCCCAGCATGGGGCCTGAGGCTCATCCCAGCTCTGTTGCTGGGGAGAGCTGTAACTAAGGAGCATCAAAGACACTCAGGACTGTAGAAAAGGAAGGCAGTAGGCACTGTCTTCAAGACTTTTAAGAGTGAAATCCAGAGAGTCAAACATTGCTGGTCATCATGTGCTTTTCATATGTTGTTTCATGGGCACTTTAATAAACTTGGTGGAAACACTCTGGAAAGCAGGATAACTTTAAAAGACCTGAAGGCTGTGGAAACTGGAGGAGCATAGGAAGGAAAAGCCACTTAATATTTGTTCAGGTCTCTGTCTCCTTCCCTGGTATCTGCTGCATTTCCTAATGCTAAAGAGAATGCTTGGAAGCAGTTTTTGATCAAATTCTATTCAGCCAAATTTAGGTAGGATCAAGGAAAATACAAAATAAAACAAGGGAGAGAGATTCAAATGAAACACACAGATACTTCTGCAACAGCCTGACGTACATATTTCTTAGCAGTTTCTTTGACTATCTATTCTCTTGCATCCTTGATGATAAATGAGTCCCATATCAGCTAATCTTTTTGATTCCCTTTTTGATTTCTGAATGCTTTCATGAGCACTCACTCCAGAGAGCTGTGCAGCCCATGGCAGGCGTGAACCAGCTGCTGCTGTCTTCAGAAGGAACCAGCCTGGATGCAGGCCAAGCTACAGCAGCCATGCCAAGCCCACACCATGCCACATCCATTATTTTCACTTGGAAGGAAAGGGAACAAAGATTCAGTACCTGCACTCCACCAACTGGCCATATTTTCTTTTTTGTTGGATACATTCTTCTCCCTTTTGGTTCTTATTAATGATCAAGACAAGTCCATGCAAAATGACAGCACACAACTGAGAATCAACGGCGCCGTTGGTCATGAGGCAAAGGAGTATTTTTGTACTCCTATGGTTATGCAGCTATGCCAAGGAGAAAATACGAGTTGCTCCTAATTAGCCCATCATCCAAACTTCCAAACTTCATACTTGAATGAGTGGAATATGTAAAAGTCATGGTAGAGAAGTCAGTTCTTAGAAGTAAAATTCTAGCTGCTGCTGTGCTCAACACTACACAAAATTCCTCTTTCTCAAGACACTTCCTGACTCAACATTTAAGATTAATTTGATGCTACAATGCTATTTCATAAAGATAATTTTACATATAAGTAATGAAACTATCACAAGCTTATACCTTCTTATAGAAAGAGTTCTGTCCTTAAAGAGGTTTTCATCATTTATTTTCTAAAACCTATTTTCAAAAGCACAGTGGTTTCAGAAAACATTATCCTATACCCTTGTCAAACTTAAGAGGATATCAATGGCCCAGAAACTGACTCTTGAAAGATTTTTTTCGCTGTATGGCTTCTTGGAAGGAAAAACAAACAAAAAATATAAAATTAAAAAGATTTTTACCCCATCAACTTCCAAATATTGTCACAACTCTGGCAACACTTAGAGAGTTAGGGAATCAAGCATGAACTACACTGAATTTAATTTAAAAAGAAAAAGAATACACTTCTGTTCCTTTATTAAAGGTGACAAATTGAATCCGTTGAAAAGGATCAAAACTTTGTTGGTAAACACAATATCACTTTATTAACTGCATCTTTTTCTTTTAAACCTCATGCCTCTCACACTGATTTGTAGGTGCTCAGGTTGGCAATACAATTTAAAAATCAGGACACAGGTTAAAGGTATAAATGAAATAAGCACTAAGCAAGAGTGAGGAAAATAAAATCCATGTGTCTGAGGATGATTTAGCTAATTTGGGAAAAATACATTTTAAAAAAGGACTCTGAGTTCTTCCACTAATGAACTTAAATTAAATTTTTGATCACAAAACCAGGATGTGTTTGTTCCATTTCCACCTTAGTTTTTCACTTTACTGACCTGTACCACCTCTGTATTGTAGATGGTATTTTTAAAATGTCCTAGAAGAATTCAAGAACCTTCAAGAGCAGCCTCTATTCTGGTCTTTTGAGGCAGACTGCTCCTCTGCTCCTTTTAAGAAAAGATAGAGTCTTAACAAGGTCTCCATGAAATTTCTTATTAAATATTCATAAAGATTTTGGCTTTAATTAAAAAGAACACATTTTGGGGTCTTGACCCATCCCAGTTTGAGAATTACCTTTGAGATTTGTCTTGTCATTATCACACAGTCTTTTAATTAGTAGGTGGACAATGACATGACCAACAGTGTTCTAGCAAAGATATACTAAAAATGTTCTCACTAATTTGATGCAAAGCCCACGAGATGAATTTAGCTATTCCAAAGTAGGCACATCATGGCAGTGCTAGGAGGAAAGTCCTTACTCTACCTCTTCATTTCTAATGCAAGAAAGCTCTCTTATAATAACAGATGGTGAAAAAAATGCTTTTATTAAAGTACACTGAATGAAGACAAAGACATAATATGCTAAAGATTGACTTATAAAATGCTAAGTGCAGTTAGCAGGGCTGACAGCTTCATACAAGAAAATTACCCTATCACTACCGAAATCTGTGGGAAAGGAGAGCATAAATGAGCAGAAGATCCTCTTACAGGCTGAGACAATAGGCTTCTCATCTAATGCAGCCTGCTCTTCTGAGCAGTGTCAACATCGAATTCAGACCTTGCTGTAATAAGTGGCTTCAAAGTCAGAAACTGCATCCCAACCTACTTTTCATATGGATAGGATGTTTTAAAATCAAAAGCATCGGTATAAATTATTATCAGAAACTCCATCCAGCACATCACGAGATACAGCTGCACAGCAAAAGAAACATCCTTAGCTAAAGTACAGGCTACCCTCCTTTTCTTTCTTTAAAAACAAGGTGCATTTTTGGCATCACATACAGAGACAAAGCATGTATGAGGGCTATGCAAATTTTTGCGTAAGCAGTTACAGGCAAGACCCTGTAGTATTGTGATAGTCCAGTTCACAATAAACGAAGATACTAGAGGCATAAAAACTGGTATAAAATGTTTTATTTTTGTAGAAATTGTTTAATGATAGGAATAAAGCCACCTACCTATCATTCTGCACCCAAGTATTTCCCTAAAGTCTCACTGGCTGCAAGCCAGTTGTCAGACAACAGACATTTATTAATTTTCGCTGCATGATAAACTTCCTTTCAAGGAAAAAATGTTTTTTCAGCAAGAAAACAAGGATTTTTATTAGAACAAAACTCTATTTTCATTTCAAAGTATAAACTCTGGAATAGAAACATATAAAATACCTTTAGACCCCTTTGAACTTTCTACTTTATCTCTACTGCTGAAGAGAGTATCCCCAGTGTGATAATGCAAAGACCTGGTTCCAAATGACAGACAGGCAGAGCAATATGCAAACAGTGGCAGAATCCTACTATTATTCACCAAAAAAAGTACAAATAAAAAATTTATTACCTCATTATCTAGTTAGGAAAAAGCTTTCCACCCAATAACTTCAGCACTGAAACATAAAAAACAACTATGCCAAAACCTGAAAATATAAATCTGTGTGTCTTTTTGCTGCTTGCTTCCATATAAGATTTTTTCTTATAAACCAAATATCTACCAGTATTTTATTTTTTTTTAAAGAAGTCTGCAGTAAATTTACAAATAATCCAAGAAGTGCAGGCCAAATTAATCCACCCACTCATTGTCCCATAACCCTTTGATTTCTTTGATAGAATGCAAGAAGTCTTAGCTGGCTGATCAGACTGGTCCTTCTATATTGCCCTTGCGCACTTTTAGTATCAGTAGAGAAACTATCATACAGAAAGGTATATTTTGCTTGTGCATTAATTCCCATATTTTCTTAGACATAGTATATATTCATTATTAGAGTGAAACTACTTAAGGAATTACTAAATGGGTGCAATTGAAATATTGCCCAATCCCCTTAAATTCAACACAGATATTTATAGATTCTGTTACAGAATTTAAAAAGCCTATATTCAAGAATCTTAAATCTATAAAATTTTGCAAACACCCAAAACTGAGCTTCTGGTTTGCTAGCAGCCAATGAAACCCAATACATAGACAAGTTAAAGTGGAAGACAAAACAGGTGGTCCCACTGCTGAATTTTCCAGCGTTCTGTACAAACAACAACCTGTTCAGATAAATATTTACGGCATGTTGACCAATGGGATCAAAGATGCAAATTTATCTGTTGAAAATTTTTTTCAGATTAACGTTAGAATCCTTCAAAACCACAAACTGTGGAATACATAATTAAGGCACAGTAACAAGAAATGATCACAAATTGTTGCATAAGAAATATTTGTCATATAGAGAGTAATTGCAAGTTTTCCTTGATTTCCAAATTTCCATTCCATATTATCATCAATATGACACCAAGTGTAAGTCAGAAAACACTGAAACTGTTGACAAGGGCTTGTGTGCTACCTGAAACTTAGGAGCCCTGAGTGATAGAGTATTTCTCAATGAGACTCTTAATAGAAACTGATACCAGCCCCAGAACAGAGAGCAGGAAAAACACAAAGCAAAGCTGACCAAATAATGCTTTGGTGCCTTGGAGTATTTTGTAAATTACAGCAAGCAGATTTAGGCATTCCATTCAGAAAGAGAAATAGAAAGCTGATGTTCACACTAGAGAAAATGTACTAGAGAAACATTGTTAAAAGAAATTCCAGTAAAAGCAAATAAGAAGTACATATCTACAGAGAATATGTATGAAAAGGAAAATGTGGATGCACATAGTGTGATCAGACTGCAATTTAAGTACATATTTGGACATGTTTTGTCTGCTGCAGTTACACTCTCATACAATGTTTGAAGTGAAAGAAAGAAATTTAAATGTGGGAAATCAATTCCCAACATGTAGCTTGGGGAAGAGTTCTTTAAGAGCAACCTTATTCATCTTCAGACAAAACACAGTCCTTGAATTCTGAAGGGTTTCCTGAGCTGCACTGATCACCCACTGACTTCAAGAAGGATTCCTTCCAAGAAGGATTTGATGTGAAACCTTGCAAGTGCCCTCGAGGTCCTGCTCATGTCCCCACAGGCTCAAGCACCTGGGTGCTGTCAGGTCATCCCATTGTCCGTGCTGACCAAAACTGCCCCTCAAGGTTGGCTTTCCCTTTGCCAAGGGGTCTCTTCTCTACTTGGATGACAATTTTCACTGAAGGTATACAAAAGATAGTACCTGTTGGACTTTCATTGCTTTGCCCAATTGTGGGGGGAAAAAATAGACTCTGAAGTTGTCAGGCAAGAATGACACAAGACAAGGTAAGGGATTTACCTGCTTAAATATTAGTGTTGAGTGCCATAGCTACCCCTTGAGCACCCACAATACCCACACCAGATGACCCAAACACATGAACCCAGAACCTGTGGACCTACTGGACTCCATTCCTTGTTGCAGTGGCAGCTTGAAGCCAAATGGGAATTTTCAATACTTTAAGTATTGAAATGAAAATTCAATACTTTAAGTATTGAAAATGATGGCTTTTTTCTTGTACGGTCCATCAGATTTTTACTTTTTTTTTTTTGGATATTGGAAAAATAAAAGTACAATCTATAATTTATCTTATTACAAAATCGTTTTACATTTCTAGATGCATGTCTAGGTACCAAACACTTCTGTACCTAGGTTTCAGCTCACTTTCCCTTTTTCAGATGGGTACATTTCTATGGAGGACAACAGCCACTGTTTTTCATTCTTCTGTGCTCTAAAATACAGCATTATCAAATGAAAAACTGAGCTATCATTATCTGCCAGCTATCCTATCCACTGATGTAGTTCAAGATAAAAGTAGCCAAATGGCTTTATATATGATAAAAAGTGGAAGAGGCAGACTGCTTATAAGATAAAAAGAAGGAACTACGAAGTCAATCATAAGCACAGGAGATGAGAGCTAATACGTATTGGTGTGATGAAGACTGACATGCCCATTACCAAAGTGGAACAATTTTTAGCAGTAAAAAGATTAAGCATGATGGTGTGAAATAAAAAATTGACTAGACTTCATAGAACATGGAAGCTCAGAGGCTTCAAAAGGATTATTAAAATCTTCTGCAAAAGAAGGCTCCATCAGTAGAAAGAATCAGCGATATTATGCTACCACTTAATGTAAGAAAAAAATTACTAACTTTTCTCATCTACAGTAAAATGCAGAGAAATTACTTATAAGTAAGAAGAGTGAAAGTAAGAGTGAAAAAGAATAGTCAGCTGCAAAATGCTGGAGAAGAAAATTAAAAAACTAAAAGATAATTTTACCAGGCAAACACAAAACTCACAATTGCCAATTAGCAATCTAGAACTTGAGGAAGAATCTTTTAGCCAACAATATACCAGATATTAATTTTTTGAATATTATTTTCAGGAGTTGGACATTTATTGCTGATCATCTTACCAGAAGCTGCAACAGGTATTATTTTATTCTAGTGTCTTCATGGGCCTTTCATTTGCCTTTTTGTTGGATGAGTAGTGAGCAGCAAGTTGTCTCTCTTCAGAGTATCGCATCAGTCCTCAGAGGACAAATGACACAGTCCCTTCTGCACTGACACTGTGCACCAACAGACTTCCACAGCACTGTGGCTTTTGAGATAGCTAGTGAGTAGGTGGAGGCAATATCAAGGGCTTAATTCAGCTTTAGAGGTGCATCCATGAATGTTTATAATTTCATTCTCATTCACACACTGTAGACAAAGCTGGCCCAGTGCATCGAACATATTTACACCATACTGATCGTTTACACCACCCCAGATTCAAACCTTTTAGTCTTCTTTTCACTTTTATACTTCACTGAAGATTTGCTAGACTGGATTTACAAGCCTTTTAGTGTAATATTCAGGCAAAATATCTGTATGCTTCTGTATGCTTCCCATTTCAAATCAGGAACATTTAGTGTATTTATTTACTTTGTCCAATATTCTGTAGCACATATCAGTGTGGTACAAGCATTTCAAAATGCCCAAGAAACCCTCAGCTGCTTTAGGGAAGTATTATTCCATACAAAATACATCATTATTTCTGCATTTAGGGTTTTTTTTTCCAAATACTTACAGATTATACACAAATGCTCAGCGTTTTTTAAGCCTACTTACAGATAAACTAAAACAACAGAATAAAAAATGCACACCTTTCAATGGGCTATTGATTTTTTAAAAAATGATGGTATAGGATGGGATTAATCTGATTTAGGATCAAATCTACACTTGAGCTAATCACACACAATTACCTTCGAGTGACAGAGGAGGTCAGGGCAAGAGTTGTGTCATCCTAATGCTGACATCTAACACAGAACAAGGGAACTACATGTTAGTTGTTTTAGACCACTACAGGAGTAGCATAGTGTAAATATCTTAACCATTTACAACAAAAATATTTAACTGTCTTAATTTAAGGATTGCTGTCTCTCACCCACAGTGTCTACCTGGTAATTTTCTGTTTGTTTGGATTAATTTTAACACTCTTTGTTGCGGAGTTGCTAATGCCTGAAAAGTATGGCTGTAAGAACTGATGGAATGAGTGTAAAAATTCCAGTTGTTCTAAATCTTGAGCTGGCCATAGATCATCGGTGCTTGACAGCTCCCATTTCTGTGGAAGTTTGTTACCCTCTCATGCATAGGTCTGTAAAGTAAAAATGTGGGCTGAAAGACAGATAAAACTGCAGAGATATTGCCCTCTGGATTTTAGACAGCACATAAGTATTATCTGCAGCAAGAACTTTGTGTTTTGCTGAAATAGATGTTTAAACTATTTTTTGAATCATGGCACTCTGGAGATATTTTTAAAACTGGGATTTGCTTCAAGTTATATCTATTAGAAAACAATGAACAAAACCATTAAAGGACAAAAATAATCTTAGATATTTCCATAAGTAATAGTCCTTTCTATGAGATCAGTTTAATTGCTTTCAACAAAACTTCAGTTTATATGACTATTACCAAATAAGGAAAAACTTCAAATTGGAAAAATACTGAGGAAAAAAATCAGTTACCAGAAGAGACACAGTTGTATCAGCTGAAACTGTGCAATTGTGGGTTTTTAGCTGTCAAATTTTCAGTAATGATGATACTTTGATTTGAGTGTGTGAGGTAATTGTTAGTCTGATGAAACAATTGTCTTAACCATGTTCCTAAACCTACTAACACCAGGCTTAAACAAGCAATAGCAAAAACTAGTGCAAAACACTGTATTCTTTCTCATTTTTCAAGCTTCTGGGTGAAATAACAAATATAATTGTGTGGGTTTTCAGTTTTTTAAACACCCTGAGGGACAGCTAACACCCAGCCATTTTGTGAGCACAAGTTTTCCAGTGGTGGCTCAGCAGCATGCTGCAGACAGTGCTGCCACTACCAGCACCGTGGAAGTGGTTTGGGATAGTTCTCTGAGAAAAAAACCAATTAGCTTAAATTTATGAATGTAGTTCATGACTACTAAAACAAAATCTGTTTTCTCAGAAAGGGGATTGAGCCCCTCTGAACCCACTCCAACCTCCTCTTCCAAACAGAGCTGCACCCACTCAAGGGATTGTTCCAGCCCAATGAGGCAAGTACAGTCACGTGCATAAGAAATGTGTAATTCTAAGTAAAGATAAAATACTTTCTATCTGAACTGGCAAAAAAGAATTTTTCAGAAGGTTCTGGTAGATTAAGGTTCATCAAGATAAGATCTGCACATTGGTTCTTACAGCATGTATTATTGCCTGACACTCCCTTACTGTGTAATTCAAATAGGGTAAAGCTAAAACTCTCCAGCTAAAGACCTGTGTGATCCAAGCAGACCTCAGGAGAAATACATAAAATTGTATTTCTTTACATAGTATATGTCCCAATTCCATTGTTTCTGAATGAGACATTTTGATTTAAATAGGAGAGATGAGTTGGTCAGTAACATATGAAGCATATTTCTTTTTTGTGTAGTTTATTACTTTAAGAAATAACACAGTAGATCTTAGTCAAAGAGCAGTGGCTGACCTGGATTTCCTGAGTAATAGCATTTCAATTATTATTTTGTTCATAGTAACTTTTTTACTAACTGAAGAAACAAAAATATCAATTCAACAGGATCCATATAATGGAAGAAAATATCCACTCTAATTAATTTTTGTTGACATTTCTTGTCATTTAGGCAATATACATTAATATTTGGTGGTAATATATTAAAAAAATAACCTTCATCTCCTTCTTTCTCCTCTGTTTTCAGAAGGGTATAAAGCTTTGATCTTTCTCTTTGCTTGCTACAGAGATGGGGGTATAAAACCTGTATAATAGCCTAATATCAAGGCATGAAAATTCAGCTACCACAAACACCTTCCTTAGATAGTGAAATGCTACAGTTCTTTGTGCCTTCCTGTGCTGCCTGTGACTCATCTAAGGCAATAGTGATTATTAAAAATAGAGAAGAAAGCTGAAACTTGAGAAGTACAGGAAACTTGTTTCATTAAGCCACCTTGGGTTTCTCTTTTACTTTTACATAGCTGATGCTATTTTTGGAAAAGTATTGATAGTTTAAGCTCAGGATACTAGCAATTACAGCAGGGCATGTTATTAAGAATTCTTAGTTCCTACCATGAGGAAAAAGTAGTTTCCATGTCATGATGCTTGAAACTTTTCTGCAGTTCATTGAGCCAGTAAGAACACTCATGGGCACCTCTCTGCATGAGGAAAATAAATAAACAAAAGTAACTGCTAACAGCAGCAGCCTTGTGATCAATCCACACATTGACTTTGTGTCGTGATCTGAAGACTGAAGAGAGAGAAATGTGCTACTGAATGATGTCCCTGGATGCTCTGAACACCTGAGGACCACGATAGCATCTAGCCTGCAAAGATGAGGGATGTTCCTGTTGTGTCACTTCTGGCCCTGTGCCAGATGCACACTCTGTGCTTTTGTCTGCCTCTTTTGGGTTGCTGCTGCCTAACCACGGGCAGGGCTTGGATGCTGGAGGGAGCAGGTCAGGTCTTTGATTCCCAGGCAGGTCCAAGCAGGAAGGTGGAGGGCTAAGCTAGCATGACAGCTGGCATGAGAGGAAAGGCAGAGAATGGGGTTTATAATTTTATTTCTGACCAAGAGGCTCACTCTGAAATAAAACAAACCTGTACTGCTCATATCAAGGCAGAAGGGGACTGAAATAAAGTGCTTCCAAGGATTTTTCCCTTCTGCTCTGAAATGTACAGGAAAGTCTTGGGACAAGCTTCCCCCTAAGACTGTAGAAGCTCCCACACTAAGCTCTGGAGAGGCTCCTCTGGGGGACAAGTATGTACGTAAAGTATTTGAGATTTGGCCAGTATTGCATTTTTAACTGCAAAGAGCGGAACTGAGAATTCATTTATTTATAAATAAACAGAATGGAAATCAAAAGACTCTTCACTGTCCATTTAAACGATGACTAATTTTCATTAACAGCAGCAGTGATGTACGGGTTTCAGCAATTGATTCTGAGAAGCATGGGGAAGACAGGATATATGACTGCAATAATTCTTTTTTTTCCCCCAAATGTTTTCAATACTCAGTTTCAGGGAAACACAAGTATCAGAAAGGCTATACCATTAAATGATTCTATTTTAAATTTTGCCAAATCCAATTAACTGGTCATTTTCCCTTTGAACTATTGTACCTTGCTGCTTCTTTTCTTTTTAAAAATACTCAAATAATTAATTTTCTTTTTCTTTCCTACTCACCATTCTCCATATAGTTATATTTTCTTTTACCAATCTTGTATGTCTTATTTTCAGAAACTTCAGTCATCTGCTTGTGAGAGGTAAATTAGTCAGCTCTCAGTTACATACATTTTTTTGTGGCAACTCTGTACCCTAAGCCAAATAATAGTTAAAAAATAGTGAGATATCCTCTGATACATAAGGATTACCTGTAAGTAAGTAACATTTAGGAAAGAAATGAAAGTAGTTTAAGAAAGTGTTCCCAGGCAGTGAATCTGCAGTAGTTATAAAGGCAAATTAAAAAGTCTTGGTGAAATCCATATTTTGAAATCTGGTATGTCTCACATCCCTGGCCTCCATTCTCCCATTTCTTTCACTCTAGATAAATGTTAAAAAAAATTATATATATATATCTCTATATATATATATATAAATCACACAACCCTCATTAACACTGAAACAGCTGGACTCTGGGCTAGGAGCTATTACAATTTTTGGAATGCAACAGCATGGGAACACTGAAGAAAAACAGTTTGAAGTTGTAGGGAATCAAGAAAAACTGGATAATCTGGGAAAAAAAGTCGGCTACACTTGCAATCTAGGAGAAAAATGTGAATGTTTCAGCTGTGGGTGAATTGAGGATAATCAAAATTTGCTTTGTTGGAACTTCACTACAGGTGCTCTGCTCTCCTGCACTTGTAACTACCTCATCTCCCCCTTGGCTGACCAATGCTCAGGTGATGTCCTTGGCACCCCATCTTCACTCCTGGCTGCATTTGTTGCTTTCTGGCCCTCCTAAGCAAAGAGCTGGTGGCTGCTCCATGGGCAAAGGAGCCTGGGCACCTCAGAGAGGGAGTCAGGAGCCAGTGGCAGAGCAATGATGGAAGATTGGGCGTGAGGTACTGAATGATGCAGTTTTTATGAGCATGCTGTGGACATGCCAGCATGCCTGAATCTCTCAGGGATTGGTATCCCTGATCTCTAACCCCACTTGGTTCACTGAAGGGAAGAACTGCATTGTGACAGGATGCAGATACCTCACTCAGAGGAAATGTAAGGATCTGTCCCTCACCTGAGCATTGGACATGGGACATACCCCAGCCACAGCAGCTCCTTGCACCAATATTGCACCAGCTGCTGCTATTTTCTGTCATGGTATATTGCTCCTGAAATCATATAGTTGGAAAAGATAACAATCTAAATCATATTTGAAGAATCTACAAACTGTATAGATAGTTAAAGGGACATTTTAAATTATACCTGTAGTAGGCATGGAAAGAAATCTATGAACCAGTTGTCTTTGGATTATATATGAAATAAATATCTACTCTTGGGAGGAATTTGATTGTTACTTTCTAATCTTGCAGGACATTTTAAAGGAGATTTAAAGTACAAAAATAAGATAAGATACAATGAATAGAAAAACATTCCTATTGAAATGTTCCTTCTTGACCGATGTGCTTAAGAAAGACGAAGAAAAAAACAACATTACCTATGTATTGAAATCACTGAATCACTGTGTACAAAAAAACTTCAGTTCTTGTTTCACAACACTTATCTTTTATTTATTTCCTTTTTTGTTTGTTAGTTTTCTTTGTTTGGCTGGTTGGTTTTAGCTGGAGTTTTTGTTTGTTTTTAATTTTTCATCCAGATGAATGAGACTGATTTACTCAGAACTGATTTCATAACAGGAGAAGGACACACAGGGCAGGCAGTCCCTAAGAAAGCTTTTTTAACACTACTACTGTGCCAAACTGCAAGATGGCAGCAGTGTATAGATAAATGTCCCTTGGGGACAAGGGTGGGAACTCATTTTAACTTGTGACCCAAACCAGATTTGAATTCAAGCTGGTACCTGAACTGAGCTGGGAGAGCTCCTCATATGCGATTCTGCCCCACTCTCCTCAGAGCAGCTAATTTCAGCTCTATCAGTGAGGTCAGCCTCAGTTGTGCCTGCAATAACTCCTAACTGCTCTAAAGCTTTCTGCTGCATAAGATATCTCCAGACCTTTTACATGACATTTTCTTCACATCCTTTCATGTAAGATTCCCCGGTATAAGGAAATGGCTGAATAAACATTTCACTGTGAAATGAGTGGGAGAGTAAGCAGCCAAAGTGGGAAATGAAAAATGAACTGAGCCATCAACATTCATATATAACTTACTCAGGGAGAAATACAACATCACTAATCTAGTCTACTACTTCTGTGTTAGCTGTCACTTAGCAGGTATCAGTTACATTAAGGTGGCTCTCTCCTCAGAGCAGCAATTATCTGTTAATGTCTTAATGAAATACACCTCAAACATCCTTGTGCAAAGTATGATTAGCAATAACTATACTAATACACTGGCTCCCATGTAAACATGTAGGAACTATCCAAGCAGTGCATTTCAGNTGGCCCTGTGCCAGATGCACACTCTGCTTTTGTCTGCCTCTTTTGGGTTGCTGCTGCCTAACCACGGGCAGGGCTTGGATGCTGGAGGGAGCAGGTCAGGTCTTTGATTCCCAGGCAGGTCCAAGCAGGAAGGTGGAGGGCTAAGCTAGCATGACAGCTGGCATGAGAGGAAAGGCAGAGAATGGGGTTTATAATTTTATTTCTGACCAAGAGGCTCACTCTGAAATAAAACAAACCTGTACTGCTCATATCAAGGCAGAAGGGGACTGAAATAAAGTGCTTCCAAGGATTTTTCCCTTCTGCTCTGAAATGTACAGGAAAGTCTTGGGACAAGCTTCCCCCTAAGACTGTAGAAGCTCCCACACTAAGCTCTGGAGAGGCTCCTCTGGGGGACAAGTATGTACGTAAAGTATTTGAGATTTGGCCAGTATTGCATTTTTAACTGCAAAGAGCGGAACTGAGAATTCATTTATTTATAAATAAACAGAATGGAAATCAAAAGACTCTTCACTGTCCATTTAAACGATGACTAATTTTCATTAACAGCAGCAGTGATGTACGGGTTTCAGCAATTGATTCTGAGAAGCATGGGGAAGACAGGATATATGACTGCAATAATTCTTTTTTTTCCCCCAAATGTTTTCAATACTCAGTTTCAGGGAAACACAAGTATCAGAAAGGCTATACCATTAAATGATTCTATTTTAAATTTTGCCAAATCCAATTAACTGGTCGTTTTCCCTTCGAACTATTGTACCTTGCTGCTTCTTTTCTTTTTAAAAATACTCAAATAATTAATTTTCTTTTTCTTTCCTACTCACCATTCTCCATATAGTTATATTTTCTTTTACCAATCTTGTATGTCTTATTTTCAGAAACTTCAGTCATCTGCTTGTGAGAGGTAAATTAGTCAGCTCTCAGTTACATACATTTTTTTGTGGCAACTCTGTACCCTAAGCCAAATAATAGTTAAAAAATAGTGAGATATCCTCTGATACATAAGGATTACCTGTAAGTAAGTAACATTTAGGAAAGAAATGAAAGTAGTTTAAGAAAGTGTTCCCAGGCAGTGAATCTGCAGTAGTTATAAAGGCAAATTAAAAAGTCTTGGTGAAATCCATATTTTGAAATCTGGTATGTCTCACATCCCTGGCCTCCATTCTCCCATTTCTTTCACTCTAGATAAATGTTAAAAAAAATTATATATATATATCTCTATATATATATATATAAATCACACAACCCTCATTAACACTGAAACAGCTGGACTCTGGGCTAGGAGCTATTACAATTTTTGGAATGCAACAGCATGGGAACACTGAAGAAAAACAGTTTGAAGTTGTAGGGAATCAAGAAAAACTGGATAATCTGGGAAAAAAAGTCGGCTACACTTGCAATCTAGGAGAAAAATGTGAATGTTTCAGCTGTGGGTGAATTGAGGATAATCAAAATTTGCTTTGTTGGAACTTCACTACAGGTGCTCTGCTCTCCTGCACTTGTAACTACCTCATCTCCCCCTTGGCTGACCAATGCTCAGGTGATGTCCTTGGCACCCCATCTTCACTCCTGGCTGCATTTGTTGCTTTCTGGCCCTCCTAAGCAAAGAGCTGGTGGCTGCTCCATGGGCAAAGGAGCCTGGGCACCTCAGAGAGGGAGTCAGGAGCCAGTGGCAGAGCAATGATGGAAGATTGGGCGTGAGGTACTGAATGATGCAGTTTTTATGAGCATGCTATGGACATGCCAGCATGCCTGAATCTCTCAGGGATTGGTATCCCTGATCTCTAACCCCACTTGGTTCACTGAAGGGAAGAACTGCATTGTGACAGGATGCAGATACCTCACTCAGAGGAAATGTAAGGATCTGTCCCTCACCTGAGCATTGGACATGGGACATACCCCAGCCACAGCAGCTCCTTGCACCAATATTGCACCAGCTGCTGCTATTTTCTGTCATGGTATATTGCTCCTGAAATCATATAGTTGGAAAAGATAACAATCTAAATCATATTTGAAGAATCTACAAACTGTATAGATAGTTAAAGGGACATTTTAAATTATACCTGTAGTAGGCATGGAAAGAAATCTATGAACCAGTTGTCTTTGGATTATATATGAAATAAATATCTACTCTTGGGAGGAATTTGATTGTTACTTTCTAATCTTGCAGGACATTTTAAAGGAGATTTAAAGTACAAAAATAAGATAAGATACAATGAATAGAAAAACATTCCTATTGAAATGTTCCTTCTTGACCGATGTGCTTAAGAAAGACGAAGAAAAAAACAACATTACCTATGTATTGAAATCACTGAATCACTGTGTACAAAAAAACTTCAGTTCTTGTTTCACAACACTTATCTTTTATTTATTTCCTTTTTTGTTTGTTAGTTTTCTTTGTTTGGCTGGTTGGTTTTAGCTGGAGTTTTTGTTTGTTTTTAATTTTTCATCCAGATGAATGAGACTGATTTACTCAGAACTGATTTCATAACAGGAGAAGGACACACAGGGCAGGCAGTCCCTAAGAAAGCTTTTTTAACACTACTACTGTGCCAAACTGCAAGATGGCAGCAGTGTATAGATAAATGTCCCTTGGGGACAAGGGTGGGAACTCATTTTAACTTGTGACCCAAACCAGATTTGAATTCAAGCTGGTACCTGAACTGAGCTGGGAGAGCTCCTCATATGCGATTCTGCCCCACTCTCCTCAGAGCAGCTAATTTCAGCTCTATCAGTGAGGTCAGCCTCAGTTGTGCCTGCAATAACTCCTAACTGCTCTAAAGCTTTCTGCTGCATAAGATATCTCCAGACCTTTTACATGACATTTTCTTCACATCCTTTCATGTAAGATTCCCCGGTATAAGGAAATGGCTGAATAAACATTTCACTGTGAAATGAGTGGGAGAGTAAGCAGCCAAAGTGGGAAATGAAAAATGAACTGAGCCATCAACATTCATATATAACTTACTCAGGGAGAAATACAACATCACTAATCTAGTCTACTACTTCTGTGTTAGCTGTCACTTAGCAGGTATCAGTTACATTAAGGTGGCTCTCTCCTCAGAGCAGCAATTATCTGTTAATGTCTTAATGAAATACACCTCAAACATCCTTGTGCAAAGTATGATTAGCAATAACTATACTAATACACTGGCTCCCATGTAAACATGTAGGAACTATCCAAGCAGTGCATTTCAGTGCAATACTTTCATCATCACTAGCTTCCTTTTGCTTATTTTAAACTTTTTGGCTAGGTCACAAGTTTTCTGCAGGGGTTGACAAAGACAGAAAGTCTTAATTTGCTCATAGAAACTAGAGGAACTGTTAATGTGTTTTAAATAAGTAACCAAAATTATTTCTTTGTAAATGTATCCTTCTCCTCTTTTCTTATGGGAGTGAAGACAGACATAAACCTACAGAGTGAGATAGTGACAAAGAATGTGTATTCAAACACAGCTGTGTCTGTTCATAATTTTGTTCATATTTAAACACAATTTAAATAGCATGCATTATGTATTTTTAAGGAAATATTTTCCCTACAGAAGGCAAAGTCTGCAATCCCAAGAAGCTCAGCACAGCTGCACATAGCTCAAGCCAGCACACATTTCAGATGAAGCCCTCTATACAGAATGCAGCTCCATTAAGCACACTCACTGGAGAACAGCCCATTTCTATTCATTATACATTAGGTGGTGTAGACAAGGAAAATAAAACAGGTTTTATTATTTAACATCTACTTAATGTTTAAAAATGCATGCTTCATGTTTGGACAGTTTAAATGGCACTCAGCCTCCATGCACTAAGTCATATGCAGTACTTTTGGTGACTCTTAAAACACAAAAGAAATGTTGTTCAGCAGTTGTTTGTGTTTAGCAGGACATTGAGAGCTTTAATAGGGTGGATAGTTGCTGACAGACTTAATCTCTAGCTCAGTAAAGCAGATTTAAGATACTGGAAGTATTGCACCACATTAAATTTTCCCAAGCTATTTATATCACCAATGTGATCTAAGTTTTTCAGCAAGTCATAGAAAACTACATTGCACTTACTTAATGAATTTGATTGCATTTTATTGTTTCCTGTTCATTCTCAGTGCTTTAAATTGATGGTGATAAACAGACCATCTTATGTGAGACTTCTGGAGTTTGAATAATCCAGTATAGAGTATAGAACATGATCAGCTGCCAAAGTAATTCACTGATTATCATGGAAGGTCACTGATCAGTAAGATAGGTAAGAATCTACCACTTCAGTGGAAGGGTTGTCAGAAATGAAGAATATTAGATTATAATTTGAAACATTACATGCACTCAGAATAAACTGCAAACTCTGCCAGAAATGACATTGCATGAGTGCAGATCTGTCAGGGTATCTGCTGAATGATTAATTTATTTGCAACTAAGGAGCACCTGACTCAGCATGCCAACCACTCCTTGCTCTACAACAGTGTGAATGTTTTAGAGGTGTTTCACACTTGTGATGCTCGACACCTGTAATTTTCGTGGTTTGTAGCAGTTAATATGTTGTTCTTCTAGCTTTTAACTTCTACTGCCTCCAAGATACTCAATGCCAAACCTTGCCAGCTTCCAATTTGCAGCTGAAGTCACATACTGCATCTAAAAGTCTCTTCATTACACGTGTCTTTCTTTAATACCTTTGTAGGACCGAAGCTGTGTCTTGTTTTTAAAGCACATTTTGCTGCCACAAGTACATGCATCTAATGCTGTCTTCAAAGGCATTGATATTTTTTATCTTAAAGTCATGAATGAGAATAGAAACTTGAGGGGGTCTTACCATATTAATATTTTAATTAATATAACAATTCACACGTCTGAAATGAAAATATTTATTTACTGCAGAAATTTGAAACCAGACATTTATGTACAGAATATGGTTTGAACTAATCAACCTATGAGGCCAATTGTTCTATGACAGGAAGCAGTTTATAATTGATGTTGACACTATATATTTTGATAGTTTTGATAGCAAAGTTGAATTGAAAAAATAAGTGGAACAAAAATATAGTTAAATTTACCAAACATCTTTAACACTCTAAATTTTAAAACCCCAATGAAGCTGGGTGTCATTTCATAGTATGGAATACTAGATAAAATAAATTGCTAAAAAGGAACTCCCTAGAGAAAAAAACAAGATCAAATAAAATTATTATTAATATTAGTGAAAAAGTAGTTTAAAACTTCAGAAAAATACATTTTTCATCATAAGCCCATCTCCTTTAGACTTCACCCAGTAAATGGTGGGCAAAGAACAGAAGGTAGGACTGGGGGGAAGAATTTAAGACATATTTTCTATATTTGCACAGGTGTCTAGATACTAAACACTATTTTATACTGAGGAAACTGTTCACATGAAAAATGCATGGAATACAAAGACAATACTGGTTACCTCATAATGCCATGTATAGTTATAGCATTTGATGCTATTTAGATAGCCCAATTTATTAAGCTTATCTACTGCACCACTGAAATACAATCTTGAAAGAGAAACTCAAAATCTTCCAAGATGATGCTTCACTTAGAAGCTTGGGAAGGAAAGGAAAGAAACAAAGAAACCACAGGAAAAAAAGGCCAAACATTCAGAGAGGGACAAAGAACAGAACAAAAAGTAGAGCTGTGTCCAGTTCTATTTCTGCACATTATCTATAAAATACCATCTTGTACAGCTTTACTGCACTTAAAACTTCCCCTTTTCACCACACACTTGCCCAGCTCCAATCCCACCCTGATTTCCTTTGATTACAGTGTTCTTGTTGGGCTGAAAAAACCTAAGGATTTAAATAACAGAAACACAAGATCTGTCAACTGGTTGTTGAATTCAAAGTAGTATAGCTAAAATTTCATCCCCAAGATATTTGATTGTCCTGTTATCAAGGTATGTGCTTCAGAAACCTGATGCAGAGTGTCAGAAATCACTTTATTTATAAACAGTATAAAGCACTGGACAGCGTGAGAGTTAGCAGATTGACACATAGAATCAGAGTGAATGTGACAGCTCTCTATCACAAGTTCAGATATCCCAGGGGGTAAATGAAAGGTTTTTCTATACCAAAGAACAAACTTCAGAAAATACTTTGGCTGTCACTGAGCTTAATATTAGGCTATGGAAAAGCTGAGCAAGATCTGTGACAGAACGCGTTTGTGAGGCTTTTGTTTGTTACTGAACACCATACTTTACCTATATTTTTCACATTAAATCCAGAATTTGAATTGAACTGTAGCTTTCAGTGAGCTTTCAGAAATTACAGCAGATGCTTGTTTTCCTACCACATTTCTGCTTGAAGCCTAAATTTGAGACATTGTCAAGAAAGGTACTTAGGCATTTTTAAATCTTATTTGGGGGGTTGTTTTGAGAAGTAAAAAGTATTCAGTAGCTTCTGATTATGCTGCCCATTCATCCAAAGCACGATTTACATAGATGAAACTTCTCACTTGCTTAAGTGCAAGAGCTTTCCCACGTGTGTGTATTGTGGGGGGAAGGAAGAAGGAACAATTCTTGATTTGCAAAGGGGTTGCTTCTTTCCTACATCTCATCACCTTGCTTCCTTCAGGAAAAGCCAGGAGAGGATGTTGTTAACACCAACGTCATTTCCTTTTGAAGTCACTCAGTGGTTGATTCTTAGCCAAATAAGGTTCCTGACTCTCAATGTGGTCACATGAATGCTCAAACCAACGCCCTGGGCACAGAGGTGGGATTGCAGCTGAAGAGGACAAAGCGGGAAAGCTCAGTGTCCCAGTAAGTGCAGAGCAAGACAATGGGACAAGGCTCAAAGCCTAAATTTAAAGTTGGCTCTGCTTCCAGTCAAGTACTGAAGTTGTGAGCTCCAAATAGATCTTCCAGCTCCCAGGTGCCACAGGGCAGTGCCCTCTGCAGACTGATGTTTGCTCACCTGGGCAGACTCAAGGCATTTCCACCTCTGATGCCTTTTCCTTTCTCCTTTCACTGCTCATTTATCTTTTTTTCTTTACTCATTTCACCACACATGGAGCATCGTTCCACCCTCGTGCTCAGGCACTCTGCAAGACAGCCAGCACCTCCTTTTGAACAATCTCTGGATAAGGTAACAGGGCACATGAAGCTAAAAAACTACTCTGAGTATCTGCTAACAGCTGAAACATTCCAGAAACGTGAAAGAAACAAAGAAGGTTTAAAGCATCACTTCCATTTCTGGCTACTAGAAGTAGGTTCAAGAGAGAAAGCAAGAAAGCCACAGGACATTGCTGTTGCAATCACCTAGTTCTGAAACAGCTTCAGCACACTTTTAAATAGACACTATGAAGAGTAAGTGAAGGGAGAAGGAACCTCCAAAAGATAAACATGGGGTTTAAACTTAATCTAGAAGGAATCTGATTAAAAAAAAGGTGTATGGGACAAAAATAATCTTTATGGAAACAATACATTTCCCACTCAAGTATCACTAAACTAGAGATGAAGTTTATGATGTATAGAGCAATCTATCCTATGGCAAACATGACGAAGTCCCAGCGCAAGAAAGAGAAGCAGGACTTGCAGAGGTTAGCACCGGAGTTAAGACAAAAAACTGCAAAGAACATTGAATTGCATCGTAGATTCACAAAACAAGAATATTCACCTAACTTAAAATAATAAAGAGGCTCCACGATTTCCCAAGCAAATGCAAACATTAGCAGAATATAAACAGCATGAACAGGACTGGAAACAGCATTATTACCATACTGGAAGGAATGAACAACATAGCACCACAAAGCGAACGGGCTATCAATTTCAAAGACAGAATGTTAACTTCAAATTGGAACAGATGAACAATCTGGTGTTATCAGGACACAGTAATTGTTACTTTTGAGAAAAAAGCTGTAGGAAAATAGATGAAATTCAAATGCTGTAACAAAGATTTTGTTTCCAACCAAAGAAGTTATGAAATAAATGATCAGGAAACTAAAACAAGGGAAAAGGTACAATTTATATACAGCATTACCAAACGGGAGGACAAATATCTCATACAGAGTAAAAGATTGGTCATGATTTGTGTTTCTTCACTGGGGAGCCCAAAACAGCTATGTGAAGAGTTTGAGGCTGTTCCTCAGGGAACATCCTGAGAGAGCATCTACTTCATGTTCCTCAGGCACAGAGAGCAGGTTTTATTGTGTGGGATGTGCCAGTTGAACTTGGGAACATCTGAAACAAAACCAAGGAAGAGCCTTGCTACTGGCACCTGAACCACTTCATTGACCTTTTACCAATTCCTGATGTGGCTCAGCACTGCCTGTTTCGGCACACAGAACTTGTCTCTACTTCATCAGGATTCCATCCACGATGAAACAGGGCTTGCAGGGGTGCTCAAATACCAAGATGGTAGAACCTTTTAACTGCTCCATTTATCACACAATGCCATTTCACAGTCAATGTTTTTTAAACAAACCACAAAAATTCCATTATCAGATTCCACCCAACCAGGAGTGACAATGGATAACTACCACTTGAAAGTGAAGCACATGTATCTGCTGGTGAAGTACTATTTCTGTGCATTCATTTATTTAATACCTGAGTTTTTTAAAAATAGTTAATAGGACTTTTATTTAAAGAAACATTATTTTGCTCTCAAAATTTATATTTAACAATTTTGGATGTGTTTGGAATGCCAGTACCACTCAAAGAGGACAGAGTGAGGGGATAATTGACCTTGTCAGCTAAAAGCAGTCTTCCCTGGAATATTTAACTCATAGATGCAGTCAATTACCTTCAGGTAATGCCTGCTTCAGGGGTCTTATTGCTCTGTCCCTTTGAAATGAACCAGATTTACTACCCAAGTTAGATCTATTTTGCCTATTTTTAGAATAATTTTAGCAATATTAAAATTTTATCCAATTCTAGTACTAAGCTTTAAAAACAAAGCCACTGACATCTGTGTTTCAGAGCAACCAAATATTTATGAATCTTCCAAGTATTTTTGTCCATAACCCTGAATTCATTGCTGTGTATATATTTATAGGATCAACAGCTGATTTTCACTTCCGACATTGTAAGTGTACTGGACAAATTGTCCTTATACCTCATAATTGGTAGGGAGAGTCTTTGGTTTAAATCAGAATTCCTGGCAGAGCGAAAACAGGGCACAGAAATGTGCTGTGGTTTGTAACACTGTCACCAATACGGTCTCTGCCCAGGAATCTTGGAGGGTTTGTGTTCAGTGCTGAGAAATCCCAGCTGACACTTCATCAATAGAACTAGAAGAGAATATGTGGAATACAAAGCCCATGGCTCACACACTGTGCCTCTGTCTAGTACTTGTTCAGCACAATTAAAAACCTCAAAACTCTTTTTTCTACAAAAGAAACACAGAACAAGGCAAACAGATTCATCTAGTTTGACTTCAGAAAAAAGCACCTTTTCTTCTTCATTTCAACTCATATGTAGTTAACACCTTTTACTTTCTCTTTCCTTAACCTTTTTTTTCATTTTCTTTTTCCCTGTTTTTTTTTTTTAATTTGGCAAAAAATGGTAAATTGTACTTAGTCTAGAAGACAGTCTCGACTGCACAGAAGAGACAATCAAACCAGCAACTGAATTAAAAAGGTACTGAACTTAATTGCTTATTACCAAGACATAAACAATTCGTGCTAATGCAAGATCCCATTTTCACTGCAGCTACAAAATAAAAGCAAAAGCATGAAGAGATTCAGAAGCGAAAGAAACTTTCTACACTTGCAGAGAATCAGTGTACTGAATTGCAAGCAGTCCAATATTTTTTCATTAACTTCTAATTAGATAGTTCTATAAAGAAGAATGAGTACTGTTGGATTATGCATCCTACTGCAAGTCCCCAGACACCTCCTGTATCGTTTATTTTCACAGAAGCAATAGGATTTAATTCTACAGTAATTACTTACCAATTTTCCTCCAGAACAGAAGTACATTACACTTCCTACTAAATTGAAAATGGAATCTATTAAGTAGCTGCCACCTTGCAACTTACTGATAAAAGAGTGAAGGGAAAATATTTTAAGAGGTTCTGTTTATGTTTGAAAGGTGCTGAATCCAAAGCAGCTGTTGGATGGGAAAGGCAGTGGTAAAAACTGAGAGCTTCGGCCTTTATAGGATCAATAGGGATCTTGTTCAATTCTCACTGGACAGACTACAGTATGTATGTGCATCAATTTCAACTGTATATGATAAATTTATATATACATATATATATTTGTATCTTTCAAAACAAATCAAGTCATTCATATTTTCCCACAAGTTTGAACATTAATCTTTCAATTGGCTTCTTCAAATTCTAACTGTAGTGTACTCAACTGAAATCAACACCAAGCATCTAGCAACGCTATTTTTGAAAAATGCATTTAAAGTTTTTCCTGGCAGTGAGTATTGGTGGTGGTTGAAGATACCATGTCAAACTTTCAAGGTTGACCAGAAAGTCCTTTTTTCAACATGAGATTAGAATAGCAAAGGTCCAAGCCTAAACTAGTGGTCTAGGCTTGGAACTAGAATGGAATAAAGCCTCAAAAGGAATACGGGAGAAGCAAATGGAGAAATTAAAAGCACTCAAATGATTCAGTGAAAACATTGCTTTAAAAGTGGAGTCTTGAATGAGGGACCAGAAACCAGACTTTTGTTTGAGAAGAGAGTCATATTTTTCTTAAAACTGTAAAAGATTATGACCAGTTTTAGCCAGTTACCAAAATTTTAAGTCACTATCTGTCTTAGCAGCCCTAGTTTCGAAACAGGCTTCCTGAAATCTTTTGAAATAGCTAATAGACATTTTCCCAACCAGCAATACCTTTTAATTAATTTAATTCTAAAATGTCAGTGAATCTGAAATTTACATCTGAAAATTTCAATTAATACTTTCAGTGAGGTTTATTTTGCTACACTTCATTTCAGCTTCCAGTGACTTCATAGTCATTTCAGGAGAGGAGTGAAGTGAGACCAAATTCATCTCTGAGGGCAGATCCACCTCACTCTTTGCGGACACAGCAAGTGCACCATGTGCACTGCAGAGCACAGAAGCCTCTGTGTAGGGCTTTGGAGAGTTCTGTGGGCTGAACAACCCACACAGAAGGTATACCCACACATTCAGGGTGTGTGGATCTCCAGGTCAGCTTTCTTGGAAAGCATGTTCAAATCCTGAATGTTGTGCCAGTACATCTATCTGACTGGCTTTAGGAACAGAACGGGATCTCAGCCTACAGGCTCGGAGCACAGCTAAGCTAGGTCATGACTGCTCCCACCTGGCCCACCAGGTGTCTAATGGTTTTTCAGCTAAACTCTTTAGTACAACTTGTACATACAGGTTAACTTTTGCTTCTAGTTGTAGAAGATGAGCTGCCAAAACAGACAGTGAGTTTCAAGAAATTCTTGTTCATTGCTTCAATACAGAATATGCTTAGAAGAGACGTGAAATTATGGTCTTATATACTTCATTCCCTCCTGAGATGGCCCAACACTTTTCATCACTTCTTTTCTTGTTCAGCGTGGAGGATGAGGCCTTTGAAACCATACAAGTCAATTTCACCTGTAATGAAGATTGGCCAGCAGTAACTTTCAATGTGGACATAAAAATGAAGTGCTAATTAGGCAATACTCTTGTCAATAGTTGTAGTTATAACATAAATAACTTTTTAAAACACTGCATAGAGAAATACACAAATATGGCATACATTTTATCACTGCACAAGAAACAACACGGGCATGGAAAGCCTGTTGGTGGTACTGCCCACTGCAACGGTTGCTATTTTGAGCACTACTCACACTAAAAAGAATCTAAATCTTGCAACAGAACTACTGTTTTACTTGAATTTAGCCTTCATATACACTAGCATAAAGTAAAGACTAACAATCATCATCATAGCTAAACACACTGCAAGATGACAGTTCAAATGTTCCAGATCTTTGCAATTTCTGAGGAGTAGTAGTGCAACAGAGCATTACAGGAACCACTGTCATCAACCAAAGTTAAAAAAAAAATCAAGCATGCCATGGGCAAGAGACAGAAGTTACTATTAAAATGAAATATGTCAGGAATTTTATTAATTCTTTTCGTTGTCTACGTTCTCAGTTGCAGCAACAATAGAAGGTTTGGAATATAATTCTAATCATAAAGAATTAAGACAAAATGCCTTTAAGCTATAGAACAGTTTCAATTTTTTTAAAATTTCACTAAGTTTTCTTCCCACTGAAGATGTGATTCAATCTTCCTCTCCTTTACGCCGTCTCCATTATATCTAAGCATGATCCCCACGGTTCAGCTAGTGGTACACAGCCTCTTCATTTACCGAGGCATTTTAAAAGTCTCTCAGACAGATGCTGAAGAACACAAGCTAAAGCAGGTAAGGCACTGCTAAACTGATCCTTTCCTGCCATCTAGGGGACATAAACTGGTGTGCAACTGGAAGAACGTCTCCAGTACCCAGGAAAACTTTCTGTATGAAATGCATACCTCTACCCAGCAAAACAAAACTGAAGAGTAGCACATCTAGCAAGAAACAAACTTAATATAAAGCTGCATTCTCCTGCCTGCAGTGTGGGCAAACACACTGTGTGGACAGCATGCAGCTTTTCTAGTGCATTATCCCCTAAGAAGCAAAATATACAATCACTCAATGCTGAAAGATCATGAAGGTAATTTTAGAAGAAGTTGTAGGTTGTGCCAAGATACCAGTTTCTAATGCTAGTGTTGGCATCATGGCCAGGTTTTTCTCATGCTGCCCTCCTCACTGTTGCCTTCCAGGCTCTTTCACAAGGCAGACTCTACAAAAGGGAAGAGCAAACTCAGCTAAATGCTAAGCATAGTCAAATGCACACACAAAGATCCATACAAGTTTTTTCCCAGTCTTTTGTTTGGATTTGTTCTGTTCTTACTGTGAAAGGGAACAGTCCACTAAAACAAACACCCTTCACTAAAACAAAGAAAGACCCACACTTCCCATGGCTGAAATGATGTGATCTTTAGGATCAAAGCTGGAGCTTCTCTGATATGAAAGGAAGCAGGTGTCCAGCCAAGATGCTCTGTGAACTGGCTACAGCTGCACATGATGTAGGCACCCATTCTGCACCAGTGAGCAGAATGGAGATAAAATGAAAGTGACAAGGTTACACTGCTGCAATACCTCTTCACCACAGAGTAGTCACAAACAAAAACCCCATCAAACTTCACAGAACAACTCAATTTTATTTTGATGACAAATATTTTGAGCAGCTGTGCCCAAGTCCTCTTCACCTTACTGAGTGCAGTGTGCTTAAAGATCTGGAAAGAATCCCTGCTTTGGGGATACTGAACCTCTTTGCCACCTAGACAAAAAGTAAAAAAAACATAAACAAATAAAAAGCTATGTGCCAACCCATCTACAGCATTACAATGTAAATGTGCATAGGACACCATAATTTCTTGAACTTAAGGTGATTAACATTGTTCTTTGTGAACAGCATTATTAAATATGGAATACTTTCAAAGTGCAAAACTACTGCAAGATATCTACTACATTCAAATTAGAAAACATTATGCAGTATTTGGCAATGCAAAGGCACATTTATTCTAAAGCAACCCTTAAAAATATTTTGATCAAATCAGTTTCAGTTTAACAGGCTTGAAGTTATTAAAAATAGGCCCCCCAAAATTCCATACCAAACCATTTTCCCCAAAAAACATCACAGCAATAGTGCTGTGAACAAACCAGTATTATCAATGGAAAACTGTTGCAGAAAATGAAGTTGTTAGGTGATAAAAATCATAGCATTTGTCAGGAATGTTTTATTCTGTAAAGATACACAAAGGTCTTGAGTGCTAAGAAATTAAAAGAAAAAATCCATTACTTTGATAATCTAATGTCTACAACTAGACCATTTCCTCCTAATCAAAGTTATATGTAGTACCTCAGGTAAGACTGGATTTAGTAATCAAACTATAGATTTACAAGTTATTTTAGCTGGAAAGCATTAAAGACAAAATCAAACCTTTTTAAAAGGGTTTAAAAACCTTTTTAAAACCAAAGGGCTATACATCCAGCTAGTACTCTTTGTACTTACAGGACTTCAGGACTATACTTTGAATTATAAAATTTCAGTTTACAATTTAGATTTATTTTCAGGTTTATTTTTAAGTCACCAAACGAGAAACATCATTCATACTATCATTTTATTTTTTTCCTTTATAATATGCTTCCCTAAGAGCAAAACAAATCTTATTTTCACACATTAAAACAGCTGAACATCACAGCAAGCAGCTTTAATATCATATTTTAACCTTGCCTTGCATTCATCTTTTTTCTTTATACATTACTTTTCGCTGATTTTACGTATTTTCTGAACATTTTGACTTGACACTCAATGTAGTCCTAAACGTGACTTTTTCTAACTGGCAATAATAATACACAACTTCATTCAACCAATCACTGTTTCCACGTGTATTCAAAGTCTTTCCAACACTTATGACAACATATTTGTGGATACTTTTAAAATTTCATTGAGTTTTATTTAAATAAAATGGAAGCAATTTCAAATTTACAAAGCTTAAAATTTTATTAAAGAAAACTCAGTGTGCTTAAATTTTCAAAACAAGATTTAACAAAAACATTTTGTCATCAAAGGCCTACAGTCATTTTGCAAAACGGTTCTGGTAACCAAACTCCATGTGGCTTTCAGGCAGGCAGAAGTGCAGAATGGTGCTTCTGGAAAACCTGCCAAGCATTTAGATAGGCTGGGTACCTGACTGCTGCTGGGACTTTGCTAGGAATTGGGTGTCCACTATTGGTTTTGATTTGTTGGGTTTTTTTAAAATCTTCATGTGGGGTTTTTTGAGGGATTGGTGGTTAAGTTTATTTGATGCTTAATGCTCTCAATTAACTCCGTATCTTTAGATTTAACTTAATTCCCTTCAAATTTAATTAACAGTTACTGGGTCCACTCTTTTACCACCTGTTTTTCAAATTTCAGGTGAAGGAACCTAACTCGAACTCCGTCAAAAGTTCTCTGCTTGTGCAAATAAGACCAAAAACAAAAATGAAGGCAGTGTAATTTCTCTGTAACAGAATCTGAAAACACGTATGATACTAGGTAAATAAATGTCAAGATTAGCTTCACTCTGAAGTCTACAGATACAGCACCATGGTTTTGTTTTATTTATAGATCTGGCTTCCCTTTTGATTTTGTATTCATTTAGAAAACAGCGCTCTCACTAAAAGGTGAGGAAGGATCATGTATACAGAATTTAAAATTTTAACAAAATACAGCAAGACTACACATAACGCTGGCTGCTGTGTTTCCAAATTTAATTACCCATTTACCTTTGAAAAGGTATTCAAGTTCTAAATGACTACACCAGCACTCAATAATAATATTTTTATGCACTGTACAGAGATGAATCTTCAAGTAGAATATAAGAACATCCTAGAACTACATACCAGAGAAACTGAGACTGAAACAGATTTCTTTTAAGGCAGAAGTTCCATTATATATCAGATTGAAAGCCACCACAATATTAACTATAACTAGTTCATTAAGCACTTAAAGATTTGCATTCATAACTATTAATTCTCGTGTTGACTAGAACTCAGTATACTAATGTTCCAGGAAGTCCAGCTGGAGATATGGTTATCCTTTGAGGTTAAAGCTATGGCAGAGTAAAGTTATCCTAAACACTACTTTTAATTATTAAATAAAATGTGCTCATTTATGTTAGCAAGTTATACAACTATTTAGAAAGAGGAAATATGAAATATTGACAATGACAAAAGAGATTTTAAAAAGCTACCATTGAAAAAAGTTAGATTTCATATTCAGAGGAATTTCAATGCTTAAAAACAGATTCATATATGTTCATCCATTTGAAGATTAGTGTATTAAAAAAAGTTAAGAAAATACTTTTGTGTTTCAGTTCAACTGCGCTTGATTCAAGCACAGCTTAGAGGTTGGCTGATATAAATTAAACACTGGTCACTGCCTCAGCAGCCAAAAGTACAGAAAAATGTACATGTTCACAGGATAAATAGAAGTCTNATACTCCATAAAATGAACTAAAAAAATAAAGAATGAATTAACGATATTAAAAAACCTAAACCACTAAAAAAAAAAAAAAAAAAAAAAGCTATCTCACTCCAATACGGGAGGTCATCCACTCCAAGCCTTGGCATAATCTGAAAGATAAGAGATGTTATACTTGGTACAAATTCTATTCCAGCATCTTGAAGGTATTTTCTCCTTGTTTTTATGTGTAAAAACAGCTACTTAAAACAAATTATACCAACTGAAAATGGGATTGAAAGCTGAACAGAGTAAACAGTGTTTTAAACTAAGTCTACTTAGACTTTAGCCACATGAAAATGGTCAAGCATTGTATTTTATTGAAGCTATTCTATTTTTTTTTTCCTGGCAAACCTAAAAGACACCATCCTTAATTGCTTACTCACAAGTACATGGAAAGAAAAAAGTTTTTCTTGTTCTACAGAAACCTAGACCTTTACATACGAATATTAAAAGATAAAGGGCAGGTTATCCAGACTGAATTTTTTAATGAAAAGACAGTATATCAAGAATTTTAAAATTACATTACAAAATTAAAAGTGTGTTTATACTGAATACTAAGACTGCATGGGATCTAATCTGCTTTCTAACTCAATTTGCATCTCCATTTAAAAAGTCTTCTGTTTTACAATATAGACTTTCACTTTGATTTTCTAGGGATCTAGTTACCTAGTTTATACCCCTTGAGCTTTACCTCTGTACAGTAAATGAGGGTTTAGCTATCCAAGAATGCTAGCTTCACTCGCACCAGATTGATCCCCCCAAATTCTTATCAGATCTTCCCAAGGAAGACTCAGCTCAGCAGTCTAACTCTGGGAATGTTTTTCCTAAGTTCATCTCACTACTGTCATAGTTTAAAGTATTCTAAATATTCATTGCTTCTTGCTCTACAATACGAAAGAAGCAGCCTAGGATGGCCACTGTTTCTAAACTAAACCTCATATTTATTAATTATTATTTTCCTTCAAATGTCAACTTGGTTGAAGAGCTTAGTACATAAACTGTGTATTCAAAAGTGACTTTAGCAAAACTGGTAGAAATACAGTTAACTCTTAGAACGAAACAATACAACCATCCTATTAAAAAAACCCACTTTGTTCTCACTAAAACATTCCACCCTAAGGAACTTAATATCACCATTCTATCTACAAGACATCTCCATGACATTAGACAATACTTCATGCTAGAAAGTGAGGTAGATGCTCTCCCTTCCCAAATACTCAGACGGATTCACTATTTCTGATGTAACAAGACCACATTATTGTAAAGGTTGTACAACGCAGGTAAAAAACTCCTAAATATCACAAGAAGATTGCTTTAAAAACCAAGATGAAAAATTAGTACACTTCACACCATACAAGCAAGACATTATCCACCTTGTTAGAAGGTATCCAAAAATGTTTTTTGTATTTACAGACTAAGGATCTAAGGCAAGCCCAGTATTACATTTTAGTAAGTGTTAGCATAAGGTATTAGCAAATGTCAAAATTGGCTGCATTAGCCAGATATAAACAAAAAGTTTAATATTGGTAAAAATTTTGCTTTATGACAGATCTATGTAACTTTTCATCAAAAACAATGTTTCAATGCTAATCAAAGAAGTCAATCACAAAAAAACCACTAGAACACCTTAACCTCCCAGCTTAGAAGCTTTCTGTAGTTTAGAATGTAAAGGATGAGAACAGTAGCTTATTTCTTTAAATACAAAAAGACACACAAGAGAAAGAGAGTAGCACAGAGAGAGTAGACAGCTATGTCAACAGCTACATACTTTAGGTGGAGGGGTGGTGTTTGGTTTTTGGTTTGGGGTTTTTAACAACAAATGGAAGACTTTCATATGAATCTGGAGTTTGAGCTATGAAAAAACCCACAAGGTTCAATTACAAAAAAGAAAAATGTCCCTCTGACTGCAGAGTTCAGAAAATACGAACTTTCAGAAAATCCCCTTTGGTGTCAGCAGGCTTCTAAATCAGAATTCTCAAGTACCAGGAATTGCCATAGTAAGCAGTAAGCACTTACCCTTCTCCTGTCAAAGCACAGCAGGACTGAATGTGCCAGGGGTGATCCTTTATGGAGCTGAGGGTGAGGTATGCAGATATCTCAGCAGCCGTCATGCAGCCCTTCATGTCCTGCTTGTTGGCAAAGATGAGAACCGCAGCCTTCCGTAAATCCTAGAAACGGTTTAGAGTACTCAGAACAGTTATTATACAGAACTAAAAGGCTATTGTGCTAACTTCATTTGTTAAAAGCTAATTTACGGTTACACTGGAGCATGGAATTTTAACTGTCTTACTACACTAAATATTTGTAACAGTAAGACTGAAAAAACTAATTTATTCAGAAGTGTTCACCACCACAGAGAATCAAATTGTAATGTATTATGTGAGTATCCTTCTGGCGTTGACCACATGTTCAGACATAGCTGATGAAAATCTTGTCAAAATACATTTTATAATGCTGCAAACCACTCAGCCAGCGGAATTATTTCTGGTTAAACATTGCAAGTTCTACAATACATACGATTCAAATGGAAACGCCTGCTAGATATCAGTCCCTTGAAATTCTTTCAATTTCATTCAAGAAGTTCTGTATTGATTAAAGCAGTAATAATTTAAGAAAGCTTTCTGAATTCCTCTAAGTTCAACCCTAGTGTTCCAAAAAAGAGCGTTTTAATAATGCTGCATCAGCTTTAATAACTAATTAAAATAGTTTTGTTTCAGCATGGAATTTAGCATTCCAAACAGACAAGAACTGGAATGTATAGCTTTAAAAGAGCAGAAGGGTAAACAAATCTAATACTCAGAAAGCTGACAGCTGCAACTAAAAGTGTTCAATACATTTCAATGCATGTTAAATTTTGAGAGTATTTGTCCACCAAGAGAAAAAAAACCCCCAAAACAACAAAGACTTATGATCTACAGCTGAAAATTCAACCCTACAAGTAGGCCAGTCTAGGCCTACCAACTAATTTCAAGAGATGGTAGATCACAATTTCTTAAGAGTTTGAGACTGGACACCAAGAAACTACATGGGAAAACTTCAGTGCAAGAAGTAATTTTTCCACCTTTTTTGGTAGTGAATTTACTCCTTACTATTAGACGCAAACTACAATTAATATTAAACTGCAAAGCAAAAACTCACTTATGTGAAACACAAATCTCTCAGAGAAATGAATTCAACAGGATTACTTGCACTGTACTAAATCCTTTTCTTTCAAAAATGAAGGTGAATATTTAGATTTAAAACAACCTTAGTTTAGCTTCATAGTGATCACAAAAGGTTTTAACATACTCTACTTAGGCAAACGTACAAGTTAATTTAGCATGTTTTGAGTTGACCCAATGTTGAAACAGTCCCCAGGACAACATATAATAAAAATATGAACAAAAAATTCGGAAGGAAAATGAACTGAAATTAATTTTCCCATATTATGATATATGCTCCTTAATTTTAAGGAACAGGATTAAAACAAACAAAAAAAGTAAGCAATTCCATTTCTGTAGAATAAAAATGGAAAAAATGTTTCTTGAAATTTTATCCATTTAACTGAAATAGTCAGTGGTAAACAATAATAATACCCGGTTACATTAATATGAATAACATATTTTACAAATTCAACACTTGCAAAGTAAAGACTGATTTGATTACAATCAAGCAAGTCCTCTTAGAAGGGTGCTTCATAATAATTTTTCTGCTTATTTATAGCTTACATGGTTTTAAAACGTGATCAACATGAATGCACACTTATTCTCAAAATCTTTTTTCTGATGGTATTGTTTTTGTTAACACAGGAAACATGAAAAGTTATTTGACTGCTCTCAACAAAACTGTTATCCCAACTCCCCACCATACCTCATGAGCCAGCATTCTATAAAGTTCTTCTTTTGTAATAGAAAGTCGCTCTCTATCAATGCTGTCAACAACCAGAATGATGAACTAGGGAAAAACACCAATAGTATAGTATGTAAATACAAACTACAAATTACAGAAAGCACAATTTCAAGAGACAACTACCACAAGTCTTCCTACAGAAGAGACATACACTTTCAGAGGACACTAGGAAAGAGAAAGTGACAAAAGAGAGAAAAGAGACTAGGAAAAAAGGAGAATTAGAAATCACTGCTACAATTCTCCAACATATTCTCCAAATCACTTTGCCTTATAAAATTAAAGGGATTCATTAGCCATTGGAAATGACCATAAAGTATGAAAACCTGAGTCAATTTAATGCTGCTGTGACTTTGAGATGCCTAGCAGATGAGGTGGAACAGTAATGGAATTATTCATATGAGGGAGGCTAGGATTAGCATAGTAAACAGACCTCTTTTCTTCCTCAACTGTTTCCAGCAGACAAAGCTTCTAAGTAAAGGGGAAGTTCTTTCCAAGTACTACAAGGCACTGGATTTCAAACACTTGCTAGACAGAACACGAAGAACATCCCAAACGTATCAGAAAAATAATATATGCATCTCTCCAATTTCCAATATCAAAGATACTTAAGGGATAAATGCCAAGAACTTATTGCTCTACACCAGATAATGCTGGCAGAAGTCTCTTTATCTTCATGTGTTTCTTAGATGTAGCTGCACTTTTCTAGATAAAATAAAAAAATAGTCTAAAATACTAGAGATGAAGGTTGAGATGTCATTATCAGGCTTACAGTAGATCTAGGACGAATCACCGATCTCCCCTCTCCTCAAGAGCACAGGAAAAGATATAGCAAAAGGAAGAGATAAAAATGCTGATTTTACAGGAGGATGGAATACTTATATAATGAGTAATATCTACAAGAGGTCTCTGCTTTTAGTAGGAATGGTAAGAAATGAACTCTTGAATATTTTACATGAGTGTAGATGTCTCAAAAAGAGTCTTCAGCGATTATATGTGCCTTTTTGTACTGATAACCTCTTGGCCTCAAAAAGACTGTCATAAAAAACAAACCCCACAAGTCAACTGTTGCTGAATTCTACTCCAACCTTTCCAGCAACAGCAGCTCTGCCAGTACCTCACAAGTAGTGCACAGCAAGACTTTCTTTCCTCCTCTGGATAAAAGCTACGAGCTGATGAGCTGTTTAAATACTGCTGCCTAGGCTTAGAGAAAGTTTCATTCCTTTATTCCTTATTCCTTCATTCCTCATTTCCTGCTAATTATCATTATTTCAAAACCATTTCAGACTGGATATACAGAAGTCCAGTTGACCACTGCAAATCATCACAAAATTCGAAAATTACATTTCAAAATTTTCTTTTTAATCTACTTAAAAAAAGCAAGTAAAAAATCTGATCTAAGATGTATTTCATTATCATTTGATAGCCTAGGAAAAAATCTAACTTCACAGTTTATAGCATAGATCAAATAACATTACTGTAAAGTATACAGAAAAAATACTTTAAATATTATCAGAAAATTGGCTGCATACCAGAGATACCTCACACTTCTTGAATTTATTCTCCCTCATTAAAATGTAAAAATAATACAGCTGCGATCTCTACAAAAGTCTACAAATATTCCTAATAAATAAATAAATACAATTTCAAACAAACTTATTTGATTTGCAGATTTCAAAGCATCTTCTCATACCTCTGTGTTTGAATAATAGGTATTCCACGATGACCGTAATGATTCTTGTCCTCCAATATCCCACATTAAGAAATGAGTGTTTTTCACCACTATTTCTTCTACATTGCTTCCTATGGTTGGAGAAGTATGAACCACTTCATTCATTAAGCTAAAGGAAACAGTATCACACCATAAAGACCAGTCAGCAAAATCCACAAGGCTTGTTACAGCTCAGTTATAACCACTTTTTTGTTGAAAAAGTAAATACGTGTAGCTGACAAAAAACATTAAAAAATTAGGCACATTTTAAAAAAGTTATACATTTGAACTTTAGAAAGCAGTGACTGTAGTCATGCTTAAAGGAATCAGCAAGGAAAAATAAGCACATAAAAGGTATAAGAAATGGGTAAGTGTTTTAGGAAGACTGTCTTTCTAAAGGACATTAACAGACACTTAAAATGCACTTGTTTTAAAGTAGGAGCTGCCATTCTAAAGATCCCAAATACAAAACCACTAAACTGTGCAAAATATAAACTGGAATATAATTTTATCAAAGCATTCTACTTAGGAACGAGATATTAAAACCCAAAGGACTGTTTGGTTACATAGCTGAAAATTTCTCAGTTCCACCTTTAAGCTTGCTCAAAATGTTTATGAATAGAAAGTCTTTTTGGAAAGCATACTACGCTGCTTTGATATCCAAATACAAGGATATTAATTTAACTACACTCTCCTCCTTTTCCACAATTACAATAGTAATTATGGTCCTGACAACACTTTTGAATTTATTACAGATATTCTTTTAATGCTGCCAAGATTTGGGTGCAATGATGCTATTGAAAATGAGTAAGGTAGGACTTGAGAAAGCTGAAATATTATTTTTAGGAATTCCCTATCACAAATTTTAGACACTGGAATTGAGAAACATTTGGAAACATTTTTGGATTTTTGCAGAGTGGCTAGAATTTCCATTAATTTAAAAATCATATTCCTTTCTGCAGTTATTGGAAACAGGATTATTTCTATGCATACAAATTCAGACAGGCTCTCACGGGAAAAAAACTGCAGTTCACTTTGTGCTTGGATGTACAAATTTGTTGTTCAATTACAGTTCAGTTTTAAAGCACAGTAGTTACTTCACTTATCCTCTAAATATTTACTCTGCTTAGAACAACTAATACCATTAATGTACAAAGTGTGATGTAGAATCCTAGAGAATCCACCAGGTTACAAATTTGAATTTTCAAAGATTAAACAGTGACAAATAATAAAATGCAAACAGAAAAACAATTAGTTAATCTACTTACAACTGGTAAAGAATAGTAGTCTTTCCAGCATTATCAAGTCCCACTATGATTACTTTGTGCTCTGCATATATAAGAAAAAAAGAGAAAAAAAAGAAGAAGAAGACAAAAATAAATTAGTGGAAACAGCAATAATTATAATTCTGGTTAATCACTCTCCCTTACTGAAGAAAGCAACTGCTCGTTTCTTTTGCATCAATACCTTACACAGATTAGTGGTTACTTCAGGACAGAAAAAAAGCCAAACAAAGTCTCATCTTCTCTTGAGACTCCAGTCTCAGGAAGTTAGCACTGGAAATCTAATAAAGGTATGGTTGCTAATTATTACTTCATCTACAACATCTAGTTTTAGAAAGAAAAGTTCAATGAAAAAATATAATCCATGGCAGTGCATCATGCTAAGAACACCAACAAATATCCAAAGGCTGCAAAAGGTATTACCCTAACATTCAAGGGTTAATAATAACCATTTTTAAGGTACCATCATTATTCACACGGTAAAACCTAAGAGGAAACTGTATTTTGAATAGGCCACAGATTCTAATTTTGCAACTTCCAAACTGAAAAGTCACAGAATGATAGACTGGTCAAGGCTGGAAGACACTTCCAGAGGTCATCTGGTTGCAACTCTCTGCTGAACCAGGCCCACAGAGCCAGTGGTGTAGGACCATGTCCAGATGGGTTTTTAATACATCCAAGATGGAAACTCCACAGCCTCCCTGGACAGCCTGGGTCATTGCTTAGTCACCCTCACAATGAAAACGTGTTTCCTGATGTTCAGAAGGAACTTCTGTGTTTCAGTTTGTGCCCGCTGCCCAGTCCTGTCATTGGGCACCACCAAGACAAGTCTGGCTCTGCCCTCTTTGCACCTCTTTTTCTCATATGTGGCAAGTTCCAGTCCCTTAGTCACCCTTGAAGCCCATCACTGAACTCTTCTCAGTATGTCCATGACTCTCTTGTACCGAGGAGCCCAGAACTGGACATGGTACTCCAGGTGAGGCCTAATCAGTGCTGAGCAGAAGGAAAGATCATGTGCCCCAACCCGCTGCAAAGTCCAGCATAAAAAATAGTGATCTTGCAACTGCTGCAATACTGTTTGTTTTCAGGCACAGAGGAGACAAAACAGAAAATCAGTAAAAAAGTCCTCCAGAATTTATATGTTTCTCTGTAAATTATCCCTGTTACAATTTCAAATGCAGCAGCACAACCACTTAGAATGGGGGTTCTTTTGCTACATGTGTGAAGTTACAGCATACTGATCCAATTACTGACAAAAATAGCAAACCACTTGAGAGTGAAGAATTTGCAAATGGATACATAAAAACCCTGTGAACAAGCTTACTTTAAAGAGATAATACTTACAATTCTAGGGCACTTATTTCAAAGCAAAATATGGTTCACAGTTTAAAGATTTCCTACAAAAGACCACATTTGATCTACAGGATCAAATAAGTTACTAGATCAGAAAATCTATCATAACTATCAAATTGGTGTTTTTCCCCCAAAAAGTAGGTGGCTTAAGGAAAAACTGAAGTATTTTGGTTAAAAATTTACTTATATATTGTAACCCAGGTCTTTTTATACTGAATATTATTGTAATAAAATATTTTCTTGCTTGGAACTTTTTAAAGTTTCACTATGCTATAGGGTCATAACAGATGGTAAAATGTACTTCCTTGTGCCAGTTCCCTTACTACTGTATCCTGTCAACACACTCTAAGAAAAGAACATTTCCTGGCTTTCCATCTTTTCATTAAATGCAGGAGTACTTTTAACCCCACTAACAGCAGCATCAGTAATTAATAACATTTCCCAACACATAAAGTGTATTAAATCCTCTCTACTTTCAATGCTAATAAAACATGCCTAGTAGCTTGACTGTCCATCTCTTCTTCAAATATAGTTAAATTTAAAGAGCTTTCAAAGGCCAAACAGAGAAATACCCTCCTGTTGTTTTCAAACCAAACATGCTGTCAACTATTGCCAGGAAGATGATTCTACTTTTGCAGCATTCTGTTTAAGCTATTTTCAAGAAAGAAAAGAAATTCCAGCCAGGCATTACACTGCTTTCTAATCTTTTTATCAGAACACATCATCTTAGGCATGAATGATTGGAGTGTTGGATGATACAACATCACACTAAATAATGAAGAAAAAACCTTCATTGGAACGGCTGCTTTTGAAAGCCACTGAAGTGTGAATGGTCCAACACTAACTGGGAAAAAAAGGCACAGCTTATCTGTGTTACTTCATAAGTCAAATGGTGTTTCATACAGTGATTGAATAAGCACAAATAATAAACAGTTACACAAGTGTTAATTATTAGTGAACTTGGCATGAAAATAGTAAGATGAAACCATGGGTATTTCATACAAGTAGCAGACTCCAGAATTATAGTAATGGAAACCTTTCACTTACAAACATGTTCAAAAGTTGAATTTCTGTCTAGTTTGATGAAAACACAGAAAATTCACACATGGATGTGCTTTAGAGGAAAAACGTGAGCTTAAAAACTACCAAATTAAGACAGAACAGAATTTTAGCACGACAGCTACTTGTTTACAAGAGTAATTAGAAGAAGACAGATGCCACATTTAGGAGGAAGGACAGTTTCAGGGTAAATCATAGGCAGTGATTTATTTGTGTTCTGTACTTACAGACTAACCCAAGTTTCTCCCTTTCACTGGCTGGTATTCAAACTCAGTTTAGGTTGTATTCATGAATATCTTCCCAGTCCACCATGTTCTTGGCAAAACAAGAAGAAAATCCGTAACAAAGTTGAGAGAGCAGAAGAGTCTTTATTAATCACGTAGGAAGAGGGAGGGAAGATGGGGAAAGTAGAAGCAGGCATATGCAGGGGAAAAAGAAGACAGTATTAGACTACTCCTTAAAAGAATCCAAGGACTTCTTGGTTTCATCAACCATTGCTAGCACACTGTTTAAAAAAATTAATATGTAATATGGTTTAAAAGAATCTGTGGCAGTTTAGTATTACAGAAATACAGGACAGTGAAGATTATCTTCTGGCAGATGTTAGAAGAAAGACACAATATGCTCTTTCCTTCCCTTACTCATCAATATTTCCCTGTGGTAAAAGGGCCCTAAACTAAAGATTCAATTCTCCCAACACACCTTTTCCTCTACTTGGCAAAAGTGAAAAATAAAAAATTCTAAATACTTTAATGATGAGATTTCTAACATATTTGGAAGAAATGACTACTGAATGGGTACCAATTGCTTTCAAGTAGTGAAACAAAATGCTCATCTGGTTCCAAAGAGCAACAATCTTGGAGGCCTCAGAGTTGAAGACAGAATGCAGATACAGTTTGCTAGAAAGAAGGCAGGAGGAACAGCATAATTCAGAGAGGTTTCAGTACAAAGACTCGTTCTGCACACTAAGAGCTAAATTAGAGTCTTCTCTTAAGCACAAAAGAACTGCTAAAATACATTTTGTATCCCCAGACTTGATTACAACAAAGTAAAGAAACTGTCAGTAACTTTTAGAGGAACAAAAACCATTTGGTTTTCCAGATAATGGTCTCTCCTAACTTGACTGGGAACTTCCAGTAAGCCTAAGTGAAGTAAACTGTGGAGTTACAGAAGTTCATTCACCTTGAATTAGAGGTTATCATTATTTTTCTTAAAGCAATTTTTAAATAACTGTAGCAATTATTCAGAGCAACCTGTAAGATGCTGAATAATTACCATTCCAAAAATAAGTAAACCCCAGATTTGTGAGCTTCTCAAAGAACTCTATATACCACATAAAAAAATAAGGTATTGATAACTGTCATTTATCTTTATCAGGGTTGGTGACATTCACTTCTATTTTTAACCCACAGTTTAATTAAGAGCTATCTTGGTAATACTGATGGAATAATAAGTCAAGCAAGTTTTACTCAGACATGCATTAACACAGGCACTAACTTAATGCCTCCACCATCTATCCACACTACTACATGTTGCTTAGAATGTGCCATTTGACTCCTGAATCATAGCTTCAGCAGGTCATTTTTGGAGTCTGATTTTTTTTAAACTTCTGAAAGTAAGCTACGAATAAAAGTAAATTCAACTGAACTTATGTAATTTAGCAACTAGACTTTAAATGGGAGCAGAGCATGATATTTTAAATAAAATAATGTTTGAGTAATGTTTTTTTTGTCAATTTCAAAAAAAAGAGGAAAAGTTATCATGAAGACATTAGAAGTCACCTAGAAAAATGACAGATGTCTATTTTAAAACCAACTGTTTCTTTTATGAGTAAAAGTATCTCCATTTCAGCTCACGTTATGAGACAATATATATTGAGAGCTGAAAGACTTCGACACACCTCATCCTCCATGCTCTACTTGATGGAACACAGATGGAAATTTAAATCTTTGCTTAGTTTCATCTTTCCTTTTGCCAGTCTCAAGTGCTGCAGATTATCACACAACTTCCATCAGCCAGGAGAACTGATACCATGATCCTCACACAGTGGACCCTATTTGCATCTTTGGAATACTCCCTCTGTACAGCCAAAATCAATGTGTAAGTTACTGTGTTAGACTGCTCTACAAGCAGCTTCACAGGACAGCCTGTGAATTCTCCAAGGAACTATCAAGATTTGACGTAACTAGAAGAGCAACCAAAAATCAACTCAGAAATTACTATGCATTATTAGTAGTAATGATACTGTTTAGAGAAAATAGCTGTGTAGTTGGATAATAATTTCCCATTAGATCAAAAATCCATGTTTGAAGCGAATCTTCTAGAATGAATTTTCAGTTTTGGTCATGCAAAGAAACTCATTTTCTTTTCTGTGGTTACCCAAGAAGAGGAGGTAAAAAAAATAAAACAAAACAACACAAAGCAAAAATGAAACAAAAGATAAATCCTGCAATAAACCAAGATCAGGACACACCCTAAAGTCTCTTATTGGGATAAATGCCAAAGAGTAAACATTTCATGGTATTATCTATTTAACTGTGAGACTCATTTTTCATTAACCATTTAAATATACGAATGTATTAGGTTTGTAATGTGAGGGCTACAGTGTTTTCTGTGAGAAACGCCTATAAACTTCTCCTATGTGTATGCAGCCAATGCCTGCCAAGGCCATCAGCAACAGGTGCAATGCCTCTGGGATAACATATTTAAGATTGGAAAAAGTTATTGCACAGGTGTAATTACACAGGGAAAAGAGGAGTGAGTATATGTGAGAGAAATAATTCTGCTGACTCCAAGGTCGGTGCAGAAGGAGGAGGTGCTGCAGGTGCCGGAGATCCACCCACAGCCCATGGTGAGGCAGCTGTGCCCCTGCAGCTAGAGGCTCATGGTGGAGCAGAGATCAACCTGTAGCCCATGGAGGGCCCCATGCTAGAGCAGGTAGATCCCAAAGGCAGCTGTGACCCCACTGGACACTCATGTTGGAGCACGGTCCTGGCAACAACCTGTGGACCTGTAGAGAGGAGTCCACTCAGGAAGAGATTTGCTGGCAGGTCTGTGACCTTGTGGGAGACCCACGCTGGAATGGCCCATCCCTGAAGGACTGCATCTCACTGAAATGGAACAGCTAGTGAAGAATCGCAGACCTTGGGAAGAACACACATTGAAGGAGGCCCTGGAGGACTGTTTCCCATGGGAGACATCCCACACTGGAACAGGAGATGCAGTGCCCCCCATAAGGAAGAATGAGTGGCAGAGACAATATGTGATGAACTGACCACAGTCTCCACTCCCTGTTCCCTCCTGCAGGGAGATGGTAGAGAACCAAAAATAAAGCTAATCTTGGGAGAAAAGAGGGAGGAGTGGGGGGCAGGTGTTCAGAAGATCTGGTTTTATTTCTCATTAACCTGTTCTGATTTGACTGGTAATGAATTATATTAATTTCACAAATTGAGTCTGTTTTACCCATGATGGGAACTTGGGAGTGATCTCTCCCTATCTCAATCCAGAAGCCTTGTGCTGTATTTTCTCTCCCCTCATCCAGCTGAGGAGGGGAGTCATAAAGCTGCTTTGGTGGGTATCTGGCATCCAGCCAGGGTCACTCACAATAAAGAATAACTTTTCTTCCAGGAAACAATATACAATTACCAAGACAATGTGTTTTCCTGAAAATAAATACTGACATCATAAGCTACTATAGAGGTAAATACTAAATGCCACCAGTTATCTGCTAATCAGTTCCCTGCTTATAGATCTCTTTGGAGTCTTTGGAATACTTCATGGAAGGAGTTGAAGATTGCACTACTTGATGAAAACAAAAAAAAGGTACTTACTGTTTTTCTGGAGGATAGGGGAAACATTGAATCTTGCCAAATAGGTTTCATAGTCCAGGAAAACAAGAAATTAGCAACAAATTCAGAAGACTCAGTTAGACAACTTCAGAAATGATATGGTAGGATGGTGTATGCATGAGAAAAATAAATGATCTGGGAATGGATCCCAATCTCATCGCACGAGAGACAGTTTGATACACAGATGTCAATGTGCACACACACTGAGGCTTCGCTCTGGTATGCACAGAACTCGAACTGGTTACGTACAAGCACAAAACAATGAAAGTACACCAGGTGTACCTGCCTCCAAAAACTTGCAACAGAACACTGCATGAAAAAGTCTTATCTGAATTTTCCATAACTTTAAAGTGCAAATGAGGTACACATTTGGAAAGTTGATGAGAGAACAATTAATGAATATATTGTTTATATTGTTTTGCCTTGAGGCCCCGAGCATAGAGCAGGCAAAATGATGTTACTGTTAACTATTTAATTTTCTAATCAAAGCTGGCTAAGTAAACCAAAATCATTAAAACAAATAAATTAACAGATAAACCATAATTTTCTACTTTTATGATAACCATCTGAGGTAAAGGTGGTGGAAGATGCAAATTCTGAACTCTGGATTAGAACATGAGCTATGATTACGAGGCTGGATGAACTGGGCAGGAGCATGGAAAACAATACTATCCTCTTACGACCTTTTTATCTTTGGCTCGAGAACTGATTTTCTTGGGTCACTAACTGTATTTGACTAGCATCTTTGCCAAAGCACAAACAGATCTTTACCTCGAAGGCCCCTACGTGTTTGGCCTTCTTCTCTTCCTTTTAATTAAGGACTAAAATAGCATGATTTTAATAATAGACCCCGACTTAAAAAAGAGACTCGGTGAAGCCAAGACGGACCGTCATCGTTCATCAAAGCTTCAGCAGTCCTGGCCGCCGTGGATGCCGGGCGCACACCGCCTGAAGGGCTCCCGGGGCAGACGACGCGTTTAGCGCGGCCAGGGAGGAGGGGGAGAGGAGGGACCACCCCGGCAACTCGAACAAAGCGAGCCCGAGCATGAGGCGCCGCGGGACCAGCGCTCACGGCGCTGCACTAAGCAAAGCCCAACTTTTGGCTGGGCGGGCCTTCAGGGGAAGCCCGGCGAGCGGAGCCGGAGCCGGCCCCGAGCTCCCACGGCTACCCGCGGCCCCCGCAGCCCCGCGGGCTCCACTCGCCGCCCACCCCGCCGCCGGTTCGGGCCCGCGCGCCCACCTTGGCTACCGAAGAGGCTCCACAGCTTGGCGAAGATTAGGCCCATGCCTGGCCTCGGCTTCCCGCCGAGCGCCCGGGGCACCCCGAGCTCACCCAGGCGGCGGCGGCGGCGGCGACTCCCCCAGCTCCCTCGGCAGAGACTCCGCAGCGGCCCCGGCGGCGCCGAGCGGGCGGGCGCTCACACGGAGGGGGCGGGCACGCGGCTCCGCCCCGCCCCGCCAACGGCCGCACGGCCCCGCCTCCGCCGACATGGCCCGCGCGCGTCATTGCGGCGTCATGGCGGCGGCGGCGTGCTGGGGAGACAGCTGAGGGGTCTGCCGGTCGGCACGCTCGGGAAGACCGAGCCGCCCCCCGAAGGGGAATACTGCGAACAGCGTTAGGCCTCCGCCGCGGTAGTCGGTGCCGAGGTGGGAGGCGCTGGCAGCGCGCCTTGGCCGTCCCCGTGCCCTTCAGCCCGGCGGTGCTGTGGCCAGTCCACGGCCTCTGCTGTGGGAAGGGCTGAGCGTTTCAGGGCAGGCAGTGCTCCCGTGTATAGTAAAACTCGTGAAAGCATTCGATTCGCTTTCAGGGCTGTGGTAGGTTCCTATACTGAGCTCTTGAGTGCGAACCCACCCAGGTTTCCTCAGCAGCGTCTTGGGGAGGGTCAGTAAGTGAGCACGAACCCGGCTCCGCCCTAGAGAGCGAGCCCGGGGGCACTTAGGTGCAGAAACGGTGGACGTACAAAACCTGTTACTTTAATCCACTCGGCAGAATTTCAGAAAACAAAAAACAAAAAAACCAAAACAAAACAAAAAAAGAATATTAAACAAAAAGAAGTGATGTCAGCAACGTCTTGTCCGATAAGCTCCTGCACACGGCGGGCTCCGCTGCTGCCCTCCCCGTGCCGTGGTGGGAGCACAGGGGCTGCGCCGCGGCGTGCCCGGCTCCCATGGTGACACTGGCAGGCGGCACTTCCTGCTGCCGCCCCGGAGGAGGCGGGGCCGGCGGGCCCTGGCGGTAGGTGTGTGCCGGGCGGGGGGTCTGGGTCTGCACGCTGCTGCGGGCGGGCTGAGCCCGGTCCGGTCCGGCTCGGCCTGGCACCGGTTCCTGCGTGCTCTGCCCTTCTCGAGGAGGCCCGGGTCTGGCCCGGGCCTGCATGTGCTTCGGGGTCTGTCGGGGCTGAGGCGGCGGTGGCGGTGGCGCGTCCCGCTGGGGTGCGGCCGCCTCCCGGCTACCTCAGGGCTGAGGCGCAGCGCCTCGGGGGCGCTGCGAAGAGCTCCGCGTCCGGTTCCTCCTCGCTCCCTGATGTTTTCAGTAACATCGAGGCGAGGGAATAAAGGAGAGCGCCCCATAATCCGCTCCCTGCAACAGTGACCCCACTGTCGTTTTCTTCGTGTGAGAAAGGATGGGCGGGGAGGTTTGAAAATCTTGCTCGGCATCTCTGGTGCTGGCTGCGTGTGAGTGCTGGCAGTGTTCATGTGCGTAGGTAGATCAAAGCTTTGGTCTAGCATCGCGTTCCCCGCTGCAGGTACCCGCAGAGGCACATGAAAATCAGTGGCTTTCTTCTAAAGTCGTCATACCTTTTCTGGGGAAGGTGTACGGCACAGCAGGTCTGGAGAAAAAAAATACTCTCAGGTACGAGCCTGCCTCCTGCTGAACGTTTGAAGTCTGACTCTTGTACTTGACGGGGCACTAGGCAGTCTGGCTCATCAGCCAGGCTTCCTGCTGTATCTGAACTTAAAAGCATCTGTCCAGCCCCCCCTCTGCTATGTTCCCCAGCCTGGAAAAGTGCCTTCATAATGTAAATATTGAAGTCACACATAAGGCTTATAAACACCACATTTCTACCAATTTTCAAATGTCTGCTTAATTATTTTCAGGATTTGAATTCTTTAAAAAATTTAGAAGTGTGGGATTTTTTTAAAGACTAGTTTTTTATGCTCCTCAAGAAAAACCTTTCCAAATGTGGGCCATATGGGGATCTTTTTGTGATGTGGTTTGGTGGTGTTTTGTTTTTTTTGGTTTTTTTTTTGTTTTTTTGTTTTTTGTTTTTTTTTTTGCCTATAATGTAGGCATTCTGGGGTAACAGGCACATGATGTGCCACATTCTTGAAATGTTAAATCTGAGCTTTGGTCGTTTCATTTGTATCGACTGTTGGATTGTAGTACTGTTGTACTACTATTAGTTTTTGTGGCAATAGCAGGGAAAATTCTTGGCATTTTGTTAGACTGTAAAAAGAAGTTAATTCAATTTCAATAGCTGCTAATGTTGCGAATAAGGCTTTGAAATTCCTACTCATGAAACTTTGCCTTTCTGTGGTCTCAAAAGTAAGCCTACATAAGGTCACATTTTTTCAGCATTAAGATTTGAATTGAATCAGAAATACTAAAAATTAAAAATATATTTTTGAGGGGTTTTGTATGATAAAAGTGACAAATACTCTCATTGAAATAAAATGAATACCAAACATTCTGATCTAAGTATATTTAGTACAATGAAAATATACTTCAATAGTCAAAACTCCTTATTATAAATGGAATAAACCCAGAATGATATTCTCTCTTCCATTTAAGTTGTTGTAAGCAAATTTAAATTTTTAGGTAGTCTCATTTCAGACTGAAGTGTATATAATTTTTCAAAATACAAATAAAACGGTGGGCAGATAACTGGGAAGATAACTGTATTTTTTTACCTAGAGAGAAAAATGGTAAAGAGTAAAATCTCTATCAGGACTGATATACAATGAGACTTAATAGCTGGGCTTTTCAAGAGGAATTAAACCTACATCTTGAAATTTCCTGTACCTTTTATCTATGTATTTTTTTCACCAGATAGCTTGAAGATTTATTTTAAGGATAAGTAGAATTTTTCTAATTGAGAGTAATGTTACAGTCATTTCATGAGCAATATTTGGAAATTTGAATGGAATAAAATTGCATTATTAAAATAGGAAGAATCAGAACCAACAGCGTAGTTTGTGGGTACATCTTATGTTACATGTATAAACTTACAGAATATGATAAGAATCATGAAGAAAATACTTTGCTTATTTCAGTTCCTTGCCAGCAGATTTTAAAAACTAAAGGAAGATGTCCTTTTTCCCTAAAATCGTTTTCCAATATGAAGTTGAAGAGTATCTCACCAAAGTGTTCAGAAATAAAGAGGTATGTGACGTAGTTACCCCAAACTATCAAAAAATAATAAATTTTTGTGTACCTTTAATACCTTACAATAAATTATTGTCTTCACATTAAACACAGAGTTTTTATATAAAATATTTCTATATTTAAAATAGAAAATTAGTATTTATGCCCATTGGCTCAAAGTAGCATAAAGATATTTAAATGAAATTGAGTATAAATCAGAGAATTCAGTTTTGGATCCCACTGAAGAGTGGATCATAGATAATTAAGCACATATTCACCACATAATATTGACAAGAAATACTCCCTACCCCACTGCAGATTACTACAGAAAATCTATTAATTCCTAATACCAAGGATAAAAAAATTGCTTTTTTATGTACATTTTTATCAGTATGAAAGTTTCTGATTCATAGATTGGAATTAACTTTTCCATTTCATTAGGGGTGGTCTATGTACAATAGCAGAGGGCTCTCTAGCAGTTGCTTTGATACTTGCTGCAAAGTGTTTGCAGTCATTTGCTGATACAGCTGTTTTTCCAGTAAGTGTTTTTCAAGAAATTTATCAGGCTTCCAGTGGAATTAGGCTTCCAGACACAGACATTTGTCACTATTGCACACCACATAACCATACTCCTCAATTTCTATGGAATGTTTACTCAGTGGGGTTCTTTTGCATTGAACAAGAGGCTTCTGTGTGAATCTCTTAATATAAAATATCTTCTTTCACTTTCAGCTTATCACTGCTTTAGGTACGCAGGAGGCAGAGAATAAGTACCAATCTCTGTTAAGTCATCTGTCTCATCCACCAGCTTTTACAACTGTTAGAGTAAATACCCACTTGGCCTCAGTGAAACATGTGAAAAAATTGCTGTTTGAAGAGATCCAGAAGGTTTGTGCAATTTCTTAGTTACAGCAAAAACAGCAGGATATTTCATCTTTCATCTGAACATGAGAGCTTTTCATTACTGGAAACTATACCATGCATCCAGTGGTATTAACATTATTCAATCACATTGATTTCCTGCCAGCATTAAACATTAAATGAAAATCTGTTGTGTTCCAGTATCCCTCATCTCATCCCTCCAAGAAAGGCAATAACAGAGGGAAAAGACATCCAACTCTTTTTCATATGGCAGATCCAAACCCTTGATAGGATTAAGGTACTGCTGTAGTAAATAATGTAAAGGTGTCATGAGTCTGTAAGAGAAGGTGACAGATAAAAAGGGTAGCTCAGTGTGCTGTCTTCAGCATGCTTAGAACACTTTTGTTTAAAGGAGAATGCCTGTATATCTAGATATCATTAGAGAAACTGTTTAGAAAAGAAAATTGGTGTATTTTGGAAACTGGAGCCACAGTGATGCTTTGCAGCCACTGTATTTTCTTATTTTAAACCTGTTTTTAATCCTTATATAATTTTCTGGATTTTTACTTATCTTAATTAAATATTTATTTATCTGATAATACGTAAACCATTATGTTTAAGAAATATATTATTTTGAAATTATGTCCTAGATCTTCACTCTGTCTAAAAAGATCTGGTTCTTTAAGTAAATTATTAATGCTAGTGGGTGTACAGGGAGCTTTTGCATGACAGGAGCCAAGACATTTCTGTGATGCAGAGAGTTGACAGTGTTCTGCTGGCTGGGATGGTAATGAGTTTTGCTAATTTTAGTTTGATGGTAGAAGTCTGGAAGTGGGTATTGAAGGGTTATATTTTGTTTCAAGGCAAAAGGCTTTACTGAAAACTGACTTAAGACCAGCTTTTCACAAACTTACGGTATTTTGAAGTATGATTACATGTTAGAAAAGGAAGCCACATAACACTTTTGAACAGAAGTACGATGATGGATTGTTTCCTTTTTTAAGAGAAAATACTTATTTATTAGATGCACACTGATCTATGGTTTTACATGTTTTAAGGTTATATTTTAGAAGGCTCAGATGAGAAGATGTAATTTTGTTTAAGTCCTGGAACCTTTATAAAACAGAATTTTTTTCCAGCTAAATATGTAACTCAGGTATCAGTGCCCCAGCTTGGACTGAAAAGAAAAATGAAAAGTATTGCCAACCTGGCCTATTAAGTAATACAAGTAATACATGAGTAGAGTTAAACAGTGGCTTATAACTAATAATGTCTAGGAGTTAACACAGAATACACCCAAGCTTCTAAGGTGGTCACTGTGTGTTCTGTGTTCTGCCAACAACTCAACCTTCTTCCAGAAGAAAGCAAAAGCCAGTGATAGGGTTATGAGTGTCAGAACACTCTCCCACTCTGTGAAGTCAGTTCTCAGTCAGTCTCTTTGTGGTCTTGTTATTTCTGAATTTGTTAAATGTTTAGTCTTTTGTACCAGTACTTTTAATATATAATGCCCCTTTGTACACTGTTTCCCAGCTGCTTTTAACTGTTTTCTCTACCTTTGTGTTTTGTGCTCTACAGCTAGAAATTATGAATGGGAAAATGGTTTTCAGTTTAATTAAGTATTTAAATATTGAGTTTATTACTTGTGCTTACTAATTATATTTTTTAATGAAACAGCAATTTAAAGGACTGTGTGTTCCAGTTCTCGAGCACCCAAAACTTCAGGACGTTTTATTAATTCCTGTCATTGGACCCAGGTTTGAAATTTTCAGTCTTTAGCATTAAAATGTTGTGTAACACAATTTTCTTCCAGATTTCTTTTTAAACAGTTATTATAACTAACTCACTATAACTGAGGCACAGCTTCATTTTTATTATAACCTGGTGGACAGTCCATACACTAATCAGGTCAGAGTTTTAGTCCTTTAAAATGAAAGAAAACATAGAGTTCTCTCCTTATTTATAAGACTAATGTTTTATAGGGAGAAAGTGACATGTGTGCATCTTCTCTGGAGAGCCAGGTAGGTTGCAGATAGAAGAACTAAACTTCTGTGGTGGAATATAGAACTATAGCTAAGTACAGGCACGGTTTTCTTCCACTGGAAGAAATCAAGTGGAATGAAGAGTTACTTAGCAGTGGTTAAACACAAAAAATCACTTCACAATCATCTGGCATAGGAAGTGATACAGGATTATTTCTCCATCACAGTATAATTTATTTGTATTCTGTGTCAGGTTCATAATAGTGGCAGAATATGCCTGAATCTGCATTACTTTCAGGATTGGTTTTCTTCTTGACTCTTTCCTTTGATTTATCTGAAACTAAAATAAATACTTTAAATGTAATACATAATAGTTAACTTTTTCTCTATTTTATCTGACAAAATCCATAGTTATGAACTAGAGTTTACTTGGGGAGTATTTGGCGTTTTTTTTCAGTATACTTTTCTTCTTTACTCAACTATGTTTTGTGTTTCTAGGCGAGATTTAAAAAAACATGCATCTGAAGTCATAGTTGGAGCCCAGTGTGGATATGCAGTACTTCGAGGAGCACACGTTTATGTCCCTGGAATTGTATCCACCTCAAGATGTAAGAGTTCTCTAAATACACACAATTAAGCTGTAAAGATGGCAGAAAAAGTGTCACCCTTGAAAAATAGATAAATGAATAGTGACACTAAATTGTTTTCTATTTTCAGCTGAAATTATACAGTTGTGGTTTATGGTAATGAGACTTTTTAAAGTTTCTCTGGCTTTTTTTTTAATATTTTCACTATATTTAATTTTATTTGTAGTATGTTATATGTAATTATTTCTCACTGGCGTGGCCTGTTTTAAATTTCTTTTTCCATATAATTCATAGCTGAAGTATTAGTTCTCAAGGATTTCTTGGTTTTAATTTCAAAATATTTTCAAAGAGAATTTTCAAAGTAAAACCTGTTTTTAAGAGTGTTTTTTTACTACTGAATAGTGTAACTTTTAATATGGACGTTAAGTTGAATAAACCTACAAAAGTTGGCTGCTAAAAAAAATAAATGGGATACCACATCTGGATGGTGACTAGGTGTATCTTGATTATTTAATAGATACAGATTTTTTATTTCTTCACTCAGTCATAAAACCACTTAACTTCATGATTCTGTTAGATTTTAAGTTACAAAACAAAAAAACCCAGATTTTCTTTTTTCTAATCCATTGGCAATTCGTTTATATAAGTGAGATGTAGTAAAAATCTTTTTTTTCCTTGATGAGAAGACATTTGTGTCAGTTTTTTGTCAGATTATTAAGAAATGGAAATTGCACATCAATGCCTTTGAGACACGATAAAAAAATTTACATAAAATAAAAGACAAGATAAAAAAATCTACATGCATGCTTTTTGTTCAGCAACTTATTTTTGTTATTTAAATGTTAAATTAGCTTTATGCAAAACCAGTATAATTTTGGATGATTCACCTTAATATTCTATTGTGATGAGATCTAGCGATCATCTTGATACTTATTATTAAACAAAACGAGTCAGTAAAGCATTTATCAAGTCACTTTGTTTCCTTTCAGGACAAAACCTTCAAGAAATTTTAAGCATGTGCTTAAGTCCAATTCACTGAACAGGAATGTTTTCCAGTCTAGAGCTTGATAATGAAATAAGTATATTGGCATAGCAGTTGTTGGAACTGCTTATTTAGACAGCCCATAAATATTCACATCCTTCTTTGAGTCAGCTAGTGATTTATCATAATTGCTGCATGTTATTATGCATGTAACATCAATTCAAAGAAAATAAAGATACTATAAAACTTACGGAACACTTCAGGGGAATTGCAGATAATAAAATAAAAGGGCACGCTACCCACTTGATGCCAAATATAACAAGGCTGTATTAAGCACAGATGGTCTAATGAGGGAAAAAATAGTCCAGCAAGAACACATGTTTAATCACTGAACTTGCAATCCAAATGAGGGTAAACTAATGATCAGGGGGCTTTGAGCTTAATTTAATTAATCAAACTAACCTTTATGTTTATGGAATGCTGGTATAATCTAAAGAAGACTTAAGAACACTATGCAGGACTAGTGTATTTTGAAAGGATGATTGTCAGAAGAGAGTGAAATAAAATCATTCATGTTTGAGTACTGCAAAAAACATTGAGAGAGATGCTTAATGGAAGAGCTAAATTGCTGCAAGTTTTTGTTCAGTGAAGTTTAAGGAGACATTAATACTGAGCAATCACATAATTTTTTTGTGTCACAGTTGTGTAAAAAGAAGTAGTGTAAAAAATATTTTAAATGGCTACCCAACATATTACAATTTAAGAATTTCAGGGCATTTGGGCATAATCAGAAGGCCACTTGAAAATGGAAAAAAGGATTTTCTAGTACAATTCCAAGAATTCTTGGGAAGCTGAACTGCCACTATTCTTGTTACATCTACTTTTTCCTCTAGCCAGTCAGTCACCTCAGAAATGCAATTTTGGAATATTTTTTTGCTATCAGAAGAGGTCTTTAAACATATTTTTCAGCCAGTCAACACACAGCGCCTGGTCACTATTCTGTAAAATCACCTAAACCATCCCTTTTCTATCTTTTTTTTTCTAACTCAGAAAGTTTGTTCGGTCTGTAGGATTACACTTCCAGAGTTTGATGTATATTTACATACTTTACTGATCTGGTGAATTTTAATTGGAGATATAAAACTCTCTAAGCAGGTTATTAAGAACAGCAGTTCCCTTAAAGGGAAGAGAGCCAGAGCAGAACAAGAATATATAATCACTTGTGTCAAAGCAATAAATGGAGAAAAAGCAGCTATAGCTTCTATGTTCTATTGAGAGGTCATTAGATAAATTTAGCACTCCTGTCTTCATTCAGTAAGGGCGAACAGTATTGTTTCATGTTACTTGTGCTTGGAGCACACATGGAAGACTGGATCCTGAAGAGTGTGCTTGAAACTTATGGGTGACCTTGCCGTGATAAAATAAATAAAGTGCAGGTTTGTGTAGCCTCTTAGAAAACAAGACACAGTGCCTGACTTGGAGCTTGGTGTCTCTCAGTGCCTCCAGTCGTTTGGTGGCTGTCATTCACGGTGTAAAACTTTAAATCAGTTGATCTTCTTTGACTGCATTTCGAAAGTGTGAAGTTTAGTATGACAGAAGAGTTGAAGTAAGTAGTCTACTGGAAATCCTAAGTTACTTGGTCACTACTGTTTTGTTAAGTGTCATAACTATTTCAAGCTTTCCCTTTTTCTTTGTGCAGTTGTGAAAGCTGGAGATCTGGTTTCAGTGTATTCAGATATTGAAGGGAAATGCAAAAGAGGAGCCAAAGAATTCGATGGAGTCAAAGTTTTCCTTGGAAATGGGATTTCAGAATTCAGTCGCAGTGAAATCTTCAGTTCAAGTGGTCCATTGAAGTAAGTCCATATGTTTATTCAGTTCAATAATATCAAACAGAACTGACAAATGTTCTCACTCTGGCAAAATTACATTTTGGTAAATTGCGTTGTACTACTTCCCTCTTTGGATGGAACAGAAGTGCAGCCTTGTCAATTTCTCCATCTTTTAAAAATATCTGTAGAGGCTTTTTTTTTTTTTGGTGGAACGAAGGACAGAACATAAGGTCAAAAAAAATTACATTTGCCAAAATAGTTACCTATTTCAAGATAACTAGCTTTCCTATTTTGTTCATGAAGCATATGGTTTATTCCTCTTGTGTCACCTAAAACACAAATAAAAAGTAATGTAAAAGACTATGGACATCAAATTAATGACCAAGACTTTACTTCCTGAGAACAAACTACAAAAGTTCTAGTGGAAAAAAGTACATTGCCAGAGACTTTCAGATTTATGAGTGCTTAAATATAGTAGAAGTAGTGGTAGGATGTAGCTGTTGAGTTGGTAACATGCAACGGCAGTATAACACTATAACACTAAATCTGGTATCTGCAAGTTTGCTTTCTCATATCCTTCCTTCTCGTTGGACTGTCCAGTACATAGGCAAAATAATACTCGTTCTCTTCAGTAATCTTTTTTTTGCAGACTCAGTGTTGCTTTTTCATGGTTTTCTCTTTATTGTTATCCATTTACTGGTACATTGGTTTAACAAATATGCATCAGAATTTCATCCGTATTTAAAAGTTTTAGGTGACTTCTAATTTCAAACCATAGTATCGCAGGCAAATCAATGTTCCTGCAAGGCTTTTTATATAGGATTTTTACAGTAATTTGACTGAAATCTCAGGAATTTAGGAAATGGAAAAAAATCTAAGTAGGAAATCACAATCCAGTGCCCTAGTGCATACACATGGCTAGCCAAAAGCAGTTACCGATTGAAATTAAGGTATTTAGGTTTGGTTTTATGCATTTCTTTACAGTATCAAGGCTTGGATTACATCTTGGTTTATCCTGTGTACTGAACCAGAAATGTGCTTTATGCAGTTTTACAGATGGTTCCAATTTATCATATAGTGCATTTTTTGCCACGATATACTCAACTTAATGATGTCGTTATAAAGAATATCATATTACAAAGTCAGACAAGTATTTTTCTTGGTTGTTCTTCCATTCTTGTAAGATTGTTGTCTCAAGTTGCTATTTGTAAGCATAATGATTTTAATTGACTGCTGTTAAAATGTATAAAACCGAGTATTTGAATTTCTTTTTTTTCATATTTTTCAGGGGGCTGGGTATAAGAATGATAGAGCCAGTCTATCTTAGTCCTTCATTTGACAATGTGCTCCCTAGTCATTTGTTTTTACAGGTATGTTTGTTCCAAAACCAAGAGTCTGTACCGTTTACAGAACAATGAATATTCTCTTAGCACACATTCATGGTTTCTACATTCCTTGTGCATTGTAGCACTTAATTCAGTCTTTGGATTTGAGGAACACAAAGCATTTAAAATGAAGTCAGTATCTGCATGTAGGTGGTTTAATCATACTGTGTCTGAGATATCATGAGGGATTTCAAAGCAACATAAGAAATATTCACTTAAAAACATAGAAATTTGTCTTGCACAGATACTCTGCATAGAACTGTTAGTTTTTGGAATTTGCCTATGAAGCCTGGAATATGAGCCCCTTTTCAAGGTACATCATTCTGTAGATAATCAGGAAAATCTCCAAATATTAGGTTGACTTGAAGTTGTTATTTAACTACTAAAGACAACTTTAAAAGGTTTTTATACCTTTATACCTTTTTTTATTTGTAATAAACAGAGCTGCTCTGGTTTGTGCCAGTATCAGCTTATTTTAGTTGGACTTCTAGCACTGTAGTCTCCTCAGTCATGAGCTCTTAAAATTGAGTCATAGATACTCAGACATAGTTTTAAATAAAGAACAAGCCACTGGAGACTTCGGACATAAACTGTCCATTATATGTAATACAAATAGTTCATTTTCTGTCAAAGAAATGAGAGCAATAACATAGGTATCTTCACAGCTGAATGAATTATATTTTTTAAACATGTTTGCCATTCCTTAATAAAGGAGTTGATGCAGGAATGAACTTGAATTCTCTTGTATTTGTTTTCATTATAGAATTTACCTTCTGTGGTTGTGAGCCATATTTTAAACCCTCAACCAGGAGAGAAAATTTTGGATATGTGTGCTGCACCTGGAGGAAAAACAACCCATCTTGCAACACTAATGCATGACCAGGTAAGAGAAGTAACTTAGCATTTTCTAAGGAAGAAAGTCTGACCGCTGTTCGTTTGTAAAGCTCTCTTCACTTAGCTTTTAGAATGCACAGATAATTTACAGCAGCAAGCAATTAATATTTGGACATTTTACTTACTAATGTATTTTGCTCCCCATCAGAGTTACTGAAATTGGCAACAGACAATCTTTATCAAGTATTCACCATCAGCTTTAAAATCTTATTTGCTACAAATTGACAGTTGAAATATGTCTAATTTTACTTTTTAAAAATGTTACTGAATTATTTTTAATCACAGGATTTTTTACATGCAAGGCATAGTTATGCAAGAATATGCTGGATTCATGAATCTGAGATGCATAAAAATCAGGGGTTACTACTGTGTGCCAAAGAAACACAAAACTCTTTACAAAAAGTTACTAAAAAATTCCTAATCCGATTAGGATTTGTCTCAGTAAAAATTATCAATTCTGCATAGAGATATGATTTTAGGCTGAATTTCTACTCTGAATGTCACAAATCCAAAACCATCTAATGAGAAAGCAATAAAAATGAGAAGAAACAAAAAAATATGTAGAGAAGGACAAAGGAAAGGAGAATGTAATAAAATAAGAATGTAGATATAGGATTACAACTTTGCATGTGTTAAAATGTTATGTGCATGGTGAAATACAGAAATTCAGGTTACTCTTCTCTAGCAGAGGGGAAAAGCATGTAACATTTCCCCTAAAATTTTGTAAAGCTTTATTTTTGTTGAAATAGGGTTATTAGAATATATCAGATTGTTTAGAAGACTTGCAGTTCCATTATGCAGTTGCCTGTGCATAAATGTGAAGGCACAGCACGTAATGTAAAATGTATTGAGAAAAGGTATGTACTCAGTTCTGTGATGGTTTGTCTGTGGAAGTGTTTCCTTCTGTCAGTATGAAATGATGGCCGAAGGCATTAAAAATACATTAGACAGTCATTAGACATTTATTATATACATATATAAAGCTTCCAGTAAATAATTTCAGTGTGATAAATAAAGGAAGTGTCAAAATTATATATTTATGTCATGGATTCATTTACATTTTTATTTTTTTCCATCTGTGTGTCTACATTTTGTGTAACTTTGCAGAACTGCTTTTTCCTTAGTCACTTTACATATTTTGATTGTGCTTGCCTGCAGCTGAAGTGGTAGAGATTAAGAATACAGATGTTGAATATTTATCTGCTTGATTTTCATTTTCTGAGTATATAATTTTAATTTATGGAAGATAAAGGTATGGAAAAAAACACTTATTTTTTAAGAATCAGGATTTTAAATTCCATTCACAGATTTTCCATACTAATTTTTCACAGACAGCATATTAAACCATTAAAATTTCAGAATATTTAAATCACTCTTACTTTTTTGTGATTTAATTGTAAACATTACTGTATTGTTTTTAAATTATATAACCAAGATGTAAAATTTCTCTATAATGTTAAGAGCTCCTAAGTAAGGAATAGTTAAAACTTGAGAATTTATTATCTGCAATCCTAGTCTAGACCACTTTGTTTTCCTGATGACTTTTAAGCAGTTGTTCTGGCAGTGGCTGGCATGGGCCAAATGGAGAAGAGTTTCTCTGGAGAAAAGAACAGAGAAGCTGTGATTAGCCCATCTCTGGAAGTGCTCAAGGCCAGCTTGGATGAGGCTGTGACCAACCTGGTTTAGTGGAAGGTGTCCCTGCCCATGGCAGGTGGGTTGAGCTGGAAGATCCCTTCCAACCCAAACCATTCTATGATTATATCATCTCCTTATCCCTGCAGTATGCACAGATGTGCAGCAAATCCACTGTTCTTGGAAGCAGAGTCAGGTCCTAGTGTACATGTGCAATAGGTTGAATGGAGTTAGGGGACAAGCAGTGGCACATGGTTCTTGAGTGCACCTCTAGGAGGGGATTTGGGTCACAGTAGCTGAAGACTGGACATCCCTGACACAACCTAAATCCATTTTTACCTCTCAGTCCTAGATCTACATATTGCCTAACATGACATGCAGATAACAGCTTATCTTTCCTAGTTTTTTTCTTACTTCTTAAACTATCTTAGTTATGTTACCCTTCTATAAGCCTCTAGAGATCCATCACCAAATAGAAAAAAGTTGTTGTTTTCTCAGCATATTGTATTTGCTGTACCAAGTCTATTACAAGTTTCTGGTCGTTGGGTTGTTCTGTTCTGAATTTTACTGACACTAGTTTACTTTCCTTTGTGTTCACAGATTTCATATAGCAGGTAGTGGTGTGTGTCTTTTTTGATTTATTTTGGAGGAAGAAAAAATAAATCTTATTTTTACATAAAAGGAATCATGTCTAACTGTTATTTCCTTCTCCTCACCTATAAACTTATTCTAGTACTTACTCTATTTCCTGAAGTAACTTGAGTGACAAGTATTGCAAGTATTCCAATAGGTTACAAGTCTGAGCAAGTTAGAGACATGGCTGTGGGCCTCGTTTCCTCAGCACTGAGCTGTAGTGTGGTCACATTTCCTACCTTCTCCATACAAATTTAAAACCTGTTGAACTATTTTACCATCAATTTGAGCCTCATTCAGATGATTAAATTTTTTCTTAGTGCCCAGTTCAGCAGTTCAAAACAAAAAAAAAGAAACAAACAACAAAACTACTTGCCAGAAGTCAGCTATTACAGCATCCCTTAGAGCGACAGTGCCAAGCAGTCGGAACGTGCACAGCTTCAGACTAATGTGGCTGTTGCGAAAAACATGGGCCAACAAGGACTGCAGGAATGTGGACTTCTGAAGAAAATAGTTCTGTAGGGAAGACTATGCTTTATTTATTACACTGCTCAGGGTTGGGGAAAGGAAATCAGAAACATCCATTTAATCCCTATGCTTTTGATGAAAACTTTTGGATTTTTTCAGGGTGAAGTAATAGCCATGGACAAGATAGCTAACAAGGTCAAGAAAATCAAGCATAATGCTGAATTGCTACAGTTGAATTGCATTAAGGCCTTTTGCTATGATGGAACAAAGGCCCTTTCAGTCGAGAAGAGAGAGGATAAACAAGGTAAAATAAGCAATTTGGGTAGTAGTAGCTTTTAGAAGAAAATAGTAATATTTTGCGAAAACAGTATTAAACCTGTTACAGGTTTACAAGTCCTTGAAATCTTGGCAGATACCTAGGTTTCTTTAGCACTGTGAATGCACTTTTATTTTCTCCTCTTTTGTGATTATCAGCTTCTCTATGAAGTGAATTAAAAGTCATATTATCTGTCCTTGTCACAACCTAATATTCTCAAAGGAAATGCATTCCTTTCCCAGATAATATCGAAGACTGAAGAAGCCTTAAAGCTTCTTTCATGATCACATTTAACCCCATACTGGGAATTTTATGAGCTAGTCTGAGAAAAAAATTATTTTTTCAGACTTGCTTCACTTTTCTGCCTCACAGTCCTCATCAGTAAAATGGGGTTATTAATACCTAACTCCCAGGAGTACTGCAAGGTTCCGTTCATTGATGTTTGTTCAGCTGTTGAAGAGAAAGTTATATACAAGCACAGTGTATTATTTTAAGTAATTTCATTTGCTTTTTTGAAGTGATGCAGTTATGATATTGGTTCTGTTCCCATGATGGAATGATTTAAATGGTATCTGCAGCCTTGATTATTTTTAGTTTGTTGTGCAAAGTATGCTGTTCTTTCTTGGTCTATTTTATCTCAGTCACTGGTTACCCTAAGTAGGATCAGATTACATAATTCACCTTCTTTGTCCCTATGAATTGCAGTTATTCCTGCTTTGGAGGAACAAAGTTACTTTCTTAAGAGTCTTTTTATGAACATCAAATATTGTAGGTGGCAAGTAGCAATTACAGAGATTAACAAGAGTAAGCTGTAATACTGAGGGATAATGAAGGCTTTTCTGTACATCCCTGCAAGTAACACATGACATATTTTGAACATTTTAGTAATGGATCAGAGGTAGATAAACCAGATGGATTCATTTTGTAGTGCAGGAAAAAGCCAGGTAGCAGTAGTGTGATCATACAAGTTTGGCAGCAGTAGTACCTGGTGATGCTGAGCCAATCTCCCTAGCACTGAGGAGATATAAACTTCTGGGCTGTTGAACCATTGGGGTACAGATTAAAGGATAGGCTCTGCATATAGAAGATATATATTCTCATCTAGGTAATAGTCGGAAATTGTTCTTCTCTTCACAATCATTTTTTACTGAATTGTTCTGGCATGGAGACAGCATGTCTCACACATTAGAAGTTGCAGTAGTTCATGTTACTATGAAGTGCTTTATTTTATATAGCTATGCATGCATCACAAGAAATAGTTATTGTATAGACAGTCCAATTATTATAAGGCTGTCTCAATGATTAACTACAGGTTTGTTTCAGTAAATGTTTGCACACTTTTTAGCTATGGTTCTTTTCAGCCTATATGTACAACTCTATACCCAGCACCTCTGACCAATCATATTTCTACTTTTTTTGATTACTTTTACTTTTTACTTTCAAATTACGAAATTAAGTTAAAAAAAAATATTGCCTAGAGAGATTGTTTTTGAGCTCACGGAACTTAAACTGTTTAGTTTTCTGGGAGATGAAAACTACCACCAGCAGTGCTGAGGCTTGTCTCTAGCTGAGACTAGCTTTGCAGATGCTGTCTATAGCACATAAATGTTTTATGTCAAGGAAGCAGTAACAACTTCTCCTTACCTACAGTGAAGCCTGAAGGAAGGAAACAGCCACATTTTACATTGCTAACTGCTTTTTACAGAAGGACCTCCATTCTTACCAGAGTCATTTGATCGAATTCTTCTTGATGCTCCATGTAGTGGGATGGGACAGAGACCAAACATGGCTTATTCCTCAACTTTAAAGGAAGTGACCTCGTATCAGCCACTACAGCGCAAGCTTTTCACTGTGGTATGTGTTAAACATTAAGTAGATAAGCTAAATTGAACACAAATGCTTTTGCAGCATAAAACTTATCCAAAAAATGGTGCCTCATTTTCCCTACTTTTTCAGCAGCCAGGAAGTATTAGGGTCCTGTTAACCTCTCAGCTCCACCAGATCTGTTGCTAGGTGAAGCCAATTCATTGGAGCATGGGAAAGGTATATGTAATCCATAGTAAATAAAAAGCTTTGTGTTTTTTTAATTCCCCTAGTTTTATCATATTTACATTGTAATAATTGCAAAGGTCTAAGTCACAGAGCAGGTGACTTAGAAACATGCTAAGGAGTGTGCTTGGGCTGGTGCTGAAGGATAAGATGAAACATGTCAAAATCTGAATGATACATATTCAAAGTGAATGACAGCTTGAAAAGCAGCATAGATACAGCTTCCATGCCAAATACATGGAAACAGTTGACATCTAACATAACTGACATAAGTAGTGTGTATCCATGGTTGGCAGCAGGTGGTGAAAACAGATCTAATCTGTCTGGGATATGCAGAGCTGTACAAATAACAAATCTTACAAGGTGAATCATCTTAATGACATTAATAAACTGTATGAGATATAATGCCTGTTTGGAAAGAAGAATCTTTCTAATCCATGTTATCTGTTGCTGTATTCCCAGAGAGGAATTAGTATCTTAATAGTTTGAATTTAATTAAGTGTTCAGTTTTAATGTTCTAGGTACGTGGGTTATTAGCTAATGTTGCTTAATCTGAAAGTTTTAAATTTAAAAATAAGCTGAAATACTGTTTATTCCTCCCTGCAGGCAGTGAAGTTGCTGAAGCCAGGAGGTGTTTTAGTATATAGTACATGTACAATTACACTTTCTGAAAATGAGGAGCAAGTTGCTTGGGCCCTGAAAAGTTTTCCATGCCTCCAGCTTCATCCACAGGTAATACTGTTTTCAGGGTACTTCACACCATCTAGTGAGCTTATTTTGAATGGTAAAGTTACACAGTATATTTACTGTCAATAAATCTTTTTTTCACCATGGACAGTTTTAACTGCTGTGAATAGAAATAACAGAAGGATTTCTGAGGCTTTTTAAAAGTCTATTTTTGTGTTTAATTGAGTTTTATTTAGGCATCATTAAGTAGTTTCCCACTCTGCATTGTGGGGTTTTTTGATTTGTACAACAGTCTTTTAAAACACAACAGGGACAAAAGATAGGTCAGACAGGTTAAAATTTCTCTTGCAATTTCTTTAATGCGTATATTTTATTCTCTTATTTCATTCACAGAACGTTCACAGGAGAGGTGAAGTTGTTTTTTTTTTTAATTAATGCTACTGTAGTCATGAAGACTTGCATATAAACTATGGGACATAAAAGAAAATAAAATTGTGTTTCAAAGAAGGAGGATGTTATATGTATGGGACCTATTTTTGATTTATTTAAAAGGAATGAGGGAAAGAAGTTATTTCAGGCTCAGTGTCCCAAGAATGTACCTTGTCTTTTCTGGAGTCAGTGTCTACCATTAAGATGTCTGGGAGGAGCTAATATATAGGGAGATACTCGAATGTTTTTATCTATGCTAGCTACAGTTCATACAATTCAGAAATATCTGTTACCTTTAATAGTACTTCAGGGGGGTTTCTCATCAGACCACGCATGTCCCACTTCCTCTTTGATGATGAGTTGGATGTGGTAGTTGTTTATCATCATGGCTTTGAGGAAAGATCTCACTCTGATACCTGTTTAGCTTACACATTCTGTGATGACTTGTACCTGTCTTAAAAAGCTTAGATTAATCTTTAGCTGAAATTTAAAAAAATATATACAATAGCTGTACAATGAGAAATAAATATGATGGCTGGTAAAGATTTAACAGAACTGAAGCTTTCATCAAAGCTAAGGTGTTTTCTTCTGTCTGCATTCTCACCATCCATTCACTAAGAATTTTTCAGTTCCAGACATTTCAACTGAGATTAATATATTTAACCTAACAGCATGAAAAATTCTCCTTGATAGCATGACAAAGCAAACCACAATCTGTATTAACTGAAATGCAAGATTAATTCATGCTATATAGACTTTCTCTCACCAGTAATATCAGTCTTGAATAAAGCACTGTTTTTCACACACACATTCCATATCTGTAAAAGTTAATCTTTTATATATAGTGTATTTTAAATGAGATGACACTGAATTGTTTACCCACATATAATTTATAATACCTTATAACCAGTTCCCTACTAGTGTAAACCTAAGGTGATCTTTTCCAATGAACATGAAACCGGAGTCTACGCTCTACTTACCTCATGTTCCTTTATGTATTTATTTCCCATATTCTTTAGTCTCAGTGCATGCCTCCTTTTTTAACCAGTCCACTGTTTTCCACTTTCTCAGATTGGCAACAGATCCTGGAAGCACATTGGGCAAGGAAAAAACAGGAGATGGAGCCATAAGCGTTGTTTTAGTAGGTGGAGGTTACCACGTGGCAGCTGCTCCTTTGTGCAGACTTCCTCTTAGGAGTTTACACAGGAGATAATGTAGATCAGCTTAAATGCAGTAATTTAACTGGAAGGAAAAATGAAAAGGTAGCAGAAGACGCTTGGTCTGCCTTTAAGCAAGTTACTTGAACCTGTGCAATACTGTTTTCCCTAGACTTTTACCTTTCCCTCCTTCTGTTACATGAAGTTACTACCCTTGTCTCCCTTTGTATGTTACTTGTCTCTCAATTTGCAATAGACACCTGTGTTTATCTTTTACCTGGAAAGCATTGAAATCTCACTGAGGGGAGGGAAGGATCAGTCTGCAACCCCTTGGCTGCCCAGCTTTCCAGCATGCAGTATGTTGTTAAGCAGCTAACTTGCATCATGTGCTGACTGGTTGAGCTCATGTGTTAGCTAAGTGTGATGGCTGAAAAAATGCTCTGCTGTAGGCTGCATTGTGGACTACATTAGACTAGATTGACAAAGGAGATCTATTTTTGATATTGCAGTGCCAGCTTTTGCACACTTTTTTCTGTATCTTTACTGAATGCATTGAAAGAACAATCTGGCTAAGAATTAAATTTTTTTCCAGGAATTAGGTATTAAGTAAGAAGCAGGCAAGGCTATTCACAATAAATACTGAGAAGAGGGCTAAGATTTTAAGTCTTTCTCCTCTCCAAGATTTTGAAGCCAAATGTTATCTCTTGAAATTGATTCTTTCTTTTTTTTCTCTGCCTCACAGACATGCACATGTAACGGTAGTTCCATTTACCTGTTAGTCTTAATTACATGACTAGAGAACTCAAAGTTATATTTTTCCGCTGCATCATCTGCAAAAATGATGCATCTTTTGGCAGTAAAATATTCTGGACTGGTGCTTTTAGTCTCCCCAGTTGAAGTTTTTACTGTGAAGAATCCCAGTATTTTAGGTTGGACATTAGGAAGAAGTTCTTCACAGAAAGGGTGATTGAGTGTTAGAATGGGCTGCCCAGGAAGGTGGTGGAGTCACAGTCCCTGGGGGTGTTTAAGGGAAGACTGGATTGCAGTTGGTGCCGTGGTACAGTTGACAAGGTGGTGTTAGGTCATAGGTTGGACTTGATGATTTCCAAGGTCTTTTCTAACCTAGCTGTCTCTGGAATTCTACTGCTGTTACTGATGATACTTGTAATGCACTAAGAACTCACTATTTTTCACTTAACTCACAGCTCTTAAGTCAGTACACAGAAGTGCTGAATCATTTAGAAGTGGCAACCTAAACCCTTCAGACTGGCTGCCTGGTGGTGACAGCTTTCTTGGGATGTTTCAGCCCTTGGAGTGATGAATTGTTTTAGACCTGTGCACCTATCCTCAAAAAGTGCTCTAAACTACTGAGATAAAGTGGATGAGGGGCATTACCACCTCCTTAAAATACTTCTATATATCTTGTATAAATCTTGTAGATGTATTTGAATAATATTGGCTAGAGGAAGGCAAGAAAAGAATCCACATTACTTCTGAATCTTCTGCTGTAAATGATACAAGCATAGCTTGTCCATTTTAATTGTTCTGTGTAGCTCTGCATATCCTCAGCAGAATACATTTAGGGCATTTAAGAACTTTAGAGATGCAATAATTTGCTTTTCTTTGTTATTTGAACAGGAACCTCACATTGGAGGAGAAGGCATGAAGGGAGCTGGACTATCACTTGATCAGTTGAAGCTGCTGCAGAGATTTGATCCATCTGCTGTGACATTGCAAGGAATGGATATTAATTCTTTGCAAGATTCCAGAGAAGATGACCTGATTTCTTTGGCAAATAAAGACTGTATAGGATTTTTCATTGCAAAATTTATTAAATCGAACAGTAAATAAGGATTTGGGAGTGCAACCTGAAAAAATACCTCAGTGAGTCTAAGGACAGTTCAGACGTGAAGTGCCTTTCTTCCTGCTGCAATGTTACCAAGCCAACGGGCTGACGGCAGGGTTGCTATGGCAGCACTAAAATCTGCCAGCTGTTCTGATGGGAAAGAGCCACAGGTTGCAGCAGAAAAGTCATGGTTGGGGGAAGGGTAGTATCATTTGTAAGTCTCCCTCTGCTTTTGTATTTACAGCAGGTCAGTGCCTGAATGACAACTATGTTCACTGATACTGCTGTCTGCTCTGGTTTCCTCTTATCTGGCAGGGCAAGCGTAGGAAGGGGATGTAAGCTACTTTATGAAATGCAAACAAACAAAAATAGATGGGAACTATTACAATGAATTTTGGAAAGGGTGGTTTCTATGGATGTTTACCAATAGTTAGTTTCCTTAAATAGTGCTTCTTAAAACACTGCAACATTTTACAAAGAACTGTTTTATAAATTGATACTTAGAACCTCATTTCTCTTTTATTTTAATACAAGCAAGATTCTCTGTACACATAGTATATACACAAAATACGATTAGGCTTTGTAGCATGTCTTTTATAGCAGCATGAATATATTAAACCATCTCACTCTGGGAATGTAAATAAATATTGTTTCAACATCAAACTTCCCATGCATAAACTGTATTGGTTCTGAAATAGCCTATTGGACTGGCTGACAAGTGACAGTTTTAAAATCAAACATTTGTAACAGAAGGGGCTACAGTTATGATTAATATATCAGAAGACAGAAAACAATGCATAATACCATCTGAAATGTTGCAAATCACCTTTCAAACAACTAAGGATATTAACTCTTTATTGGTTAGAAAGCATCACCAGCTAAAATCATGAAAATTGAAACTGGGGAAGCATGCTAATGAAAATAGCCTTAGTACATTGCTGAAAGTTTAAATAATCTAAATGTCTTAAAAAATGTTAGATGTATTTGAAAATTCTGCTTCAGTTCCAGTTTGAACCGTATTCTCAGTCGTCCTGGAACTGACAATAGCACTAAAATAAGAAGAAAATCTAAGGACAATGGAAAAACAGAAACGGACATCTGTGTGTGTTTGGTGTTTTCCTCTCACTCATCAATTTCCAGTTTTAAAAAGCATTATCTGAAAAATGTTTGTCTTCTCACACATAACTATTTGGTTGGATTTAAAAGAGCAATAGTTCTTTTATCATTTGTCTTTCTACTGTCAGAAGTGTGTTTTGTATTTGCTCGCAATCAAAACAATCTATACAATTCTCTTTCTCGGTAGTCTGGTTGTTACTTATAGTTTCCATAAATGTTTTGATACCGTATGTTTTCTACTGCTCTTGAATAAAAACCAAATGTTTTTTCTGTCCAATGTTGACTAGTACATCCTCTGTAAGGCCTATCCCTAGCAGGACAGGAAAATGGAATTCTTGTCTGCTACTTCTCTACTGTTGGTCATTCCTTGCCATTAAACACACCATGTCTAAAGAAAATTTAAAGTAATTTTGTTTCATCAGTAGTTGGTGAGATATCCTGTTTAGAGTCATGAAAGTTCATACTATAATCCTTCTAGTCTAAATATGGTGAAAATAATTACCTGGGAACAAATAGGATTAATCTTTAATAGTAGGAACATGTTGAAATCTTTAACTCAGTGCTAGTAAAAAAGCATTTTCTTTTTTGCAGAATATGGAAATTTTGTAAACATTAATCAGCACACATAAACTTTATACTGAAGTTTGTGTATTCATATAAAGTAAGGAACTTTACCTCCAGTTTCAGTAGCAGGATTTGTGCAATGCTGGATTTGAAAGAATTAAGATTGCTGAATTTTTAGTGGAATATTTGTTGAGACTTCTCCCACTTCCTTTAGTTTTGGATGATAGGCATTTTAAGGAGGTGACCTCACTTGATATTATAGGAGAAGTTTCTTGGGGGTGGGAAGAAAATGTAAGTAACTTGTAGTTAATTCCAGTGTAATTGCAGAGCAGACTTCACCTGAAAAAATTACTGATAGATGAACTTTAGCTATTAGGGTTGTTTCTGCAAAAGTCAACTGCTAGCCTTAGAAGAGCACTCAGCATATTGAAGGGATTGGCCTCAGCTGTTTCCCCCAGGGCCCCGAGCAGAGGCCCTCAGTCAGGTCAGAACAGAAACTCAAGATGCTCCATTCCTTGTAGGAGCCAGCATCCTTTCTCTTACTACAGGTGTGGCTAAGTCAGATGACTAAAGTTGTATGGATGCCTTTTTTCATCTCTTCTTTCCCAATCCTACTGTGACTTTAGAAGTGGTACGAATACTTTCTCATTGACCCAATTCTGATGGATGGTGTATATATGTTTTAAACATATCATATGATTACTTTCCTGATAATCTTTACACACTGAATCATTGTGCTTCACCAGTTGATGCTGAAGTACAATGGAATATATTATATATTTTTATATATAGATGAGATATTTATATATTAAATTTAAAAAGTTATTGTCATTACAATGAAAGATTAAACCTACAAAATAGATAGATTAGGCATGCAATCAGATCTTGTTGTTAAGAAAGTCTGAAAAGTAGTTTTCTCTATTTGCAGAAACAGTGATTAGTAATAGTGCCAAATCTAAATATCTTGGTCAGTATAAAGATACTAAAATAGGCAGCCTCATATATTATGAAATTATGATACAGCTTTTTCTTGTTTCAGTGTCACAGAATGCACCAATTTTTTGGATCACAGGATTTCACATGCTTTTTAAGAAATGGGCTGGTGAAGGTGATCAATCAAGAAATGACTTTAGAGTGGGTAGTTTAAAATATTTGAACCTTGTTTTTATGTTTGATTGTTCATGAATAAAAACTTTATGAGAAGATCCAATTTTTTACTGCTAGAATTCATCGCAGAGTAGGTATGCATGATAGATAAAAGTGGCAAGAATAAAGGAAGAAATGAGAATATGGATGAGTTAAAAGAACTTGCTTAATCTCTATTATATCTGATATAAACTTTTTCTGGGGCTGCGTAGGAATACATTTCTAGGGTGGTAAGTTATAAAAAGAAACTCTCTATAAAACTACTGTAAGCTCATATGTAATAGTTCGTTATATAAAATTGGGGAAATAAATTACAGACAAATTGCCAAGGAATAAAATTGATTGAATAACATTTGATTAAAAACATTCACAGTAAAAATGGCATCCACATATTTTACAGATGATAGAAGAACTAAGATTTTGGTGAAAGATCTGCAATAAAGTAATAAATATAAGTAAATGTACACCAAAAATGTTATATTACACTCTGAAAAATAATTTCTCTGTTTAGACTCTGTAATCAAGTTTTTTGCAATGTGCTCGTTTTTTATGGATGGAATAGAATTAGAAGTCAAAAACATTTGGAAAACAGCTTTCAGCCTGATGTTTTAAAGCAATCAGAGGTCAAAAGTAATCACAAATCAAAATACGTTATGAAGAGGCTTTAGTAACTAACAAACACAGGAGGTGGTTTACACCAGCTCTTTTCCTTTGAACAGACATTGATTAAAAGCAGTCAGACCACTCACTTCATTCCAGCTGAGGGAATGATAATGGACCCCATCAAAACCTTTGCAGGTGTCACAGGATGTGAGCATGAATTTACAAACCAACAGAGCTCAAAAATGATAATTGCTAACAGATTCAAAAGAGACAAAGTATTAAGGGGCAGGGTATTAGATCTGGGCAGGAGCTGCATGTACAGGATGAGTAACCAGGTCTGCAGGGAGAAGTAAAAATGGGCTCTCCCTTTATTCGGGGTTCAGTGAGTAGAATTTCACTTCCTTATCATCCATTTATAATAAGGGCTATAGGCTAAGAGTATACAGATTTCTGTGAAAAGAGGTGCCTCACTGAAACTCTTTGTGGCTTTAAAACTGATCTTCATTAAATAGGTCCAGAGCCCTAGGAGAAACGTACTTAATTTTATTCCTTGAGAAGCAAAAACTATGGAACTCTCTTAAAATTCTGAACTCCTGATGCCAGACACAGAACATGAATTCATGAGCATTCTAGAAGAATTCTTCAAATTCTAGGCAGTAATTTATAGATCAATTAGTAAAAATAGTTTTTCAGCATATAACTCGTACTGATGCTGCCTTTGTGCACAAACCTGTTTGCTTATTCCTCCCCACTGTCCTGTCCCTTAGCAAGTCTGGAGACTTTTACTGGCACCTCCTTCCAGTCTCTCTGGAAGAGAATGCTTTCTTCCATGACATCTGTGACACTAGACAACTGGTAAAGAATAGACTAAGGCTACTCAGCACTGCTGTATAGTCGTTTGAAAAAACACACAAAAATAAGTTTAACATCTAACATATACATGCAGATTTTGAAATGCATCCCATTCCTTCCATATACTGAAATTCTTTAGAAAAATACAGAGTTGAGCTGCCCAGACTTACATATCACTTAACTATTTTATCTTCCTCCCTTTCCTTTTGTCTCACTGGTTTTATTATGTTTTTAGTTCATTTGAATGGAAATTTTACAGGTTGTTTTGTACCATGCATCCATAATATCCATGTCTCAGATTCAAAATCCCTGAAACCAGATACAGAAATATGAACTCATTGGTATCCTAACGCAACCAATAATAAACCTTCTAATGGCAAAACTTTGCAAAGACATTTCATCACAATAATCTTTGATATGTCCTCCACTTGGAGTATTTTTAAAGCTTCTTATTGACATAACTGTTAAAGTGCTTTTCAAAGTAGTGCTCAGCAGGCAGGTGGTATTGTGCAATATATGTAGTACAAGCTCACATTACAAATGATTTGTCACTCTTAGAAACTGAAAAAAAATATCTCAGATAATAAAATCTATTCAGTGAGTCTGCCTAAGAAATACACGTGTTTGTTAGTATGTTGTCTATACATAAATAGCAGCACTATATGAAACACGATTCTATGACCAGTTGGATTTGCCTTTTTTTTTTTTAAGTTTACTCCATGAATCAATATATAGGCAATACTTAAATACTAGGGTTTGGACTATGCTTTTTATTTTCTCCTTTATTTATCTATACACAACTGCCTATGCCATAGTTTTCATATACTACTCAGTGCTTTGAAATTCTGCCAAACATTCCTTAAAAAATACTTTAAGAAATCTGAAAAATAAACACTCTCTGGAGCAAAAGTAAAAAAAACCAACCAAACAAACAAAGCAAAAACCCCAACACCCAACCAAAAACCCAACAAAAAAAAGAACAAAATATTCAAGGTATTGAAGTGGAATCACTTCTTAGAGGACATAGCTGTCATGAGTTGCAGTGAGCAACACCATTTACTGCAGCTGGTAAATTAGCTAGAGCCAGGCTACACAGAGCAAGACAATATAATTTTCTTTCCACTTACATGTGATCTGATATGATTCAAACAACAGTCTTTTAATGTCATTTTTTACAGATACCCTGAAAATTCTCTTGTATCAAAAACCAGTTTATGTACTCTTCTATATCCATTTAGTAATACAATAGATCTACTTACCTATTCTTCCCTTCTCTACAAAACCATTTAGTGATGTTTAGAAAATGATGAGAATTTTATTTCTAGAAAAATAACCTTTTTTCTTGTGTTCCCCACATTCATGCTTTGAGCCAAAACCTACCCTTGAATAACCACAACAATCAGCAGCACTGGGAGGAATGGCCAGATAACTGACAGCAGAATTTCTCACTCTTAGTTTGTTGTAAAAATGCTTATAAAGCATTAGGGAGAGGGGTAGGAGAGGAAGGGCAGAGAATGTTTAAGGGAGTTTCTTGGATGCTGGGCTAGGAGACTGGAGAAAGCATGCACCTGCCATAAATCTTATCCATTTCACTAAAATGATATTCAAAATCAGGCAATGCTGATATTCCCAGAATTGAAATAATAAATAAAAAGAACTTCCAGCTAACCTAATTATTATCACACTACAGTCTTTATATAATGTGCTATTTACAGGGAAATACAAAAAGTATTTCATTAATACAAGTACTACAAAGACTACATGTGATGCAGAACAGCTTTTACACTAGGCAAGGGTATGGAATCTGGAGTCAAAAATAATAGAGAATTTCCCCCCACTTACCAGTGCAACAGGTGTTCAGTGCAAAACAAACTGTGTTCACTCCCTCTGATTTCAATGCATTTTCTCTAGAAAGCTCCTAACAGAGTCACAGTCATTTTTCTATGCCCTCATCAGCAGCACAATAGCTTTGGTGAAGGAAAAGCAGTGAGCTGGCTGCAGAGTGGGAATGCAGAGAATTGGCAAGTGTAGAAAAAGTGGAGAAGCTACAAAAATTTATTTTCCAACAAAATAACTCTCCACAAGCTGTGTAAACTTTTCTTACTAAAACAAATACTCTAAAACACAAAGATTTTACATTTCCAGTGAAACTCACAGTAACATTTGCCTGGTTTTACTCTCCTGAAGTCTCAACGAAGAGCCAGCAGATTTATGCTTTCCCAATTACCTGGGTCAGTTAATTCCCTCATATTCCCTGAATGCAATTTAGATTTTTGAATTAAGAGACAGAATGTAGAAATAGACTTTTTGGGCTTTTGAGTAACCTTTGTTTTCTTCAGTAGATTCTCACAGTTTGCTGCCTAATGTGCACACACACACGAACATCAATCCACCACCCACCCACTCACATACACACCTCCAACATGTGTGCTCTGTTCACTGACAGTAGAACAAAAATTTAGCTGTGCCCATTGCAATATTGTGACCTGAACAGAGAAGAATAATTTATAGTGGTAAGTTCATTATCTTTACCGTAACTTTAAAATGCAAAATTTGGTTTGCAAGGACAGCATAAGGTATAAGAGTTACACCCTTTATCTCAAGCACTCATCTGTATTTACAATAAGTATAAGCTTTCTGCTACAGAAGAAAAAGTATTTAGGTTGAACACTGTTACAGACTTCCTAAGTGAGGCTAGTTCCAGTTGCCAGTAATTCAAAAGCAAATCTGCTGACTTGGCATTAGGACTCTAAAACAGTGTGATCAAACTTATATAGTAAGAAGGTGTCTGCAGAAATAACATTTATAAACTGTATATACAGTACACAGTACCAGTACATAGAAAATAGATTTTGACTCCATGATCCCCTGTGTGTAAGGCAAGACTGAATTCTGTCTTCATACGGAGACCACCAGAGGTACAAGCAACAGAGTGGTGCTTAAATCAATATGCAAATCAAGTGCATACAAATTAAAAATCAGAGCAGACAAAAAGTTTTAGATTTTTTTATGTGCTGATCCTGGCTTGCTGAATACATGGGAAGTTATTAAACATCAAATGTACCTTTTTTTTAAAAAACACTAACAACACCTTGATGGCAACAGATATTGTTCAAGTGGCAGCTACCAAAAACAGCTTGAAAAATGTCATAGTACAACATCAGGAACTCTTCAGTTGTACTACACTAATTCATATAGCACTAACCAAAAAAATAAGTATATGAATATTCTATTTCATGCTATTGCTATGCAAGCAACAGCAATACAAATCAGCATACAGAAGGATACCATATGTTCTGCAAAGAAGAACCCAAGATATTTTCAAGGGGCATTGTTACAAGACTTCAAAGAAACACAAGACTGCCAGAGGCAAAAGTTACTGACGGATGTAAACATCCCTGCTCCATTCTCCTGTATCGTTACGTTTCTTCGATATCACTTCCCCATCCTTGTCACAATATTGGTCCCTCGATTTATGACGGCTGCGCTGTTTGTTGCATTCATTGTGGTCCTGCTCGCGGTCCCTCTCCTTTGAGCGATGCCGGGATTCTCTGTGTCTGTGTTCACTGACCCCATGGGACTCGTCTCTGTGATTATGATCCCTGTGAGAATCATAGTGGTCACCATGCTCGTGTGAGTAGTCCTCCTTTGGCTCTACGTAAGCTGAATCTCTGCTGTCTTGTGTTTCTGAGTCAAAAGTTTCTTGCCTGTGAAGGCCTCGGACACCACTGCGATGGTTGTGGTGCTGGCTGGAGGAAGAGCGGTGCTGGGATTTCTTGCTGGGCTCGACCCGTGCTTCCTCTTCAGTGTGGGAACCGCTGCGCTCAGGGACCGAATGGTCATTCCTCTGGTCTCCTTGAGATCCCTGCTACCAGAACCAGCAGTAAGGTCATGAGGTACACACGGAAAAACTACCCCCAGTATCAAATTCAACTAGAAAGTACCATGAAACCAATAAAATTTTAAGTACAAAACAATCCACTTTGAATCTAAACTAGGAAAGAAACCATTAGTATTCCACTTTTACTGAAAATTCAGTATTATAATACAAACAATTCTTTTTACTCTCATTAGAATGTAGGGTGGCACTTGGGTTATTCTGTGGCACTTTTTCACTTCTTGTGATGTTTCTGACTACTCCAGTTAGCAATAATTGTCACCACCCTCCAAATAAAAAGAGAGCATGCAGAAACAGGACAAACTGCAGAAAAATTGAGAGGAGATACCATGCCAGGAGAGGGCATATATCAGTTGAGAGTTTACAGATGCGTGTCTGGAAAGAGCTGCTATGGGTAAGTGATTTTAGAGGGCTGAGGAGGTGGATTCCAGCGAAGAGCCAAAGTACAAAACCTTGGCTCTTACAGAGTAACTTTTTTTTTAAGGAAAAAAAATGCAATTGAATCTGGTATGAATAAAGTTTGTATTATGATACTAATAGTACCACTGACGTTCTGTTTTCTCAGCAATAATTTAATTTCTTGTTGGTAATGAAAAATTAAACATTGACCTCATAATTTTAAGAGCTCGAGAATACAGACCATTGCCAAGAAAAGCAGGAGGAGAGTGATATTATCACATACAAAATTTCCTAACACACCACTGCTATTAAAAGATCTAAATAAAAATTACCAGGTAATAAACCTACTCTTCACTCGCATAAATGCTTTGAAATCACTGCAAAAATGAACAAGTGGCATTATTTACCTCATTTAGGGGTTTCATTACGTTAACCTGCTTTTATTGCCAAACTGCAGCTAAGGACTTTTCAGGCTTAATTGCAAAAGTTTTAATAGCAATATTGAAATTGAATTATACTTCTCACATGAGGTGAAGAATATCAAGACAAAGTCATCTCTGCTGCCACAAAATTAAAATAGGTTTTACCAGAGTTATACAGGCATTTGTTTGTGAGACTGTTCTGAATACCAAAGTTAGTCTTAAGTTTGCCCTTCTGTGTTCAGAGTTGTCTAAAAATAAGGATTGCCCCCAGGGCAGTTCATGGACATATCTTCTTTCTGTCTTTCTATTTTGTGGAAAAGAGCTAGGGGAAGGAGGAAATTTTGTCCTTCAGCCACAGATCCTGGCAGGTGGGTTTCCTAGCAACCCAAATAGTAAAATTACAGGAAATCGGAAAGGAAAATAATCTGTATTTAATCAGAAACTTATAAAAAGCAGCATATTTCAAATCAGCAATTTGGTAAATTTGACAAATCTTAATTTTCTAAGAAAACATTTTGTTATGGAAACATCTGAGAGACAAGCTGGGTTTCTAATTTGAAAAAAAAACAGTATAGATGAGAGCAAGGTAACAGGAATAGCAGTCGAATTTCTTATTTATTCTTGCTTTTCTTGATTCTCAAGATGATTCTAATTTGCCAGAAAGGGATATAATAATTGTAAACATGAATAGATCTGTTCAAGGTGAAATGGAATGACTCAACAGAGGTGAATTGCAAATGAAATGAAGAGAAAAGCAAGAATCCAAAGCAGAAACATGCCTGCTTTGCATGTGTAAACATAATTTTTATCAGTTCATCACCATGTCTGGTTTTAAGGCACATAAACATGGTATACATGTGAAACCCCTACAGTTCTCAAGAGGTCAAATGCAAGTGCCTATACATAATCATGACTATAATAAAATCTGTCACTGCTGTGGTTTGAGAACAAATGCAAAATTTGAATCTGCACTGGAAACACCGCTGCTTTTACAAGCTCAGATGCATCTTCTGTGCTATGATGAGCACATGTGAAGAAAGACAATGAATAAATTTAGAACCAATACCTGCAATTTCAAATTAGTGTTAGGGCTGTTGGGATCTACGGGCAAATTCATTGATAGTAACTTTCATTAAATATTACAGGGACACTGAACAGGTAATGTCTGAAACTGGATTAGAGTCCGGCTTTTTGGTTCATAACCAAATTTGGGCTCCGATTTGGAATAGATTTTTCAGTGCAGGAATTTTATGGCCCAATTTCATAAGTTTTTTGTCTGAAATAGAAAAAGTTTGAGATAATACTATTTCAGTACTCAGTTTGTACTTTCAAAGAAGTAAAGGTTCTTGGAAAGAAGTTTAAACAGTGTTGAAAGAGGACAGAGAAGCCTTTGTCCACTGAGTGAATTTGCCTTGCTCTTTATTTCCAGGGATCCCTGAGCACCTGCACCATATGTGTGTGAAGTTGCTCCAGTTCTGTTGGAGCAACCAACTATTTCCATACAAGTTTGTTCCAAAGCTCTCCCTCAGACAGACACAAAGTGTAAGGTCTTTGCCTATTTCATTTCAAATCGTCCCAGGACGCCTCACGCCCTCAAGCACCTCGTGCCATGCAATGCACACAGGCAGCTTCATGCTGTAAAAATGCCACTCTGGCAGCTGGCAACACAAATCCCTCCTCACAATGCACACTGGGGACTTAAAAACCACAAACCCAAAATATGTTTTGTGGCAAAGGGGCACTGCATTGGCCCTGGGGGAGGATGACTCCAATGCTCTGCAGTGAGGATGTGGCTCCCCCCGACCAAACAACTGGTGGCTTTTCTCTGCAGAGCAGTTCAGAAAAATGGCACAGGCATAAATTCTCTAAATACAGAGTCTTAACACTTTTGAAAGAATGGGTTCAGCCACCATCATTAAAAAAAAGACCCCCTCTGTGCCAAGGCAATGACAAGCTCAGGTTTGAGATGTCAGCTGAAGATGTATCGTAGGAAAATGAAACCAAAGGAACAGAAAAGTTTTATGTTCCATAAGGGACCCCTGTTGATTCACACTTCTGTATTAGTAGACCTACAAACAAACTGTGAAACTGCAAATACACCCTCATTTTTAGTCCTTAAAATAAAAATCTGTTAGTTTGTAAGGAGATAGCACACCATTCAGAAAAGTGTTATTAAAACTCTGCATAGTTCCTCCAGAGAATGTGGTTAATACAAAGAGTATGTGAGCTATAAATCCACACCCAAAAAGCATAAAACAACTTGAGCAAAATAATTTAAAAGTTCACAAAGCAAAGAAAGTTTATCTAGCAAGGCTGCACACAACAATACTGAATTTCATACTCAGAAATTCTTCCAGCTCACTTTTTTTTCAAGGTGTTTCAGCTCTGAGGACAGAAAAAAAGGCAGAAATGAGCTATAGCTTACAGTCTCTTTTCCTGCAACTGTGTCTGAAAGCAAGAGAAAAGAAGATACCCTTCAAGATGGCTAAAGAAATTTTTCTTGTTAAAGAACAAACCTATCAAGTCTATGGTTTTTTAAAGAGAAATAAATTATTTAACACAAAAAAAATTGTTCTGCAACACCAGAAAAAAAGAGCACAACTTTTTTTGTACTTTAATTTGGGTGCAGACACATTTTTTCCTTTGATTTTCTAAAAGGAGGTGTTTTTCTTAACCAAAGTTATGAACTGCAACTTGCATATGTATATAATTTATGGGCATATATCAAACTTAGGTAGAAATTTAGATGTAGTAAGCCTTTATTTGATCTTATACAGATCTATTTTATCCCCCTCTGTGTACTTCTCAGCCTCAAGGAGTCACTCACTACTTATAATGAAGTAGTGAAGTAGTATAAACACTTAATTTCATATCTTGCAACACATACCCAAAGGCAAATATCTCCTTCTGCTGAGCACCTCAATAAAATGATACAAACCAAATGTCGAAGGAGAATAGAAGGGACATAAGATGCTTATACCAACAGGCACATCAGTGCAGAGGCAGGAATAAAGCCTGCTTTTCCCAGCTCACTGGAGAGTGTTCTTGCTGTTCAGAACATGTTCAGACCTTGAGCCTCTCTCAAGGTCTTTCTGCACAACGTGCAGTGCAGCGGGACTTGGACTTGACATAAGAGTTTGGCTTGAAGGAAGTCTGTACTTTTCACAGCAATGGCCAACAAATTAAAGAGCAAAGGAAACACTGGAAGGGCCACTTTGGCTTTGAGTCTTTACAAATACAGTCAGTCATCCTCAACCTCTACAACTCTACAGCCTGTGGGAAGACTGGAACAGACTTCCCTCGAACATTTGCGGATCTGCCCTGTACATAACCCAGTTTGCCATGCAGGGCCTCTGGGTCTGGGATTTGCCTATCAGCAGTAGTGTGCCCATCAGTCAGAGAGTTACCAGAGGCTGGAATGTGCATAGTCTTAGTTTAGCTTTATTTCTCTGACTGGATTACACATGGCCAGCTGTAAAAATGCTTGTGGCTGGTACACATATTACTGGCACAGTGGTGTCCTGAGCACAATAAAACTTGAAGTATTCCATTTCACATCAACATATGTTTTCAGTCAGGCCAGCTTAGTCCTTGGAATCAAAACCAGCCCTGTAGCCAATACACAAACACATGCCACTATGAATACAATAGCAATAGCAGTAAGATGCTTGCATTTGCCTTTTATACTGAAAATGGGTGAATGTCTACTGAAAAAGCTTTTACTCCATCAACAACGGGAAAACATATTCAGCATATTCTAGTATCAGCCTAACTCTGTGCTTTGGAAGGAGAAGAAGTTGACAGAAGAAAAAGAAGAGATGGCATAAAAACTGTACCTGTAAATTAATATTTGGACCCGGGCTAATAGGAAGAGTGGCTGTTGCAAGTGTGCGAGTGAGAAGCTGGTTAGGAGGATTGCTGCTAGGTGGATGTGTGGCCTTCCAGTAGGCTTCCAGATAGTCAGCAAGGTGCTCACAAGCATCTTCAAGCTGGTTCTCATCAAGAATTACATCAAACATTTCCTGATAAAGAAAAGATTTTAGTGAGAATAATCACCAGGTAAAGGGAGATCAGCTAGAGACATTGGTCATGCTTTCCATTAATCAGAAATGAACCACATTTTTAGTACTTGTATTAGGATATTTTACCTTTTTTGTTTGTTTTTCTGAATGCAATTGATACAAAAGATGGTAATCAAACTAGCACTAATATTACACTTGCTAAAGCAAGGCCTTGTGACTTCCACATAGTAATGCACACACAAGAAGACAGGAAGAAGCAGTTTGAACAAATCTTAAATATACAGAAAGAAGGGATAAATATTGAAAAATTAACTATTGAAAAAATGGAATGGCAAGAAAGGGATTCAATCCCCTTGTAGAATAACTAAGAGAAAACTAAGGCAAACTAAGACCAATAACTGACATAAGAATACAGATCATTCAGTTTCCAAGTGTCATACAAATATTAGGTAAGAGATTAGTCCCACAGTCTAATTTTAGTCTCCTAAAGTCAGGAGGTGAGTTTCATCCATTTCCTCCCTGGTCAGGGAGCAGAAGGCAGCTTTGAGGGCCTATGCAGGTCTCCAGCATTCTTCGTTGACTTCCTGGGGAACTAAGCATTGCTTAACTGAGATGCTTGAACTTAAATGATGAAGACATTCCTTTCACTCAGCTCTGTAACTATGGCAAATTATATCTGCAAGTGAACTGTACTCCCATCTTAGGGTTCCTTACCCCTACTCTTGACAGCTAAGTACGCAGGCAGCAATGCATGCCAGCTTTAAAACACAGCTGGGGTGTCATCACCTCCTCTTTATAGGTGGAAATTGAGAGAATTTGCTTCAGTGCACATCTGAAGAAGAACTGCAGAGCTGTCAGCTGCACAGTACCACTCAGCTCTTTGCCAAAACCCTAAGACCATTAGCAGTGGTGGGCCATGCTGACAGATGCCCCAGAGGAGCTACTCAAACCATTGGCCTTACTCTAAACTACCAGAGATAAAGGACAGTCACTAAGGGAGTTCATTTTTCAACCAATAACCCCCTAAAACTTAGCAAGTAAAAGACATGTTCGGTTTACTGAAGCACTGACCGTGTCAGCACACATCCTAATAACTGATTGTGACTAGGACAATCCTTTTTCCCCTGCACCCTAAGGCAGAGCCTCGAGACTTCAAAGGTGCTCTGGAAAAAAGCAATAGTTAAATATGGCCAGAAGAGGGCAAACATTCCCGAAAATGATGTAATTAACCTCCTGCTTGAAAAGAAAGGCACCTTTCAGAGACAAGACATAAATTAACAGTAACTCACGGGAGGACACTGTGCCAGTTTATCAGCTGCCACCATCTGAACGTTAAGGTGTTTGGCCTGAGATTTCCCTCGAGATTTTATCAACCTCTGTAAAACCTGTGAAAAATAAGACATTAAAAAAAGTGAGCAGACTCAGACTTAATATATATGTATAACCACTTAAAATGTTTACATTTGAAATTGCTCACATGAGCAGAGCAAATTCTTCATTTGCTGGCTTCAAGAACATTCCCCCAAGTGTTCCCTCATCCAAGATGTGCTAATTTTCATTTACATCCAAATATCTCTTTTCCTTTACAATCACTAAAAAGTTCCACTCCTGCCTTTTTTTCTGCTGCTTTTGGTTTCATTTGTTTCTAAGTTGAATTTTATAAATTGATCTCCTGAGTACTCTTCCCACAAAATCATTTTTCTCTTTCAAATGCCTTTTCACAAGGTCTGTGCATTTTTTTTACACACAGTGAAAGTGTATATTATCAGATGTTAAAATTTAGCAATCAGTCTGATACTCATTCAGTGAAAATCATTCTTTCATTTCCATATTATTTTAACAAACCATGAGCACTACTTATATGATTGATACTGAAAGTGCAATTCCAATTAAAAAACTCATTGGAGCTACAGCATCTATTCCAAAATAGGTTCTGGTTAAACTCAGATACTTTTGAAGGTTCCAAAAAAAAAAAAAACCCAAAAAAAACCAAAAAAAAACCCAAAAAAAAAACCCAACCCAAAAAATCTGAAAGAACGTGAAGGTATCTAAAATATTTACCTTAGGAGAAGAAATCTTTACGTATACTATAATGGGAGCCAGAGAGGTTTTGCTCAGCTGAGCTGGGTGGTTAATGGTATCAGCATCAAGCACTACCAACTGCAGTGTCCTGGCTAATTCAAAAATCCGTTCAATTTCACTTTGAACTTCAGCTGCAAATTAGAAAACTAGAGTTAGAGAAAATACTAAGAGGTGATTGGCTTTAAGAAATGTGACAATATCGCAAGTGGTGTGTTGCTCCTTCTCTGGTTGCAGGAGTTGCTGTTATCCATGCACATCCCTGGCACAGCAGGGTAATGAATACAGCGTTAATGAGGGAGTTTCACCCCTGCTTTGCTGCCCTTGCAGGCACTGCCTGCCTCTCTGACTCACCAATTCCTGCTATTCCAGGCTGCAGAGATAATGCCACAAATCTGCTACATGTAAATAATGTCAGCTCAGACTTCGATCTTGCCCAGTAACCACTTTGCTCAAGCTGGAGTGCTGATACAGGCATTAGGAAATACTGATTATTATACTAGTAGAAACTACTGTTTTCCCATGTACTTCAACTTATCAAAGCCCTGGAAAACAGGTTTTGTTCTACTGGTATGGTACCACATTAAAAATTTGGCTATTGTGTGTAAAACACCTTTATAAAAGAAAATAACTGAATAATCCAAATAACGCTATGGTAGACTCCTCACAATCCCAGGAGCTATGGAAAGCTGATTTTCCCAGAGCAAAATAATCTTTTCTTCTGGTAGTCATGCTTCCAGCTCCTCAGCACCCTGTCTGATTTGCAGTACTTTCCAGGGCAAACCTCTCCAAGACAGATGGGCTGCATCCGCTTTTACAAGTGGTGTAGAAACTGTCTTCATTCCCCAACGAAACAAAAATCAACTTTAAAATGAAATCACATTTTCCTGCTCAGTTCTTGCTATTTGCTGATTTCACAGAGGAATTAGAGAAGCTAGGTGATTTATGCAAGTCTATAAAGAAAGTCATTGGGGCAGACAAGACTAATTCATACAGGTTTCCCTTTAAAGGTTGTGCATGCTTCATGAACCAAAACCAGATTAGATATCTAGCCCATTCAAATAAAATATTAGAAGACAACCAACAGAGACTTAAAGGTCAAGAAAAGGTACCAAAAATTTAATAGAGAGTTTCTTGAAATTACATTATTGGCCTTTTATCTATTATGCTGGCAAAAACTTAACTTTTGCTTGAAAACACAACCTATCTGATCTGGCTAGAGAGAGTTTTTCTACATTTTCTATACCAAATGGTCTCTTTCAAGAGACATGATTAGATTTATTTTTTCTATCTTAGTATAGCATCTGAATAAATCAGGTACGATAAAAAGGCTGCAAAATTTCCAAGAGAGAGCAAGGCATCCCAGCTAGTATTTTGGTTCCAAATCAATAGGTGATTGCTATGGTCATTTTATAAACAAAGTAACATCTAAATGGTCATCAGACCTATGACCTTATTGGGGGAGGTGGACATTGGTTTGGACTAATTAGAGACCACTTCCAACAGTTTGTGATTATCTGCAGTTTGGGGTGAGCACACGCAGTCAGTCTTTCACAGCAGTGCACACTGTGGGATGTGCACGGCGCGCCATGGAAAACATCGATGCATGCTTTGCTGCTGGTCAATAAAAGCACTGTGGTCCTCCTGCTGTCTGAATTAGGATCGAATTTTTTAAGACAGAACTTCTGATGGTTCTTGCCACGTTCATAATTACATTTTCTACAACTTTGTTGCATAGAGGTACTGCTGAAATCACTGAATACCACTGTCTCAGAGTTTTAGTAGAAGATAGTCAATAATCTATCCCTAATTTAAGTTCAAATGACAACTAGAATAAACATATCAGAGATAATTTGTCACGCTGTTCTGATGATGAGTTTAGATTGCTTTCCTGCAATTTCAAACCAGGCTCAACACTCCAGTCAGTATAACAATAGTAGTTAATGTATCATTTTAAGACCTTTCCAGACTGCTAAAAAACTCTTGATCAAGCCAATTTATTACCAGCAAAATTTGTCTCTATGCCATTGTATCGTAATTTTGTCTAGGGAAGCAGTATTTTCTACACTGCTCGCAGCACTTTTCTGCCAGTAGAGAACACATCTCTGTGGACTAGATTTCCTGCTATACTTTTTGCAATGCCCTCTGCCAGGGCAGAGTTTACCTCAGGGTATGTTCTATGGTGAAACACACCCATGGCAATAACTGCAGGTAACTATGGTCCTATGAACCAATAGTTTCCACTTGAGTTTGAAGATGGAGAGAGATCTTTCTCGTCAATTAAAATGTATTTCAGTACCTATTTTTCTTAACTTGGGTACAGGAGAAAAGTTCAAGGAACTCCATTGCATGATTGGTGAACTAATACATGTGCCTCTACCTCTTCAGTCAGGAATGGATGGGAAAAAACACCACAAGGATAGCTGAAGAGGTCCTGATCTCTTGTTCCTTAGAGTACTTCTTCAGCTTCTGGAAAAACTTCCATTTTGCTTGAAATCTTCTTTGAATTCAAACTTTATGAGATTGTTGCAATTACTTAGATAATAGTAGCTTCTCTTTTTAGATGACAAAGGCTTTATTCACTGCTACTGCTTTGGTTTTCATTTTTCTTTAGCAATATCTCTCAAAACCCAAATTCTCTACCTGTAAAAATTCCTTCACAACAAGACATTCAACACGAATTATCTCTCAGACTTTTGCCCAAAGAACTCAAAAGTCATGTGGGGATAGTAACACAAATGTCACTGGTAGTAAAAATAGGGAGCTGAGAACAGTGACAGTATGGTATCTTCAAAGCAGCACAGTAGTAGCTTTGCAATTTTTCCACCTCCATGAATACCATCTATTTATAATAATGTCCCTTCTTATGTACTGGAGAGGTATAAGAGTGAAGTTGTAGCACTAAATTCCAATAAATTGTATTAGCCAATCATAATGAGAGGCATAAAGATAATTAGAATTACTGTGACAATCATCATAAAATGCTGACAGCCCAGTTACAACACTCAAACCCAGAAATCAGCTACCAAATTTTAAAGTGACCCCTACAATCTATTTCATATGGTCTCCTTGGTAACCAGAAAGTGAACATATTTTAAATGACAGGAGCATTCAACTATTTATTCCATACAAAAAGGAGTCAGCTCTACGAAACAGTAAGTACACATCTCCTAGAGAACTTAAATATAGCACATTTAAACTTACTTCCAAATATTAATTACCAATATCACTACTGAACCTTGACTAGAAATTCAGTGCAATGAGAGGACAAGTAAATCACTTATCCCATTATGGGGCAGACAAATATTCTTTACACCAGTTGGACCTCACAAGTGAATTCCAAGAAAAAATCCTTCCCAGTTGACTACAATAATCTCACCGAAAATACAGGCAAAGATACAACAACATTTTATCTCTGTCAATTCACCACTAACATGATGAACTGTGGTGGAACTTCGGGTCACCTATGTAATGCCACGGTACAGGAACATTCTCTGTGGTACACAGCTGCAGAAACACAACCCTCCTGCAAACCTGGGCCGCATCCACAGCAGCAGGAGGCACCAGGACACAGCCTGGCAGAGCAGTGGCTACATCAGCAATTTGATTCAGCAAGACCCTGACGGAGTAGTAGTTTCAAGAGAGGGACGAGATGCAAAATGGACATGCATCTGGCCTGAAAAGGCCCAAGTGAAGCACAAAATACTGCCTAGAGGCAGCAAAGACATTCTGATCTTCACAAGGAGCAGTGAAATTCACATACTCTCAACTGAGAACAGTATGACTTTTATACCCTATTAAATTTGACTTTGTCTCCTGTCTATGGTATCAATGGCTCTGTTTTGTCCATTGAAACAGATATATAAATTATGATTTCAACTGCAACAAGCACAGAGACAAAGTATTCCAGTTTTTTTAAACAGGACTCCTGATATTACAAACATATGGAATGAAAGGAACACAACTCTGTCAATGTATGCAATACAAAATTATTAGCAACACCTTACACAAATGGCTTTGAAATAATTTTATAAATTAAGGAGAACAGCTATGAGTAGCCATGATTTTTAATGCTAATTATTTTATACAAACACAGTTACCTAAAAATAATTAAACTTCATGACTGTAATTAATGAGAAGTTTAAGACAAACTCAGAATTTCCATAACAAAGGTGAAAGAAAAAAATATAGTTTTTATCCCAGTGCCTTAAAAACACCTAGAAGGTCTTGCACCAAAAAAACCTGCCAGAAATGAGAAAAGGCCATATCTGAAATCCAAGAAAATTAAAAAAAAAAGGAAGTGATAATTATTGTGCTGTGCCCACACAAGTCTCTAATGAGAACAAAACCATGAACTTGAGTGACAGTATTAAAATTTTAATTTGTGAGCGTGTGTGTGTATACACATGCTTCATATCGAGTGACAAATCACCAGTGTCTCCACGGGCTACTGCTGTAAGCAGAATGCAGCCCACAGCAGGCTGCACCAGGGATCTGTGCTCACTGGAAACAAAGCAAGGAGGCCCAGACACCACGGGGTGATCCAATAAGCTACAAGGGGTTTGAGCACAGCAGAGCAAGCTAAGAAAAAACCCCACAGGTATGTAAGTGTCTGGCCTCTTTCTTATCTTCCTCTTTCCACTCCTCGAGCAGCAATGCTGCTCTGGGCAGGCAGGGCTTGGGCTGGGCAGCCTTCACTCCTTCCCCAGGCACAGAGGCTCAGTCTCATAGTCTCCAGGCAGGATTACATGACCCACCCCACACCCTGGGGTGTCACAGGGCTGGGGAGCATAATGCTCCGTGCCTCTGCTCCAGCACATCCAGCTAAGGAGGACAAAATCTTGAAAAACATAAGCAAGAGGGAATAAATGCTTTAGCTTAGTCCTCAGGCAACTCGTCAAAAGATGCCTGGATTGCAGGTGTTTTAATCAAATGCCTAACCTAAATGTAGTTTTGTGAATATACTTAGATTTCCCTGGTCTCCATTAAATACCTTAGCCACTAGCTTGTTACGTAAAAAGGGGAGGGTGGGAGTGGGAGGATGACAATATTTTCCAGGGAAAGTGGCTGCATGTGTTACTCATGCCTAACAGATGGGGCTCCTGCAAGGGATAAGGCAGAAAAGAGAGAAGCATGTCTGCTGCTCTGCCTGGAGCTCCTGTCTGGGCTCTGCTGAAGGGGAGCTGTGGAGAGAGGTGCTGCAGGAACGCAGGGTTTTCCTCCTCCTGCCTGCTGAGGCTCAGTTTAGGCAGAATTCAGATGCCTTTTAATGTACACACACGTCCAAGTGGTATTGACAGAAACGATGTCATGTTTGGAAACCTCAACATAACCAAGATCTATTTATAATGGACTAACATCTCCTGAAATGCAGCACTGTAATTGTGTGAAAATATAAAACAGACAGTATCATTTAAAAATACTAAATGGCATAGAAAAATGTCTACTTCCTGCCTCATTTCTCTGGGCTAGCAAAACAATAGCATTCACGGAATGATGCTTCTTATGCCAAGTTTAAACTGCAAGTAAATTTTAATGGCCTATGAATGGAAAAGATTGAAAGCAGCAGACTGCAGCAGTTAACACAAGTGGCTGAGCACTCCACAAGGGTACACTGAAATGACTGTGCCAGGAAGAACCACAGCAGGTCCAGAAAGTGCCATGCAGCAGCACAGCACTGCTCCTATCATCAAGCTCCCTCACACTCTGTTAAGGAGTAATTGTAATAGGAAAACTGAGCAAAGAAGCAGTCTAACATTTATTTTGTCCAGGGGATCAACCAAGCGTCTCCGCATAGTTCAGAATGGATGTCATGTCAGGCTGGCAATAACTCGGGTATTTGTGCACCGTGCCTCATTACTCAGTGCAGTGCTACAGGTTTAGTCCATACATAGGCACCAAGTAAGCGTTCCCTTGGTCTGTTGGTTTTTTTCAGAACAAACATAAATAAAAATGTTCAGCCTTTCTCACAGACAGGACGTGGAACTACTCCATTCCTGGCTACTCCACCCCTCCTGCTGACAGTGTGCCACTCACAAAACATTTGCGTATTCACTGAGTGGGAGAGTACTGAGTCTGCAGCCTGATGCTCAGAGTGGGAGGCAAACCACATGGATTCCAGTTCCTTCTCCAGGGAAAGTTTAATTATTATGCAAAGTGCGTAAGACTCAGCAGAACCAACCAAAAGCCATCCTAAAGGTGATCACAGCCCTGTCATGGTGATGGGAATGCTGAGTCCATGCTTCTCTTAGCAGAGAACAGAACTAAAGTTTTCCAGACTTCTTTGCGTTCTGGTTAAACAACGCAAACTTTTAGTCTTGGATAAAATGGGTACACAGACACCAATTTTAATCAGTTCCACCAGTCCAGGAGAAAGGAAAAATTCAATTCAATACAGTGTGAATAGTTTTAAGGGAAGCAAACTGTACTCTTAAACAAACACCTAACTAGCTGAAATATTTTATTCACCTATTTTATCACCTATTTATTCACTTTATCCAAGTATCCTGTCTGTTACACAGATATCCATAACCTTAGAAATTATTCTAACACATTGCTAAACTACTTTGTTCCGAGCACGTCTTGTTTCAATGTTATTCTCAATCACACACATTTCTGCATAGTATCCTGAGAAAATATAAGAACAGGTTGCTGAGTGTGGGGCTGGCACTTGGTGGCACTTAGAGAAATTCAGCAAGCAAGCCCTGGTTTCCCAAGGAAAAGCAGCTCTCCTTCCCAAGGACAGCTCTGTGAAGAATTTAATGTTTTTAGAAAAGGATTGATAGAGATTTTGTAAGCATTTCTTGTTCTCAAAATAACAGATGTTGTTTATCACTGTAAGTTTACTTTCTCTTTCTGTCTGTTCTCAAAACATTGTTTTCTCTGCCTCGTCCAGTGCTAGTAGAGAGGCGTTGTTCCATGTAACCAATCACATAACCCTTAGCGTAAGACCATATAAATAAGTCGCCTTGTAGAATAAAGTAAGCCTTCTGATTCTTGGAATTGGTCGTCTTTCTCCTCGTTCTTCGCTCAACAGCGACAGCTGAGAGTTATTTCTAATTCACAGAAATCAAGAAATTTTTCCCCCATATACCCTTTGAAAACACTCAGGAAGGTTCATTAAAATGCTTTTCCTATACTGTATCAAAACCTTATTTGCAAGTTAGAATATTGGAAAGTTAGTAACAAACTTCTAATGCAGAGCTACCTAAAGAATTCATCAGGGAAACTCTGACCTTAGACATCAAGAAAATCAAGGCTGTCCCTGCAGGATAAAAGAGTATTTTGGGACCTGTGAGACTTATAAATTATAACAGGTTCACTAAATTCATGCTTCATGCTACTCTTTCCCCCTGTGTGGGCAAAAAAAAAGCATAGCTATATCCTCATGAAAACCCAAAAGCTCTTAGCTGCTATTTTACTGCATTCTGGTGCAAGGCAGGTTCAGGTTTACCAGGTTAACATATTTAACATGTGAAAGTGAGGGTTATGGACATTTGTCAAAGCTATCTTGAACATAAAATCATAAAGGGACGATCAGGGTTTTCCATAACACACTGAACATCTCCTTTATTTTCTTTGAACTATATTAGATCTCTGAGGCTTTGGGAAGGAAATGCACTCTTGGTTATGTCCAAATTTTGCATTCCTGCTCCTTGGCCTCTGTAAGCGATGAAGGATTTTATGAGGCCTAGCTAGCACGCTTTTAAATTTATCTTTGAGTTGTAGTTGAGGAAGCCTTTACTTGAAACTTATCCTATAGCAACTGTCATTAAATTACCAGACAAGGAGAACACATAGTAATATCACATATGTATATAATATACAGTATGTATGTATGTATACATATATATACACACATATATATATATATTGAACAAATAAATTGTTACCATAGTTTCAAGCATTCAACAGCCTTCTCACACAAATATCCAGGAGAAAAACCCCACAAGGCTGAAATTTGCATAGCTAATCCACAACTATTTCTTAGAGCATTTATATTTCATTTTCAGAAGACAAAACTTTAGGGTATCAACCTAATGACGTGAATGGAAGCTCTATACACTTTTTTGAGACAGCCTTCCAAAGGTAGGTGCTCAACTGCACATGCAAACTGGGTGCATGTAATGCCTGACAGGTTACTGCATATGCACATGGAAAGCAAATGAACACTCCCAGGCACGTGATGGTAATCAATTCACCATAAACACAATGGCACATTTTACATCCACACTCACACGTCGCTGCTAGAACACGCAGATTAGGTGCACGCATCTCAGAAATACACAATGGAATACCTAATCTGTAGTGTTTACTTGTCAATGTCAACTTTATTTTTAGAACTACTTGAAAATAAACAAGGAAAACCAGTAAGGTTTTCTAAAAGAAAGACTTAGCAACACAGTACAAGATCAGCTTTTGTCTGTCAGTGAGCCAGATGCGAGAAACACACGGTGGTTCTGTCAGGTACAATAAAGCACTGAACACAAAACAGCAGGAAAAGTAATTTGCAAGCTTGTATACATACCTAAAACATCTGGAAAGGCAGAGCATTAATGAAGCAAAGAATGGAAAAAGCCAACACAATCAGGTTTTGTACAAAGCATACAGCATGAGGCAAGGTTATAACAAGTGTAACATACACAGAAAAAGGTTTGGGTTCTTTTGACAAAGAAATGCAGCAGAAGCACAAAGCTAGTTCAGTTTCTGCAAATGGCATGTGTTCATATAAAAAAATTAACTAAGCCAATTGGGGCTGATTTTCAGATGAACAAGATTTAACCACGTACTTTACATTCCTGGAGAAAAAATCTGTTCAAAATTACAGATTTCTTCTAGGCTTTTAAAGAAATTTGCCCTTTCCTTCAATTTAGTTCTAACATCTCATGTGTTAAAACGTGTAACAATATTGACAAGCAAACATTTCCCTTTACATCAAAACAAGCTTAATAAGAGTGTCCTGTCTCAAACTGGGACAGAGAGGAATAAGACTGTACTATCCACCTAAATCTTTATGAGCCAGACACTATTTAAAAAAAGTTCTCGAGAACATTAATTTTATACTAGATATTCAGTGGCAGCATTGGTTTCCAATAAGTCAAATCCCAAGCCTATTTTTAACTGATTCCATTACAAAAGCAAACTGTCAGTCGATAGGTGTGTGTAGCATTATAAGCTGATTGAGACTCCATAATAATCCTGTAAATCCAGTTCCTCGTGGCTATTCCTATTTCTGATTATCACAATGTTGGTGTATGTCTCTTTGAAATTAATTCTGGTTTGTCTATTAAATCATTCCAAAGAATGGTGCTCACTTCACTGTTTTCTGTGCTATGTACAACACTGCAGACCTGTACTGGGTGATAGAGTTCTCAAAAAGAGGCACATTTATTTCCCAGAGAAAAGTATTTGGTATTAATATATCAAGCACAGAACCTTTTTACTACCTTAAGTAATTGATGGAACATTTATTAAAATAATAAAAACCAACAAAATATTTTCAGAAGTCTAAGAAATAGCCTTCTCTTCTGCAGTTACAACTGCTGCTCACAAACGTGACTGTAAGTGAGAGGTAGATCAGCGGCCTGGCTGCATGAGGCACCACTACACCAAGTCTGATGAGTAAAAATATAGATTTCCATTGAATCTAGAAAGAAGGAGGGATTTGGATTAACATAAAACAGTTCTGGGGAGCTATATTTGCTGTATATATTATACAGCAAATATATATATATATATATATTTTTGCATAAAGGCATTTTTAACTTGTACCAGACGTAGGAATAAACCACATAGATCTCTGTCCACGTGCCAATGACTGTTCAAGTAGGAGAAAGAAGAGAGCAACTCATCTCCCCACATCTCATAGCTGTGCAGCCAGGAGGCCCTTTCAGAGCAAATCAAAACAAACTAGAACAAATACTGTTTTTCCTTAACATGAGACAAAATTTTATTGTGATAAATACCACTTTTAAATACCTAAGGCAAAACTAAAGTCATTGTAGATAGTCTGGACAAAAAAATAACCCAAAAAAACCCCCAAAACAGCACAGATTTAATGTTTGCCTAAATTCTAGGACTTTTTTCTTCCTTCCCTCGTCCCTTATGATCTGGGGAAAAAACCCTATTATTTTCATTTTATAGAAGGGAAAATGTAGTTAGAGAAAAAATACATTTTCCAGGACTCTGAGCAGACCTGCAGCAGATTCTAGAAAAGAACTAATGTGATTTGAGTCCTGATTTAATGATCTATCTATAAAACTTGCAGTAGTAGAGAATACTATTGGCTGCAAAGCTAATGCTAATAAAATATGAAATGCCAAAATAGCTCTCCTAAACCAAATCTTTTGTGATCTGTATTACAAGAGAGCACATTCAGGAACATGCAATATAGTTGTTCCTTTAGGGCTGCTGTTTTATTCAGTATGCAACTCCACACACTGTCAACTGATAAGAAGCCACTGAATAATTTACTTTTTCTTCATTGTCAAATACGTGTTTCACATCTCATTTAGAACACTAATCTTTCTCTGAAAACAGAATGCATAAAAATTTATGGGCTATTTTGTGGAGCTTACTTCGGTGGTATATGCAAAAAAATGATTTTTCCCTTTGAAGCATCCCAGTTAGGTGAGAAGCTGGAATTATTTGTATATTCCAAAAAGAAAACTGAATTACAAAGAATAATCACAAGTTATGAATAATTCAGGGAGATTAATTTTCAGAAATGTAGTGTCTGATTCTTCAGAGTAATTACAAGTAGAAATTATACTCAGAATAGAAATGCGGGAAATCTTGATTCCTGGGGATTCTTTCTTCCAAAACGGAACATAACCTTGAAGCTTCTTTCAGAAGTCAATACTAAGACTCAGGACATTCCTGATGCTGCTCTGTACTGTCAGTACAGAGTATCAGTACTGATCTGAGAGAAGGAAAAAATTCTTTGAGCAAGGCTGGGAATGAAAAGAATACCTCCCCAATTAAATGTCTGCAAAGAGTAGAGCCTAAAATAAGAGAACTTCTGGGGAATGAGGATCCACAAGGCTGATATTTCACAAGGTACCCAACATGAGCTCCAGTACTCCATAAAGGACTGCCTGCTTTCCATCCCCCTTCTCCAAGTCAGTGCAATACCATGCAACATGCTGATTTTGATGGCATACACTATTATTTGACAGGTCCAAAGTTTGAACTGTTTCAGCTACAATACTCAGTCTTTCTACAAAAGATGCTTGAAGCATACAAACAACACTGGGAAAAAATAGCCATCTTCATAAAGTCTGTAAATAACTAATCCAGTACTATCCAGCAGTTCTGTATCAGAAGCAGCAAAAGCCACTATTGTATTGTGGCAATTGCATTGCATCCAACTCCCCACATTATTTTGCACATTTTTCTAGACTATTAAGGCAGAGGACCGGTGAAAAAGTAGCCTGTAAATATTTGATCAAAGACTGGATCACAGCATACATAACCTAAAGATACTAAAAAGCTGCACAGTTAGCCTCCTTATTATCACTTTCTAACCTTTATTTTGCACTGCTTGAATTTGTAAAACTAATAATATTCTTTTAATAGGATATTTTGTTCACTTATAGCAAATTCATCACACAAATTGAAAAAAAATATTCCACTATATAGTGCAATATTGCCACTCACCTGTTCTACTTCAGCCAACTAAATACTCACAGCAGTGGTGTGTTGTCACCTACCAGCAGACTACAATGATGTTTTCTGATTCTGACTCTTATTTCTGCCTGGAGGTACATTGCAGGTAGGCAAGGGAACAGGCTGTAACATGTCTTGTACTTTTGTCTTTTGACTTCTGCAAGGGTTTTCCACTGTCTTACAAAAGCAGTTACCTTTCCTGACTGCAGCTTATTTTATTTTATCTTAGTTTTCCTCCCGACACTGCTGCCATATCACTTCCCTCCCTGACTTCCTGTCTCCCACGGTTTATCCCATGCCTAGAGCACTGACCTGGAGGTGCTTTATCAGTGGGTTAGACTATCCCAACTCCTTCTCCCTAAGCCCAACCTTTTCCATAATGGATTTTCACTACTTGCCTTCCTGCCTTAGCCTTGCCAGCCATCTATTCTTCCAGGTGAACATCTTTCAAGTAAATGACTTTTTATTCCATCCTCCATGCTGCACAGCCAAGGAGGGACTGCAAATTGAAAGATGAGCACCTTTTCACCTCAGTTCTGCTTGGCTGCCCTGATTCAGTCTGCTGGGAGCAGGTTATGCTCAGCATCACTGCTGGACCTTGCCAAGGCAAGCTGAGTCTTCAAGCTATTCAGATGCAAAACTTGGCACGTGTTAATAGCAGCTTCTAGTAATTTGGTCAAGTTTTCTCATTATTTTCACAAAATTGCCCAGAAACATGTAACTGAAATTTTGTTCAGTTCACTACCAAATTTCAAAACCCTGCTAGATTACTGTAACAATGGAAGTATTACAGCTTCTGAAAGAAAAGGATTTGAGAATATTTTAGCATACAAAATTAATTTTTGCCCTAACTTTATGCCAGAATGACCCAGTTGCTCTGGTCAAAGATCTTCGAAGTCATTTTATAAATCAGTTAATTTTTAGAACAATTATATGCAACTGAAAACCTGATATGTAGCAGGAAATCTCAGTTAATAACAAGCCTGTTACAAAAACTAGAGACACATCTACCTATCTATCCACATATTTGCATATATATATAAACACTGTCATCTTTTGGGCGTCCCAAACTGAGGTTCTGTCAGAACTCCCATTTTAAATACCTCCATCTAAAGAAGTACCTTGACACAAAGTGTTGATGCTCTCAGAGTACAGTTCTACATGAGATAAAGGTGTACAAGATTGGGCAGCATTTAATTTTTATTGATTTTTTTTTCCTGTATAGAATTTTGTGATAGAGGTGGCACATATTTGAGAATATTTTAGCATGAGGAATGAAGTATATGCTTTCACTGCTACATATATTTGTACAGTACTGCAAAATTACACAAGATTTGCTGATGAGACTGGAAACTTAATCATTGTGATTCTTTCCCATGACTAGTTGACCACTATACTTATTACCAGTTTTCTGCCCTACTCAAAATAAGTGACACTTTATCTTTTCACTAGATTATTAAATAGTCTTTGGTGACAAGACTGAAATTCACACAGAAGAATATTCTTGTGTGTAAAGATATTAATTATGTTGTTACAGTACATTCCATTTTGATATTTGAAAACACTTAAAATAAGACACACTCAGAAGCTACAAACTACTGTTAAGCAAAAATTCACAGCCTTCATATAGCTGAAAGCAATGGTTTTACAAAACATTCTCAAGAAAGGGAAGTCAAAATTTTTAAGGTGGAGAAGCTTATTCTAAAAAGTACTACTATATTAGGCAAATGTTAAATATTCAGTCACAGTTCAGGTGGTGTTGGAATTTTTTTTTGCTGCAAATCTGATAAGAACTTATTTAATAGGATGAATGAAACTACTTTGTTGTTCCACAAAATTTACAATTTTTCGAGATGCAATGCTGCTTTCAGGGGAAACCAATCTCTCTCAAAGGCTACTAAGAGGAACCTGTAGCTCTGTAAAGGCAGAAACACAACTGGAGTATTTACCTGGGATGTAGCAAGTTTCCCTTATTTTGGTATTTGATGGGGGACTTGCACAGGATTTGTTATGGGACTTCTGTCCCATATCTCAGTCAAGCCTTACACAAGTGTGTACATGTAGACTCCTGGCAGGATTTGTCTTAGAATCATAGAATGCTTTGTACTGGAAGGGACCTTAAAGATCATCTAGCTCCAGCCCCCTGCCACGGACAAGGAACCTTCCCCTAGACCTCTTGGCTATTTCCAGGTGTCTCTACACCGGGAATGCACCAGTAACATCAGCAGAGTACTGGATACAATACATCTCTAGAGGAAAGGCAAAGTCAGTCAGTCAGAAGTTAAGACTCCAAAATGACCACCTATTCCTCTTAACTCCAAGGACACCTTGGGATAGGAAGCTCCAGTGCAGCCACCTATACTGTAAATGGTTACATTTAATTACAACTTCCCAGCTAAGCTTATTTTTCTGTCTGAGTAATAAATGTTTAATTATCTATACAACTGGACAAGCTTCAGTACAAAAAGACTCACGTAAGATGGCAGATACTTAGGCTATGAATGTAGCTATACAGTTTTTTAAAAACATCTTCCTTTTTGCATCTTTCCTTTTTTTGTACCAACCTTACGATTAGTTAAAACTGATACAAAATTCATAAAATGTGTACTTCAATAATTTTTCTCAAGCTTCATGTCAGTAGCTATCATTACTAGTAATCTTATCAAAAATAATTCATAATATCAATAATATTCATATAATTCCAAGTATTTGAAAACTGTCATTTCTATTTAACCAGAAGAACACGTCTTCATATTTTATATGGATGGCTGCCTCTCCCCACTGAGGCCAACAGCAAAACATGAAAACTGACCACAAGCAGAATAAACCAAAATCAGCACTATAGGAACTTTACCTGACAGTGATTTTAAAATGATTTCTAGTGCCAGGATTTCCGAATTATGGGAACTGTGCTTTTCTCATAGCAGAGAGAAGGCTATTTTTAGCTTACACATATGAAATGAGAGTAGCACACTTCACAGGCAGCGTGTAGCCAGCATCATCACAGGTACTTACCCAGGCTGGATCTCGTGTTGGATCGCTCTATGATTGCGTGCTTACTGGGATTGTTCAATACTGAGCGTTTGGCAAGCGAGATGTCTGCTGTGACTCGTGTGATTGATATACTGCAAAATAAATACAGCAAAATACCACTGAATGTTATTAATATTTCAGGGACGTGGGGAGAATTCTCGTTTAACACTAGAAGATGGCTAAGACTACAGGAAAATAAGTTCTCAGCAGCACAGCATGCTTCACCCAATGTGAACAGAGAAAAAACTTTATCTAACTTAATACTGCTACAGTATTTACTAAGTCATCCTCCTACATGTGCCTGGGAAGAGGGGAGGCAGAAAGAGGTCAGGGATTGCTGCAGAAGATGTGACTTCCCTGGGGTCTCCAGGTCTGGTGAGGGCCTGACATTTCACCAGTATCCCCAGTATGAACAAGCTGATTTCTCCTTTCCCTGACTTCTTGAACAGTACTGAATGACAACCTGGCTACTTCAGCCATACCTGTAAGACATGCAGGGATACGCAGAATTAAATGGGAAAGGTAAGGCTTATCAGGAAAATGAGTCCAGCAATGTAACTGAGGGGTTTTTTGTTTGTTTTGGTTTGGAATTTTTTGGCTTTTTTATTATTCAGCTTACTAGCATGTGTTTTATTAACAGAGTGCAAGAGCTACCTCTAATTTTCCAGAGAGATTCATGCTAGCAATATGCTAGCCTGCTAAAAATAGGAACTGTAACTTGGAGAAGCACATACTTGAAAAGCCTAGGTTGACTATCTGGCAGGCTCAGTTTGGTGTTTATGAGAAAAGATGAGCCAAGAAAGAAGTGGTTACTTTCAGTGGTTTGCACTGACCTGCTACATAACCTTCTGCATATTCTTCTTCCTAGGAAAACAGTTACCTTTGTTTTGCTTTACAGGGTCAAAATGCACCCTTAAGTTCCTTTTCAAACTCTCTGGTCTAATGAGATTTAGAGGTCACATTTTTCCAGTGCTGAGAGTTAAAGCAGACTGATGATATTCCCTTGTTCTTCCTTGTAGGATTTTATTTGCAATTTAAAAGAGGAAATGGATTTGCTAAGAAGTGGGAGGGCTCCTTTCTAGCAAGCACAGTCAGATGCTGTTTGTTCATCTGAAATGTAATCCAATAGGCCATTTCCCAATGAACTCAACATGTGTATGCATTTATCTAAAAAATGCAACAGAGCGAGAAGTTAATATGAAAAAGCAGAATCATGTGCACAATACTGATTAGCAATGTAATTTTGGAAATCTAGGAGTGATTGAACTTAAGCTAAAAGCATAACCAAAGATTGTGATTTCTGGATCAGATCCTCACAGATAATGCCATTTGTCTTAAAATTACATCAAACATGTATATTGGGTATTTATTAGTTTTCTTTATTTGCCAATGAAAGGACACTACAAACTTTTACAGCTTTTTGGTTTTTTGTGTTGATTTAGATTTTTTCTGCCAGTCTTTGTTCCTAGAGGCAATAGAAAATTTTTGCCTTTTTAAATGAAATTGTGGGATACTGAACAATGCCAGATTTATCAGTCTGTTTATCTATTAAAATACTATTTTTCATTTTAAGACTTTTTTCCATCTTTTTGAGGACATTCTCATGTCTTTGAGAAACTTCACATCAGGAAGACCAACTCTGCTCTCAGAACAAAGGGTGTGTGTGTTCATATTGCAAACAATTGCAATGAGAGCAGGACGACATGTGGCAGCTCAGAGCAGTAGCATGAATCTGAGAATCTCTGGTGCAAATCTGTTCAGGACCTTAAGTAATAATTCCAATTGCTACGGACGTTTGGGATGCTTCAAATCTGCTACTACAGACACAGATTTTATTTGGAGTATTTGTGGATTCACTCTGCCACAGTTGGATCTCCAACTGCAAATACGACATGTTCTAAAATACTTAAAGACATAAAGAAGCAATAATTTTCTTCTGCTTGCAACAAATGTTTTGTTAACTTCCAATTCTGAAGGTGTGTTATCTAGGTTTTGACAATCCTGACTAATACAAGGAAGGATTGCTAAAGTGGTTAGGTTTTGACATCATTATTCTGACTGAGAAAATCCACCAGCTTAAACCACAATGCCTGGTATTTTAAAGAACTGAAGGTATTGACAAAAAAACCTCAAGCTCCCTCTTCAAAGTTTTGACAGCAGCAGGACACACAGAATAGTGTTATGGATCTGACCACTTCCAAACTAAATAGAACATTCCTTCAAGCTACAGATTTTATTATAAGATCATCCTGTTTTCACAATGTTTCCTCCCAATGTCAACACATTAGGACATATTAATCTGGAGCTTGATCCAATACCAATATAATCATGTCTGGAGAACGCATCTGATGTCTCTGCTCCATGGGTCTGTGATGTTGGAGTTACAGACCACAGCACTGCTTTTAGAGACAGGCTATCATCTGACATCTGTCCCACAGTAATGCCTGAAGGCTCAAACACAAATCCCAGTGTGTTACAGCCCAGTGTGCTGCAAACACTGGGACCAGAACCCAGCGAGTGCAGCCAGTGAGCTGCCAAGGGTGACCTCACTTCAGCAAGGCAGGGCACTGCCCCACCCTCTCATCCCAGTCCTTTTGAAACTTCCCACTACAGGGCCCAGAACTACTGTCAAACCAAGCTCCTATCTTGAGGGATAGAAAGTTTGACAATCCCATACACCAGATAGTCTGAATCCCATATGACTCTTTCCAAGTTGGATGCCAAGTGAGGAAGTAGAGCTGAGGAGGAACCGCGGCTCTTGTCAGTTTGCTCTAAACCTGAGAAGCATTGATGAGATATCACTTGAAAAATACTTAAAATCACTTTTTTAATAGATATTATATTATATATTTACCTATATATTATAGATAAATATCTAGCAATTTGGAGTGTGAATATCACAGTCATAAAGAGGAAGACATCCTTTTTTCCACTCTCAACAAATATGTGCCCCAGAACACAGCCTCTGCATGCTCTGTCAAGGAAACTTCCAATCCACACTTAGAGTCCACTGAACAAGGAATTAGCTGTCATTCCTAATTTTGTCCAGTGTTATTATTTCTTAAAAACCTGATGATACCCAAATGGAACCTGAAGTATATTTGCATTGTGAAGTACTTACCGCCCTTCGAATCTATGTTTTAAAAAATCAAATAATGCTTTTTGCATCATATCTGTTACCTGGAAGGAAAAAAACAACACATTAATAATCTCATAGGAAATTCATAATACTGAATGCAAACACTATTATAGAATAAAGCTGACAAATCTTGTATCCAAACAACAGGATTGGAATGCAATTTATTCTTAATTTTAATTCTGAGATGAAGTAAAATAAAAATAAGCAGCTATTCAGTAGAAGTAAAAACTGTCTAATGTTTGCCTATGTTATAAATTATCAAACACAAATGCAGCACAGTATTTTGTCAAAAATGAAACCATTTACAACAATCAGTTACCTCATATCCCTTCAGAGAAGGCCCCACTAAAACTACTGGTCGCATAGAAGGCACTACATCATAGGGAGGGATGTGCTCTGTCTGCAAAACAGAAAAAGTTTTCAGCACCACAGCACCCAGAGAAAGTGTTATACATTCCTTACAGTATCAGAAACTCTGAATTTCCAGTAATGTCACAGGAATCTCAGATTCATTAACTTTTCCCAGAAACTGGTAGCACATGATAAGGACATAAGGGGTTCAGGGATTTTTTTGAAAAAACTTTTCTTTGGCTTTAGGGTTTCCTACTGTTTTCATGTTTACTCTGGATAGTTAAAAACTCTTTTTCTGGGTCATGTACATTTCCCACTGCAAAATTCCTAACTGGTAAATTGAAAAGGTTATTTCCAACAACTAATGAATTGAAATGGTTAATTCTACATCTGTGACATCTGTTTTCAATAGAAATTTTATGTAGGAAATTATGAAAGAGAAAAATAAAACAAAAGGGGATGAGAAAAGCATAATGCATCTTTTCTTTTTAAACATTCAGATCTGCCCACTACTTGAAAAAACATTGTGACATCACTGCAAATTCCCATGGCAGCACTCAGTCTGACGTCCACATTTGCACCCACAATTCAATTACAAATTAAATCAAAATAATGACTGATAAAGTTAGTGTTTCTAGAAAATTATCATAAGCAGAGCTTGGGATAGCATTTCTTCCACTTTGGGAAGTTCTTGTCATCACCCAAGAATGGATTCTGGTAGTACCATATTTACCAAAATACTAACTGATGTATGATGCACAATTTCTAAAAAAGTATTCTAACATACAAAGGTAAAAAAGATTGCCTCCTTTTAAGGATTGCAAAAATTTTATATTGTTATCACAATACAATATAAAAAAAATAACTGTTGAGTTTGGTGTTTTTTCTTCTTTAGTAAGTGGCTGTTCAATATATATCACCATGAATGGGGTCTTATCAGAAAGACGGTTTTTTTCATAAGGAAAGTTTTGGTTTATCTTTGTCTTGGGAATAAAAGACTGACATCCAAACCCAGGAATGTGTGGGTGTTACAGAAAAAGAAATGCCGGATCTATTTTTCAAATGCTAACATAGTACAAATACATCAGTCAAGATCACAGAATACAGACATTGTTCATTGTTCCAGAACTCAATGTATCCCAAGGTGTTTCGCAATAACATTAAAATAAGTATATACATTCCAAAACACAAACCCACAAAGACAGACATTTATACAGTGACAGCACACAATGCTACACAAGCGGCAGTCTAAAGCAGTCTAAAATGCAGAAAATATTTTTGTGAATGTCCCTGAGCGTAATTTATTTTTTGTTACCTATAGTTTCACAAGATAATTAATAACATGAGAATGAATACCAGTGCCCAAGGCATCATAAGCATGTGAAATGAATTTATTTTTCACAGTACAGAATCTGACTCAACATGTTTCAAAGCAAACCCCTGTAATTAGGCTGGGCCTGTATCCAAAAGCAGTCCTCCACTGCTCTTGCTAACATTTTTAACAATCTGATAAGCGTATTTGAGACAGATTTGAAGAAAAATTCATTACAGTTGTGCAAGTGCTTTTAGCATGAGTGCCCTGATGCAACAGATCTTTGTTGTAATGTGGCTGACTTAACCAAAGGCATTCATGCTAGAAGTTAACCAGCTATTTGACATTCAGGGCAAGCACAGAAATTACCTTATTTGATGGAATATGGGGTATTTTAAAAATTTGTTCTGTTGCAATGGGCATTTTTTTCTCTAATCTTTACAGCTTGAAATAATGAAGTTGTCAGCAGAAAATTGAGTAAAGTCATCTAATGAAAACATGAAAGTTCTTTAATTTAGCAGTAGAGAATCTAATATTTTCTAAGAGACTGGCACTGAACTGTACAGCTTTCATTGCAGATTCAAGTTCAAATACGATCTCAGAATAAAAACTGGCAGATTTGAACATATGGCTTTTACTCAGTGGTTTGACTATGTAGATTACTTTGGGATGGCCATCCAGTACATAGTGTAAATGTCAGTATTGCAAACCCCACTAACACTAATAATGATTCTGATATGGAAGAAAAGAGGCACACAGAGTCAAAGAAAGATGTGGGACTAACCCTCATCCAGGTCTAAGGTGCTTCATCTAGAAGCTGCATCTTTGAAAGATGCTCATGCAGACAGCATCCAGTACATGTCAACATGTATTATCCAATTAAAAAGATGATTAAGTAAGAAATTATTCAGAAGTAAGAACCCGCTGTTGATTTCTACACCAGGCTTAACAGACCAAACTGAAGCCAATAGTAGTGCCTTCAGAAATGAGAAGGATTCAATGCTGTGTAAAAGAGTTCAAGAAAAGAAACAGATACAAAGATCTACTTTATTAAACACGAGAGCATCCACAGCAGGGACAACGATGTCACTTGGCACTGTTTAAGCACTATAACAGTTGGTTATTACCTGTAGATTTAAGTCAGTGGTTAAAACCAAATGAATGAGAGCTATGAGGACTACAGATTTTAAAACAAAAAAGTCAAAATGTGGTATTTCACTACACTGTTTTGCTGCTACCTAATGTCTTGCTAACTTATTCCAGTAAAGGGCCTAGAAACCTATAGCAGCTTTTTGCAACAGGATGCCAATTGCATAATTCTGTAGTTATCTAGGTTATCTATGGAGAGACATTGACTCTCCTGGGAACCACCAGTACCATTTCCAATAGCTGAGATACTAAAAAAGTCTCACTGATGGATGGCAAGAACATTTGGCTGATAATTTATACATGACAAGAGGAAAAACTTGAAGTGAACTGTCAAATCAAGTCTGAGGTTTTCCATTGGTCTTGTGCACTTGCAGACTTTGCACCTAGTGAATTAGAAGCTTAAGTATGGACTAAATTAAAATATAACAAATTTGACAATTTGTTTCCAAAGTCCAAACTGAATATCTGATAGATTCCAATAATGATTTCAACAGACTGAGTAATAAAGAAAAAAAACCAAAACAACTTGAGAAATATATAGAAAGAATAAACATGCACTAGAGAGGTGCATTACAATGCTAGAAACAACTTTCTCTAACATTTAGAAGGCCTTCTAAGTGTGTCCTATTATTCCATCAAAAAGGATAAGTATGTAGCAGAATTTCACAGACACACAGAACTTTTGCCTGTTTTCCTGTAATGAATCCACTATCAGCTCAACACATCTCTTCATCCTTAATTCTACAACAGCTACATTGTTAATCTGGAGTCATAATGCTAATGATGCCAGTGGCAGGATAAACACAGGCAATGTCGATATAAACTTACCGATTTCTGCTTCTGCTTAGCTACAGCAGCATGGAAAGGAAACAAAGAACAACAAAGCATGCATGTTATTGGCTTGTCAAAGGACGCAGACAGTTAACAGGACTAGAAATGCGACGCAGTGCAGGTGAGCAGGTGGACAGATGGGAGCTTGGAAGTTGGTGTTACCTTCTTAAAGAAGGGCATTCGTTTCTCTTTGGAGTGGGGTGATGTTACACTGTTTGCACTGGGTTTGGGGGAGCGATGGTTTGCTGGAATATCATTTTCTTCTGCATCTAAGCCAGTGGCATCTATGTCTACAGCTATATACAGACAAACAATTCAGAATTATCAGATGACAGGGAAAGTAAAGATAGGTTAAAAAGGAAATTACAGGTAAAAAGAAATAAACCTGTCCAGAGTAATAAATAAATAAATAAATAAAAATTAGAAGTCAACCATGAGAAAAAAAAACACAATAAAACAAAGGGAAAAATTTAAAGGTGCAGTACATTAGGATTAGAAGACAGAAGGTAATCTATAACAGCTACTGTAACATTTACAAAATAGACCAATGGCTAAGTTTGTTCTTGTTACACCAGTGTAAATCCAAAGTATTCACTTGAATAGATAAGACTTCCACCAATGTATACAAAGAACTTGGTCAACAACACTTGGATTATTTTATAGCAATGAACACTAATTGAAAATGGGTATCATCAATTGAAATTCAAAATGCCACTACTGTGTCTATGGGAAATTAATAAGTAGAAGAAAAATCACTTTTGAGGACAAAATCAGCCAGATATTGGTACAACGTTACCTACATTTATCTCAGGTTGGACTACAATTGGCATTTTTAATATTTTAAATAAAAATACATCATAATCATAAGATACATTTAATATTACGAATAATTAAACATAGATCTACTACTAGTGAAAACTAAAAAGAATGGATAGCAGAAGAAAGGGAATTTATCCCAGCTTGGCTCAGAGACATAGATCCTATGTAGAGTGAGAACGTAGGCAGAGTAAAATGGAAGTGAATACAATAAACCATTGCTGTTCAATCTCTACTCCACAAGAATATATAACAAAAGATGCTTATACCATAACCACAAATTATCTACCCTTTTTAGCAAGCAAGTAGTAACAGTTTCAACAGGAATCCTCAAGACTCAGTAATAGATACACTTTCAAAATGCAAAGCCATTAACCTGAATGCTGAGTAGAACAGATACCTGCCAGTTACATCTAAAACCAAACAAAACCAAACAAAACCTTTCTTGTTTACACAATCAATCCTGATCTTAAGTAGTGATTTAAACTTGTCTTCAGAGAGGAAGTAGATGCCCAGAAGTGAACCATACACATAGGAACATCACCACCCTTGTGTGTGAAGACCTCCTGGTAGCACACGCCCAAATCGCCACACCATGATGTCGAACTGAGCCTAACCCTAAACAGATCTGTAAGCAGAATCATTTGTATTGACTTTATCCAAACCTTTAATTAATCATTGCAAACTGTTATGAAACCATCTTAGTGACCTGATTCCATCTAATTCACAAGTGGGACATCAGCTAATACAGTGGCATGTGCTATTAAATTATGTAACAAATAAATATTTCTGTCAAGCCTACGTGCAGCTACTGATGTAACAGACACTTGGGGCAGCGATCTCTTTTGTTTGCATAAAGTACATTTCCCCATTTGAATTATCCACAGATCTAATGCCGTGATGCCTGACATTCCCTGAGTTACTGTGCCTTTGAGTCTGCCCTTCCCAGGAAAAACCCAGTGAGTAGATCCTCATCCTGTTTCTATAATCCTGCTCCTAAAAACAGCCACAGAAATCATGTAATATTTTCTTCTAGCAACACTGTTCCTTCATCCTCTTCATAAGTATAAAAAGAACATATTATCTTTTCTTGAATACAGGCCAGTACAGACGCTGTAAATCACTCACAATAAGACACATTAAAACTCCTTTGGTTCTATGTTCAACCAAAATTGTCAGTAAAGAAAAATCAGTTAACTTAAGCTTTTCCTGTAAGAAAGAAATGCAGAATTTGATCAGCTAGTTACCAATATCTCCCTTTTTCATTCTCAGTCTTCACAGTATGGAACTTCTTCTGTGACAGTTCTTTTACTGTTAACTATCTTTAGTTCATGGGGTTTTTTCAGTAATTTTCAGCATTATTCTTACTCAGTTTGGTGGCCTAACAGGACTGTATAGATTGTTTACTATATCAATATTGGTTATTTAAATGGATATGAGCCTCTCTTTCACTTGTTTTTCACTAGTTCTTCATCTTGTTTGTGAGTTTGTTTTGGTTTGGTTTTTCTGTGGCATTATTTTATATCGAAAAAACCCATCCCTGACTCAAAGTAAAAAGTGAAATTAATTATTTAGTTAGTATTCTTCAACTTATTAGATAATTGATATATTTGTAATTGATTACACTTTCAAAGAGAGGAGCTGTGTAAATAATAATTAAATTGTGCTTCAAAGTCACTTGAATTCTAGTTTTAGTCACAAACTATGCCTCTTTCACCTTTCTTAGGACGTCATAAGCAAAAAATTATTGTAGACTCAAAATCTTATGATCACAGAATAAGTTAATGTGCACTATCCATACATGTTTTCTAAATCTTCACTGTAACTGAATAAACTTTAACAGATTTCCTTCTTTCTCCAGAAAACCATGTTTCTTGAAAGACAGTGCCTGAAGAAACGATGCAATGAAAATTAGAGGATGGGTAGCAATCAGTCAGCTGGTAATCTAGGTGATATCTGTGCTCTTAACCCTAAATTCTGTGCAACATTCTGGAAATATATGTATTAATCTTCAAGTGTTTTTTTTGATAGCAAATAATATTACAGCATTTCATATGCTCTAACTATAAAATTACAACATAGGTTGATGGACAATTTTACTACAAAAATGCAGTTGTTGGAAAAGTTGGCCTTAACAGTAAACACAACAGTTTAAAGCCATCAGAAAATAAAAGATTAAGGTGTGTTCTACACACTTGTTATGGACATTCATTAGTAAACTAATATTTGCAAAATAAAAGAGAAGTTAAACTGAGGTGGAATTTTTATAAACAAACTGAAATTGCAATAAAGTTGGTTGTTACTAACAAATCCATGGTTTCACAAGACAGATACCTTTTTCAATTAATTGAACCAAATGAAGCCACTACCAAAACATGATTTACTTTCTCTGTCTCCCTTTTAATTGACCAAGTAAATACTTTAAAATCTTTAGGCTCATTTTAAGATGCCTGCTCTGTAGACCAGACTCCATATAAATGAATATGACTGGAAGATCCATGTCTTTGCCCTAGTATACAAGGCACTAGCAACACTTGTTAATATTTTTTGTTTTCAGATATTTACAATGCACATAAGAAGATAAAACATCCAGCAACACAGCAGCTGAACTCAAAAGAATTTTTTTTGTGATCTTCTGCTGTGCTTTTTATGGAGCTAATGCCAGCATCTTCCCCCAACTTGCCATCTATTTGCTTCATCTCACTTGATTCCAACCTAACTAAAGTTAAACCTGTATGTTGATGCTCTAAGTACAAAATATTATGTTTGAAAAATTTGTCAAAGGCAAAAAATATTCAGTATCCTAGAATTATGTGAAGCACATCCTCACGATCTGAATTGTGAAACTAAATGTTCCTGATGTTTTAAAATAAAGCCTTTTTTGATGCTACTGCAGAAACCTCTCAGGAACTTCTATTTTTATCGCTGCTTTTTCTCCTGTACAAGGAAGTATTTACTGTTCAGTAGGAGTGCTCAGACCAGACCAAACATTCCACTATCCTACAGTAATGAGACTACAGTAATGTAGTCTCACAGATCTATCATGTCTTTGCTACAAAACTCTGTGGTAAAAGCAAAGAGGGAATTTTGTGCATTAACAGCCCAATCTTTGTCTGAACTTGCTGGCATTGACTCGACTACTTCAAACCACCCCAAACCAGCCTCATCTGGTAACACATCACTTGGGTTTAATGTAAGAAGAATGGGGAATAAGAAGAAGAGGTCTAAAGGTACATGAATTTTAACAGATTAGGTTCATGAGTCTCTTTACCGAAGGGTTCACAACCTACTCACCAGATGATGGAGGCGTCGATTTTCTGGAACTAGGAACGATGTCACCCAAACTGGATGAAGAGTTTCCTCCTGATTTACTGGAGTAAAGTAATAAATTAGCTTGAAGTTCTGTAGCTTTCTCAATATTTAATCTAGTTTGTTTATTATCTGCTTTCTAAATGAGTTGCTAGCTGTGAGACAAACAGTATTTCTGGCAGAGGTATAAAACATACATCTCCCACAAAATGCATGTACATTTTGACACCTGAGGAACTGCAAACATCAGTCATACTTCCTGTGCTGCTGTGCAATTCATTCTGCTGCTCTCACTTCCTCATGAACTTAATACAATTCAGTAATTAATATGGCTACTGATATATATTAATTAATATTACTACCCATTAATAGGAGTAATTCTTAAGCCAGTGAGCATATCTGCTTCTTTAGCTGAGGAGTTATTGAAAAATTGCTAATGAAGATGAGACTGTGTCTATCATCTTTTCAATTTAATTAATGTACAAATCCTTTGGCTTTCTCAATACAACATAGCACTTAAGAAAAAAAGTCTCTTAAACAAAGTTAAAGCAGTCTAAGGTTTTTGTCAAGTTCTGCTTTATGAAACCTAACCAAGTTTTGAAAATGAAACAACAGTTCTAGTCTTTTTTATTTCATTTACCATAACAAGACAAGTTCTGAAAAAAATGTAAAAAAGCTTATTTAACTCTTCAATTAATTCACGTGATAGTACTAGCTTCCACTTTCTCTATCTTAAAATATTAATAAGCACTAAGTTAATACATTTATTGTGTAGGACAATGTTATCTTCAGTGAGAATTTCTGGAGAATGCAAGCCTCTACGATTTGGAAAGGAATCGAACCACTGGGACACATCTGGCTACCCCAGAAGTGTCCTAGAGGAATAAGGAATCCAGCATCCTTCTGCTGAGGAGGCAAGGCATTTCACAGCTGGTGAATGCAGCTGAGCACTGCACAATCATGGTGTCCTACTCTAAGACATGCTTTACAAACACTGCTGTCCTTCCTATGGAGATAGGGAAGAATTTCTGTCTTCCCGAATGGTTCCTAGCTCAATTCCAGGTCCATCCCACTTAAATAGACTGAGAATATTTATTTCCTTTGTACTCAAAGGGAAACAAGTGACATTTGCTTCCACAGGTGCTACTAGAAAACTACTTTATTAAGAATTTGACAGTAAAGGTGACATTATTCTATCTTGTAGTATTGTTTAGAATATCTATAAACAATCCTTTTTCTTATGCAATGATGGCTGCAGTCAGAGATAACAAATGACTTGACATGAAACTTCCATCATAAAATGTAGTGCTCCTAAAAGCTGTGATTGTAGGCCATGAATGTGACAAGACTATTTTTTCCTTATGAACTAACTAACAGGCACTGGCTTTGGCTTACAAGTAAATTCATCTTAATATTTTCTGTAATTTCTAAAATCAGCTTTAAGTATGTTTAGAAATAGAAAGATCATCAAAACAAGTAAAAATGCTACAGAATTTAGATAAATCAATTTTAAGTAAAAAAAAATTGCTAGCACATAGTAAATGTACTTACTGCAATGTGTATTAGCAATTATTTTATAAAAAAAGAAATGAAACAATTTCAATGGTAGGCCACCACAGATTGCCAATCTAAATATCTACTTTTTCTCCCATATAGCAATGATACTAATAAGCTCATTAATGAACAAAATAATATATAAAATAATGTTATATAT